>OW679200.1:56206026-56695829 GCA_940337035.1 Agriotes lineatus
GTTAGTTTATCTTACTCGGGTTTTCTGTAATGCCTTTAGCTCATTCTTTTATTCTATGAAGTTTTGAAATTCCTTTCTGGTTTTTGCCATTGCTTGTATTTCATTGTATATTTTCTTCTCTGTTTGCTTCTTTCCAAGGTTTAATTGATCCCTTTTCTTTTTCTTTAGCCTTGTTTTGAAGTATATTCTTCCCTTTTATTTAAGGTTCAACTAGAACAACTGTTTATATTTTTCACAAAAATACCAAATATTTTGAGAATTCACCAAATAATTGAATTTTTTAGCGCCAACAACGAGAGCGAGAGGAGATCATCGCTCAACTTCTGGAAGAAGAGAAGAAGGAAGAACTAGAGAGAAAACACAAAGAAGAGGTCGAAAAAGAGATTCGTCAAAGGCTGGAGGTGCTGTCGTCACTCGGCCGCCAAATGGAGGAACGTGAGGAACTGCGTAAAAAACAGGCCGAGGAGGATGCCAAATACAAGGAACAGGTAAAATTGTAAATTTATATCGCTACGTTTTACAACTCTTGTGGCAGTTGATAGCCAAGATAGCTGAAGATGAGCGGCTGGAACAGCTTTCCAATGAGAAGAAGCGTCGCAAGCTGCTTGAAGTCCGGAAGGAAGTGGAGCAGATGATGATTCAGCGCAGGCAGCTGAAGGCAGAGGGAATGCAGCAGGAAATGAGGGTTCTCGAGCAAGAGAAAAAGGAAAGCGAGGAAAGGTAACGTTTAAACGTCCACTGTTGAACTGTTTTAAGCTTTTTTGTTGTAGGCAACGCCTGATTCAGCAAGAGCGTATAAGGATGCTGCAGGAGCATGCCAAGAATTTGATTGGGTATTTGCCTAAAGGAATATTGCAGCCTGATGACTTACCACATTTAGGCAGTGACATTGTCGATAAGTACGGGGAGAAATACAAGACTGGCGGTGAAAAAAAATTATAATTATAACCACGTAACTGATAAACAGTATTAATTCTCCAAGAATTTAATAAAATTAATTTTTGTATAACATGACACCTAGACAGGTAAAGACCAATGCACATAAATATTTATTCCACAATTTTTACTTTTGCAATAAAATGTCTAATAAGAGTTGTCTTTGATTTATTACACATTAATTTAGTTTTTTTTTTTTTATAAAACTAGGATACATAATATACTAATTGGTGCTTTGTGCAAGCAGGTAATATTTGTATTGGAGATGCATATTTTGAAACAAATTAAAAATAAGCCATGTATAGTGAATTAAATTGTAATAAAAATTAGTTTAACACGATCAATGCCTACAACGCAGGGTATGCGTTGACTAAGTAGTCATGCTGAGTGCCGTCGACATCACTTGTGCGGTCTGCAAATGTTGTTATATAAATGAATATTTTTAAATCGGTTTTGCAGTTGTAGCTTGGTAATCTTAGAGGTGTTAGTCTGTGTTTGTCGTTAGCGATTCCTGAATCTTGCGACATGGCAGATAATGAACAGTAGGTAGTGATGGGCCTATCCGGAATGAATAATCGGAAAGTTTCCGATTGTTCAAAGAATCGGAAGGTTCCGATTATTTCGGAAGTTTTCGGAATTCGATTATTTTACTGTTCGGTGCACAAAATTTGGAACTTTCGGAATTCGATTATTTTACTATTTGGTATACAAAATAAGAAAACGAAATGCCAATTTGAACTGAACGAAATACGGATTGTTGTGTTGACTCACTTGACTGCTAGATACTGGTTGGCGAATGCTGACGTGTCGCGCCGTTTGCGCACGTGCATGATTCGTGAAAGGCACTAATGGCAGTGGTATTTCGTAGATTAATTATTAGATAGTACACCTTACAGACTTCAAATTCATGTATTGTTTTATACTATCTATTATGTACTTTATGTGCCATTAAACTTTAAAATATCACTACCATTTTCCGAAAGTCGATTAATTTGAAAAAATATTTTATTTCCTCTTATATCCCACTGTGCGACTCAAACTCATAAATTATTTTACTGGCCGTCCTGCAAACCCAAACAATAGATGCCAAAGCAGATAAAGGCTTACGGCGCAACGGCGAGTGTTATGGCAAATTTGCACGTAGTTCATCTTCCTTCCGCTCCATGTTTCGCTTGTTTTCCCTTGCTTGCATTTACGGAATGTAAAATAATCGGATGATATTCCGATTTTATAAACATTCCGAAATGGAACATTCCGATTATTGAAATCATCCGATTATGCCCATCACTAATGAACAGGCTGGGCCTTCGGGCTTGAATCTGCTGCGTTCTATAGTATTCTGCTATAGGCATGTGGTAAGTGAAATCTGATAGGCAGCCAATGTATTAAGGAATCTGATGTCGAGAAGTAATTTGAATTAAAAAGATTACAATTTTGGTCTGCAGTAACAACTTAAACTTAGTAGGGCTTAAACATTGCACATGAAAATATGATCAGATTTAAAAGACAATTATTTCCATTAATTAATTTAGTACCAAAGAGCATATAATGAGAAGAGGCTCAGCTAATAGCTATTTAAGTAACGAGGAATGTACGGACCTATTAACATTTGAGGTAGGCAAGTACAAGCCAAGACGAAGTCGCGGCTTGTTGCCTGCCGAAAATGTTAATAGGCGATACACTCCGAGTTATCTTATTATATTTTTCCCGCTGCTCATCGACATTTTCCTAGATTTTTGAAAAAATCGTTTGGTTTGTCACCTGTCACCAGGATTAGTTTTCGTGAGTTGTGTTACCTGTGAGTGTCACATGTCACATAAACACTTGCAATTTATAAACAAAACATGTAAATCTGCATCTTGCTTTGCTAATTTTATTATCCTAGGAACTTAATAATAATATTAAGTTCCGTTGTCAAGAAAAAGCAGCAAACAAATATAATCACCGACTTACACGTTTTGTTACTAAGGCTGTATCACTAACTTACATGATCAGCAGCGGGAAAAGTACATTTTTTTTCTACATATAATAATTTTCAAGGTCAACTTTCTAGGGGATAAGTTGCATTCCTGCAGGGGCCCTAGTTTTAATAATGTTGGTACATAGATTTTTAGTTCTTTTTTTCCACTAAAAAATGATTGTCATTTTGACAGATATGTCACAATTTAATATCGCTTGCTTCATTTTTGCATTTAAAATATTTCTTGGTTTTCTTTTTTTATCCGATACTATTGATGATGATGATGATTCCATGTTATGGTGAGGCTCTAACACCCCTTGAAGGAGCTTGGCGTGCAAGGCGGAAGGTCAGAGCTTCCATATCCTCGCTCTCACACCCGGTTGTCGCGTGTCAAATTCATGACACTTAGTGAAGTTGTGAGCACCACGCATTAGACAACCGCATTATTACCCCTTGTTCTTTCGAACGCAAGTCCTCAATTATTTAAAGCGACTGGGTAGGCCGCCGCCAGGCATCGATCTGGGATTTGAACTCCAGACTTCCGCGCCGCAGTCCAATGCTCTAACCACCGAGCCAAGCTGGCGCACTGATTCCATTTTAAAAAAAGAAATTTGTCAAAAGTTCAAATTAAGAAATTTTGACATTCAAAATTGACACATAACCATAATTTTGAAAAAGTTCTACCAACACGAGGTATAAAAATTTTCTAACGTTTTAATCACATATCTACCAACATTGTAACACTTTGACAGTTATTATAGAAAAAAACGTACTTTATATAGGTTTAAACGTATATGCTGTTAAATGGGTTGCATACCAACGTTTCTTGAATTAATGTGCAGAAAGCAAACGTTCTTTTGGGTTTTCTACCTGAACCAGCGGCACAAATCATCAAGTCACTCCAGCACGAAGATAAATTGCCCATTGCCACATTGCTGTCTCATTCTAAGAAGGTACGGATCGGCAAACTCCAAGGCATTTTACAATCCAGATATTCGAATTTGTCAAAATCCGAAAAGGCATTTTTCCTAAATTAAGTAAGATTTCAATGAGGTCGCCAATGCGTATGCAAAATTCTTCGTTGTTGTAAAAAGCGAGTTTTAACGAGAACGATTTTATTGTTATTTTAAATTTATTAGCGGTATCATTCGAATATCCGGAGGTAATAAATTAAAAAACTTCGGTGCATGGTGTAATGGCCCGTTTCGGCTTTTATAACCACTGCAGATATTATTTTTATGTACTCTTGAATTTAGGGTAACCACCGACGGTTAATTATTTTTTCAATTTTTTTAATATTTTCAAAATTTCACATATCAAGACTTAATATTAAAATTCAATTTTTTTTATGTGAAGACTTGAAAGATTTATAACTGAAAAAAAAGTAATATAAAATGTTATTTACTTTAGATTTTTTATTATTTACCGAAAAGTAGTATGTAATAATAATAATAATAATAGGGTTTTATTTTCCATTCCAAAATAATATAAATAAACATACAACTTCAAACCAGAAAACGGGAAAGCAATACATACATACCAAAAATTAAATAAGTGATATATAATGAGAAATGGAAAATACGATGGTGATCAGATGGCTTCCTATAAGAAGGAAACCCCTGCTCTACCCCACCACCGTAAAAAAAAACTGTAGTGGATATAACGACAACATTTTTATGTTGTGGTCGCAGGTAATGCGAAAGTGAAAGAGATGCACACCACTACATTAAAACTAAAATCATATTTAAAATTAAAATTAAGTAAAAATAAAAATAAAAAACTGAGCAGCACAACGTAAACGAAAATTAAAAACAATTTAATGATTCAAGGAAAGCTCGAGAAGCACACACAAATGACAAACAGGTAAGTATTAAAAAGAGTGAAAAATGAAACGTTACATGATTAAATAGAGAACGCTGGCGACATGGTAGATCTATTTAAGATTTCATCAATTTTTTCAATTTAATTTTGAAAGAGTTTAAGGACAAACTTTTAAAGTTTGGTGGTAAACCATTATATACCTTCGCTATATTATAAGTAAACGAACGCTTAAAACTTTCTTTGCGGTGTAAAGCAATACTTAGCAAGCCTCTATGTTTCAGATTCAAATTATGGACGTCAGTGCGATAACGAATTTTATCATAGAGGTATGGAGGCGACTTGAACAATATAACCTTATGAAAAAATACTGCAGCATGTAAAAAGCGTAGTTCTTCCATGTTTAACCAGTTCGTCTCTCTTATTTGGTGGGAAATATGTTGTCGACGACGAATGCTGTGTATCAGCCTTAAACAAGAGTTTTGAACTAACTGAATTTTTTTAGATGTTGCCTTATCGATACATGAACTATAGAGTACGTCACAATAGCTAAAGTGTGACAAGACTAACGATTCTCATAACAGCCTTTTGACATCTCTGCTCAAGGCATGCCTGTTACTGTACAGTAGTTTTAAATTGCAATATGCTTTACGTATACAGGAGCTAACATGTTCTCGAAACCTAAAGTTATGGTCAAGTATGACGCCTAAATTTTTTACCGAATCTTTGCAAGGAATAGACTCACCGTTAATTTTTACTTGAAAATCACCTAAAATTGTTGATTTAGAGTTTGAACTACCAAATACCATAAAATTAGATTTTGAAGGGTTAATATTAAGCGAATGTAGGGTTTCCAAGCCTGCCAGCCTGTTTAAATGATCATTAATAGCAACACAAACAGCCTGCGATTCGTAAGGCTTGAATGACATGTAGATCTGCGTTGATGAAATTGACAACGATTTAAAGAATAATTACATAAATTACTAGAGTATAATGTGAACAGGAGAGGGCCTAGTATGGATCCCTGAGGAACACCGAATCTCACTCTACATGAATCTGAACGCCTGCCTTCCAATACAACGCATTGCTGAAGATCATTCAAGTAAGCTTTAATTAAATTTAATAGCATTAACGTCTTTAAGGTGTTCAGGAATAGTCTGATTTTTTTTCTTTGAATGTATACCACAACGTTGTAAGTCATTCCAAAATCTTTTAGGACTGCTGTGGGTTAATGTATGAGTTAAATATGCTTTTTTTTCATTTCTGATAGCATTGGTAGTTAGATTTCGGAGAGACTTATAATAGCTCCATTGATCTTGTTTCTGGTATTTTTTGAAACGTTTAAAGGCAGCATATCTTAGACTCATCATTAATCTAACTGTATCAGTCGGCCAAGGGGCTTTTGATTTTCTAAATACAGAAGTTTTAAAAGGAGCAAAGATGTCAAACAAGGCTATCACGTTATTGTTGAAATAATCAACCTTAGCGTTTATATTATTAAAGTTGTAGATAATATCCCAATTGATAGATTGAAGATAACTTGTAAAACTATCAAGATCAAACTTTGTGAAGTCTCTGAGAGTTCGTGTGATAGGCGAAGGTTTATTTATTTCAGCAAAAATCTTACAGAATACTAGTTCATGGTCAGAATAAGAACTTACGTGTTTAGTACCAGACGCAACAATTAAATCTGAATTGCTAACAAAAATGTGATCCAAAAGTGTTTGAGATTTAGATGTTATTCGAGTAGGTTCTTTAATTAACTGAGTAAATCCAAAACTCTCCAACATGCAAATGTACTGTTCACTTTCTGTGTTATTAGGCTGCATAAGGTCAATGTTAAAATTGCCAGCGCATACAACGTTATCGTATAAAGGCAAAAAGTTACTGCAATTGACTTCGAAGTTATCAATAATAGCTGATATTTACTTTTATGCGGTAAATGGATTGTGCCGAATAAAAATTTTTGTTTATTAAAATTAAATTCAACCCACAGTTGCTCAAAATTTGAATCCTCTATACTCAAGGGTAATACCACAAGCAGTGTATATATTTTTGACAAATATTTTGTCGTTTCCATGTAAATTATTGCGTTTAAATTTCACGATACAAAATCACATCAAAAATGTCACGAGCCGAAGGCGAGTGACATTTAAATGTGATTTTGTTGAGTGAAATTTGCAATAATTTCTATGGAAATGGCAAAACATTTAAAAAAAATTATATCCACTTCGAGTGGTATTTATGACGACTATTTAACAATATTAATACATAACGATTAACTGTATTGAAAAATAATCCAACAATTAATACTTATAATTATTCATTCTCAATTAAATTCGGCGGAATACTTCCAAAACACAGCATTTTAAAATTTTTAAAACAAGCCACACAGTTTGTTGGGGTTTAGTGTTACGTAACCTAGCGATATCACTAAGGACAGAACATCGTTGCTAAACGATACTTTGCAACAAGGCTATTTATTTTTTGAGTACGTACATTGTTTTGTGAATATTTTGCATGGTGCTCAATATTCAGTGATATACTGCTGTTATTGGTTGAAAAAAGCAAATGTCTGCAATGTGATTGGCTTATATGTTATAGTGTTGAATAGTCTATAACATACACTTGCTTAATATTTAAACACGATTTTGCATATAATGCGACACCACCCCCAAAACTAGGACGGTCTTTACGTAAAAAGTTATATTCTGGAATGCTAACTATATTATTCGCTACATTGTCACTGTTTCTGTTATAGATCATAGTTGTTGAGTAAAACATGTTCGTGTAGTAAATGAAAATTATCCGTTAAAGATTGTGCATTTATGTGTGCAATACTCAAACCACTCATACAAATCAAATACAAATAAACTTAAATTAAAAATAACAAAAAAGAATTAATATGTATTCCAAGTTTCAAGTATACAAACTTAGGATGCGATTTTGTTGCTCTGATAGCTTAGGTGAATCAATATAATTGATCGTACATATTTATTTACAACTATTGTTCATTAATTAAAAATTAAAAGTTAGCTTGTTGTGAAATTAAACAAGAAGTTCTAAATAAATCGCAATAATCATCATATAAGTCGTTCAAAGTCTTGCAGGTTAGAAACCGATGAAATTTTATTGTTAATTAAACTTTGATCAAGCCATCTAGTGTCCATACATTTCTAAAACCAAATTTCACGCACGCTTTCTTATAAACCTCCAAACGACTTTTAAAAAAATCTCTTGTTTTTGAAAACTAGATCTCTGTGTTTATAACTTGTAAACTTTATTATTACAGGTCGAGATTTATTATCAGAATGCGCACCGATTCTATGGCACCGATCTATGATTTCCGCACAGATGTTAACTTTTGCCTTTTCTTTGAAAGCCGATATAATATGATTTTCTAAGTTCTCACCATCGCTTTCTTGCAATCCAAAAACACGAACACTGTTTCTTTTGCTGTATTGCTGCAAGTGGTCCAGTTGATTACATAGATCCTCGTTTTCTTTCTTCAGTGTAGTTACTGAGGTCTCTAGTGATGTTATCTTGCCCTCCATTCTTGCCCACAGTTTATCAACAACTTTGTCGGTGAACTTGTCATCTCCCAGGAGAATAGATAATGCTTCTTTAATTATATCGATCAGCTCGGCTTTTTGCTCCCGCGTACAAGGCATTTTAAAATATTACTTGAACAGGCCATCTGAGCAACGAAGAGCAGCGTCTACTCAGCTTGCTAGTCTAACATGGATTGTTTGCATAATTTCTACGTTTTTTATTCAAGGCACTTTTTAGAAGAAATATTTTTTCAATTTTAATTAATATCTATAGCTTCAAAAAACTCTAATCTAGCCGTGAAAATGAATTACTGTTACAAAAATTCTGTAAATGTTCTTTCACAGTTGTCTAAATGGAGAGATTTTTTTAGAACATGTAATTGGACAAAGACAAATCTTTTTATTTAGACAACTGTAAAAGAATATTTACAGGATTTTTGTTACAGCAATTCATTAATAGGGCTAGATTAATGTTTCTAGAAGCCATTTAAATAGATATTAATGAGAATTGAAAAATATTTCTCCTAAAAAACGCCTTGCATAGAAAACGTAAAAATTATGCAAACATACGGCCTTTCCGTAAATAATAAAAAATCCAAAGAAGTAATTAACATTTTATATTATTTTTCCTAATTATAAATCTTTAAAGTGTTCACATAAAAAAATGAATTTTAATATTAAGTTTTTGTATGTGAAATTTTGAAAATATTTAAAAAATTAAAAATTCATTTTTAGCTAAAGTTAAAAAATAGGTGTTTTCTGGCTTTGAGATTGTTCAGTTAGCTGAAAATAACACACTCTAAAAAAAATCTCCGAGTTTTTATTGTTTAGTATTATGTTTGCATAATTTTTACGTTTTTTATGCAAGGCGCTTTTTAGGAGAAATATTTTTCAATTCTCATTAATATCTATTTAAATGGCTTCTCGAAACTATAATCTACCACTGTTAATGAATTACTGTTACCAAAATCCTGTAAATTTTTCTTTATCCAATTATTACATGTTCTAAAAAATTCCTTTAAATATTTAATTACCGCAAAATATAAACTACCAATTTGACAGTTTATACTAAAATAAAGTTGATCATGGCCCACTGGTAATGAACCTAAGCTTGTGTATTGCAGTGTTAGGTGGGTTATATCACCTTGACTAGCTGCATTTTATAGAGTGTGTCCCAGTTAGGTGAAACGACTAGTAAAATGTAAAAAATTCTCGATTTAAATTTTCATTTCTTGGGGTTTAGCCCTGCTTGGTTAAACGCGAATTTTTAACATAATTTCAGAGTTGAAATATCAAGTATGCCTTGGAAATTTTAAAAAAATCTATTTTTCTGTAGATTAGCATGCCTTTTATGTAGTAAATACGACAAAAAGTTATTAAGAAAAGTTGTTGAGAATCAACATTTAAGCCCTTATACCAAATTTCAAAATCCTCAGTCAACTTTGATCTCTCACATTTTCTTTTATGTTTAGGTTCCATATCAAAGAATTTTATTTTTAAGAAAAACTGTCATGGAAAAACAAATATTTTTAACAAAGTTTTTTATTTCATAGTAAAAAAAACTGTTAAATATAAAATTTTTTGTTGGGAAATAAACAAAAGAAAATGTGAGAGAGATCAACGTTGGCCGAGAATTTGGAAATTTGGTATAGGGGCCTGGATGTTGATTCTAAACAACTTTTCTTAATAACTTTCTGTCGTATGTACTATATAAAAGGCACGCTAATCTACAGAAAAACAGATTTTTTTTAAATTTCCAAGACATAGTCTACTTGATTTTTCTTTCTTTCTTTCACCCCTTCCTTGTACCCTTGCCGGCGTCGGATTTGGGTTGCTTATCCTGTCGTCCATTTTTTCCACTCTTTTCTGTTTTCAGCTAGTTCCTTCATCTCCTTCACTGTTTTCCCTCTATCTTTTCCTATTTCTGCTATTTGTTGCATCCATTTCTTCCTAGGTCGTCCTCTTCTCCTTTTCTTATAGTGTTTTGTTTCCCATACTTTTCTAGTCAATCTGTCTGGGCTCATTCTTGTCATGTGACCGAACCAGCTAAGTTGTTTTCTTTGTACCTTACTCATTATTGACTCCAGTTCTACCATTTCCCTTATTGTTCTATTGGTTAGTCTATCCCACTTTGTTTTCCCAGCTATTCTTCGTAAGTGCTTCATTTCCATAGCTTCTACCTTCCCTGCGTGTTTCTTCTGTATCGTCCAGTTTTCGCATGCGTATAATAGTGTTGGGATAGTTATTACATTATGGATTCTTAATTTTGTTTCTTGTTTCAGTTCCTTCTTCAATAACAGTGGTCTTAATGCATAGTAGAGTTTAGTTGACTTCCTCCCTCTCTAAATATTTATAGGTTATCACTTCCTACAATGTTGTGCCCTTGCACTTTACTGTTGTTTTGTCTTCATGCTTCTTATTTATCACCATTATCTTACTTTTTTTTGTATTTATTTCCATTTTCATTTGTTCTATTTCTTCTGTCCATATGTTCACTAGTTTCTGCATCTTCTTTCTTATGTCTGCTATTAACACTATATCGTCTGCGTACATTAGTGTATCTAATTTTACCGGCTCTAGATTTCGATACCCTAATAGTGTTTGTAGTTGTTTTGTTCTTTCCCTTGTGTTTTTAATTAACTTACTCATTACTATTATAAACAATAGAGGGCTGAGACTATCCCCCTGCTTAATTCCTTTTCTCCATGCGAATTCATCTGACCTTTCTCCTCCTATCTGTACCTTTCCTTTAACGTTTTTGTACGTGCTACGTATTACTTGTATTAGTGTTTTCGGGGTACGAGTTTCATTCAGGCATTACCATACTACTTCTCTATCAATCAAGTCAAATGCTGCCCTGAGATCTATAAATGTCAAGACGAGTTCTTCCCCGTTTTCTAGTACCCTTTCCATCAAGTTCCTTATAATGAATATGTTTTTGTTTGTCTGTCTCCCTGGCATGCATGCTGCCTGCTCTTCGACTATTTCCTCCTCTACAAATTGTCTCGTTTTTTTTCTCTATTATTTTTGTGTAGATTTTAAAGCATATCGGTGATAGGCATTTGGCTCTGTAGTTTCCACATTGTTCTCGTTCCCCTTTTTTGTATATAGGTACTATCAGATTTGTTTCCCAGTCCGTTGGTATTTCTCTCGTTTCTCATGCTCTTCTACATAACCTCCATAGCCAGTTTATTCCATCCTCTCCTAAGTATTTAATCATTTCCGGTTCAATTTTGTCTTCTCTTCCTGCCTTCCCTGTTTTTATATTTTTTATTGCCTGTTCTATTTCTTCTAGATTTATATTTTCTACTTGTGCCTCTTCCTCCTTCTGCTCATTATTTATTTCCTGTTCTTCTGTTATTTTGTCAAACTTATCCTCATAATATTCCTTCCATACCTTAACAATGTTGTTGATGTCTACCTGTAGATTATTCTCTTTATCTTTTATTCCCATCATTTCTTTTCCTTTCTTGCCTTTCATTGCTCTTATTCTTGCCCAAAAATTCCTGTTGTTTGTTAAATAGCTTTCCTGCAGTTTCTTTCCGTACTCTTCCCATGTTTCGCTTTTTGCCATTCTGACAGCTATCTTTACTCTTCTCCTCAATCTATTGTATTCATTCTCATCTTGTTCGTTTTTGGTTGCTAGATATATTTTCCATGCCTGTTTCTTCTTTTTTTACTTCCTCCCTTACTTCTTCATTCCACCATCTGGTTCTTTTGTTCTTCCCATTCTAGCATTTAACTCCACAAATCTTTTCTGCTACTTCAATTATACTGTTCCTGAATATGACCCATCTTTCTTCCACCGACCAGTCTTGATTTTTCAAAACTGAAATTATGTTGAAAATTCGTCTTTAACCAAGGAGGGCCGAACCTCAAGAAGTGAAAATTTAAATCCAAAGTTTCGTACCTAGCGTATTACACTCATTTCCTGAAAACTGTTTGGATTAATATGAATGTCAGAAATTTTATTGCGGCTCTAGCTGTAGTGGAAGATTTGTTGATTTGGCAAGTTTATCATCCACCAACTTTTTGTATAACTGTTGCGGGAAATTAATTATTCACATTTTAATTTAAAAAACACTAGACGTACTTTCATTAAAGTTAGCAGTAAAATTTGCAGGCGAATTTCGTTTTATGGTGGTCAGTGTCAGCGTTGAAACTTATTCAAAAAATAAAAAAATGAAATAGTTTTGTGTACAACTAGTTTCGAAAGTCATACTTGTTTTCATGAGTTTGCTTTGATTAACGCAAGCAAATGAGTCTGTTTGTGATTGCAGAAAAGCAGAAAAAATATTTTCCGATTTTGTTAATTACTCAAAATTGATAAATTTTATGCGTACATTGCATTTCCAAGCTTATTTTTGAATATTTCTCAATGCTATTATTTCTATATTCCGATTATGTCAAAATAATTTCTAAATTATTTCTAACCAATGCTACATAAATTGTTTAAACAAAGCAGACGTACGTAAACTACAACAGCTGAATCCTCATAAGCATATAATAGCCAGGTAGCGTCTTCGAAAAGTATGTAAACTGCAGCGGGTTCATGTTAATCACCCCCAACAGAGATGTGTCGAACGATTAATGCATTCGAGTCATTCCACTTTCATTTCAATAAAAATTTGGGCACTTCTCATCCGAATCTGAACATCTTTGTTCAAACTCTCTTGGAGTAAGTATCAAACCGAAACTTACGTAAAAATGAGGAGCATCGACTGCAAGAAAAGAGTGAACCGCCAATCGTTGAAGAAACAACAAATTTTAGAAGTTCGTTTGTTCACTTAAAAAAACGGATCTATTAAGTAGACCGAGTTTCATGCAGCAAGTATGCTTTGGCGATGTCGTGATGCACAAGAAGTAATTTCACTTGGTGAAAAAAAAACAAATATCGAAAACACAGAGATACTTGCATGTTATTTGTCTAAAGAAAGTGGAAATAAGCTTTTCCATCATTTTTAAACACGCCGAATATATATTTAAAATGTATATTTCGTCATTCTTATGCCTGAATAAGGTGTGAGGGTAATTGATGTGATTAGTTGTCAAAGTTAATTTTATGACCCCGCTGCAGTTTCCATACCTCCCAAAACCTATACCTGGACGGTGCCCGCTGCAGTTTACGTACGCTTACTAATCATCCGCTGCAGTTTACAAACGCCGAACAAATCGTACCGGTTAATTATTTAGTCTGCATAATAATTTGTGTACTTAATAGAAATAAGCATTACTAAAAGTCTTTTGTTTTGAGTTGCAAAAAATATTTCTGTAAAATCAGAGAGAATAGTGCAAAAATGAAGTTGAATGAATTAAAATTATAAACGTAGAATTAGTAAAACGCTGCAGTCGAAACCAGACGGTGTATTTAGCGAAAATATACAAGACAGTTTGGGCACGAGGGGCGGTTGACCTCAGTAGGGTTCCAAAGCGGAGTTCCAGATGTACACTTTTCAGGGCGGAGGCCGTATAAATTCACAAATCGCGGGAATCAGATTTTGCCGTACGAATGATATTGTAATATAATAAAACAAAGTGAGCTGATAAAAAGTACTCCACATCGTTTATTGTTTGTTGGCAATTGGCTTTTAATAGCTGCCTAACAACTTATTGGTGATATTAAGGAACTGAGTTATTTATTTTATTTTGCGATTACAATTACGAAGAAATATACAAGGTGTCCCAGAAAGGAGTGGTAACTTTTCCAAATTATCTGAACAGATGTCACTTGTTGTATTTTAAAAACAAAGAAAAATAAATGTTGCAACGTTTGAATTTCAACGATATGGTGGATATGGCAGCAATTTTTGTACAACAGAAGTGGGTGCAAGTATATGGAAGACAAGCGCCAAGTAATAATTCGGTTTTTAAAGTAATGAACAAATTTGAAAGAACTGGTGAAGTGACAGTGCAAGAGGAATAGTAGTCGGAGAACAGTGCGAATGGTTGATAATGCAACAGAGATCCACCAACATCTGCTGGACGAGCTCACGTAATCTCAACGGCGATTAGCTTTTCCAGCTTCAAATTTCTAAGGGTTCGGTATCTCGGCTGATTAAAGACATTGGTTTAAAATGTTATAGACCTTGGCTAATTCATGCCTTAAATGAATATGATCCTGCCGAAGGTTCGAATTCTGTAACACTTTCTTGGACATGGTAGCAGACGAACATGCTCAGTTGTTGGATCGCATTTTATGGACTAATGTTCCACCTTAATGGGTTGGTAAATAGACCATTGTGTTTATTATTCAGACGAAAATGAACATCTTATGATCTTACCATTGAGAGAAACTTTCGCTCACTTGGTAGAGAAAGAGGACCACTAGAATGGCCACCAACAAGATGTAATTTAACACCATCAGATTTTGCAGTGTGGGGTATGGGGGCGCATTCGTATATAGCGGACCAATGCATCCCGACATTCCAACATTAATGGAATTTATACAGCAGGCGTTTGAAACGTTTACACCAGAAATGTGTACAAACATTTGCAGAAGCGTAGAAGATCGTGTTGTACTTTGCATTGAAGAAGAAGGCCACCAATTCGAAAACCTACTATAATTCCTGCATTGATTTGTTACTTTATCAGTTCTTTAAAATGTATTCATTGATTTAAAAATCGAATTCCTATTTTGCGCTTGTCTTCCATGTACTTGTATCCAACACTGTTGTACAAATATTGTAGCTGTACGGTCTGTTTGGTTAATTTTGTATTTCAATCGAATTAAAGTCCTAAACTTAGTAATTTATTATAACCTATAAATATGCTATGACAAATCTCATGACTTACTTAACCCCGGTTGTTAAATTGTCAAGTGATACCAACTCATTTTAAAAATTATAAGTATTTGTGTCGCTATGTTGCCATATTTCGTAAATAAATTTTATTTTAGATAACGCGACATCTGTTGAGACAATTCGGAAAAGTTACCACTCCTTTTTGGGGCACCTTGTAGGTACAAACAACGAAATAAAATAAAACCACGATAAAAACAAATAATTGCTATATATTTTAAAGCAATGGTTGCTAGGTGCAAACGTATTCTAAAATCGGCGTATTTTCAGAAGTAATACTATAAGTACTTCGATATTATCGAGTTATATGTCGATAACTTGTTGCACAATAATAAAAGAGTGTCAGTTTGACAGGTTAAATAGTCCGACCGCGTCAGCGGGAGAATTATTCTGTCCAACTGACACGATTTGTTATTGTGCAGGAAGTTTGAGACGTATAACTTGTTCGAAGTACGCATTGTATTCGATTTGATTATTTTATGAGTAAATTTTAATATTAGGATCAAATAAATATTTTATTGGCAGTCGGATTTGTCTGTATTAACCTAGCTGAAAGTCATCTCCATGAAAACAACATCAATTTGACAAACGTTATGTATTGCGTTGCCTAGTGAAGTTACTCTAGTATAATCGATTTTGTATAATCGAAATTATACAAGATAACTTAACTAAATTCAGCCTTCTGATTGGTTGAGATCGCTACGAAAAAAATAATCAATGTAATGACTAAGAGATAATGGGAAATTTTGTCTACCTGGGTTTTGTAACCCAAGTTATTATCGTTCGAAGGCCGTGTTAACCTTGGCAACATCGCACTTCAGTTTGAACCAACGAATTCTAGAATCATGGTTTTGCTCTGAGCTGTTTAACTGGGATCCCTCCCGTCAGAGGGATAAGGCCTGGGAGCCTAGCGGGCGGGAGTTTTTAAGCTATACGCTAATACTGCCCAGCGCTGAGTCTCTTCTCATTATATGCTCTTTGCTAGTACTTCATATAATGTGCAAGGTGTTTAAAAACTAGCTTTTTGCCAATTGCATGACAGTTATAAACATGTTAAAGAAATTAAGATAGTGACTAAAACAATAAATAAAATTGCACTAAATATTAGTATTATTTTTTTACCTTACTTGATATATTAGCTTTAATCGATTAGAGTATATACAGGAAAACTAAAGGTATTACATGTGTCTGAGTTTGTATACTATTATTTTTCCTGTAACCTGCGGTGTAGAGGCTGGTGCTTTATGTGCTTGCATCTGGTGGTGCAATGCTCAACTTGCCCCGTATTCGGGATACAGAGTTGGAGCGCGCCTTTGGTGTCTTGGTGATGTGTTGACCTTGTTACTCTATCTCTTAGGTCTGTGGTTCTGAGGAGAGTACAGTTAATTTGGTGCCCAACTGTGAATGGTCTCACCGAGCCCGACTACAGTCGCCAAGGCCGCGGAAAAATTCCGACTGCCATGGGATTCGAACCGAGGACTTGCTTAATGCAAGCCTAGTGCTTTCCAAACTGCGCTACGTGGCTTCTTAGTTTGTGCACTATTTTCCATAAAACCTGCCGTCTCTGTTTAAACACGCCATACAATAAGTGTTTATTGTTCAACATTTACATATCCAAATTGTGAGTGATAGTTCAGACTGTTCATGGTCTTATAATATTGATGAGTTGAACAAATGTTTTGAACATATTAACAGTAAAAAACCGCCATCAAATTTTAATCAATATGGTAAATAATTAGGTTTTGTTCCTCAGGGCAGCTACTCAAAAGAAAGCTTTTTTATGTAACGCCAATATTTTGGAACGCTTTATTCCTTTCGCAAGGCAAACTACAATAAAGTTTACAGCTGTAAGAACTATACAGCAAAACAATGTGCTTACTTACGAAAATGAGGCTGGTACATCATAATTGACAACAAAGCACATAAACAGGTATATCTTATTTGGAACATCAGGTTAAAGGTTAAAAACAAAACTTAAAGTACAAGGTTACCTATCATAAAGTAAGGGATATATTTTAACTTATTATAACTTTTTAACAAATTATGTTAATAACAAAAACTAAATCATATTTAATTGTTTAAATAATGGGATTTTGTATGCCCAAACCCAGTTACCGCAAATGTTCAATATGACCTCCATTTTGATCTTGTAAAATTAGCAACCGTTCCTCTAAATTGTACACAGCATTTCGTAACATTTCTGGTTGAATTGCACCAACTTGCTCCGTAATATTGTCTTTTAATTCTTGTAGCGTTGTTGGTCGTCTTCTAAACACTAAATTTTTTAAATATACCCACAGCCAGTAGTCCGCTGGGTTAAGATCAGGTGATCTTGGTGGCCATGAATTTGCAAAATGCCTGTTTAAAACACGATCTTGAAAAACGTTAGTTAACAATTCTTTAACTGGTCGGAAAATGTGCGGGGGTGCTCCATCCTGCATAAAAATCATGTTTTCAATTCCGTGGTGCTCGTTTTGCAGCTGTGGAATAACATAATCTCTTAACATTTGCAATACGTTTACTTGAGTTTTAATTTGAAAATAAACTTCAAATTGAATGATTTTGTTTTGACACTCGTGTCAACAATTGTCATGACAACGCTTTTGTTTTCCATAGATACAATAAAATCCCATTCCTTAAGCAATTAGATTTCGTTTACTTTTTGTTGTTAGCTTGATTTGTTAAAAAGTTATAATAAGTTAAAGTATATCCCTTACTTTATGATAACCCCATAGTTCAATCGTATCACAATTAATTGATCCATCAAATATGAACGGATAAAAAAATTCATTTTTATGTAGGTATAATGACTAATTCTTGGATGGTAACGAAACAGCTCAAAAATCATCAGACAGTGATAGCGGGGATTTTGAATGGTTAGCATACAGGAGAACCTGTAACAAAGATAATATATTATCTTTGCCTGTAAGATGAGTCATACAACAAATAAGTAATGTAATACACAACAAAGAGGGGGTCTAAATTATAATGTTAGTATTATCGTTATGAATAATTCCAGGTATGTATGTATGGTTATGACTTAATGTTATGAATAATCCTAGGTTTAATGTTAATAAGGTATGTATAGTGCTGTGATATTCCCTCTAATTATTTATTTCAATTAACTATATAAATAATCTGGTGTGATACACATACTGTTATGATACATGATATGGACAGAGATCATAATAAAGGAATGTTGAAAATTGAACGAATAAATTTGGACAGTTACAGAAATTGAGTCTTAATAGATATAAAATTTTAACATTAATTGATGAAAATCAACTCGGGTTGCATTATTCATTTGGATTCATAAAATACTGGTAGACTGATTTGAATGCATTGAAATTAATAATTAAGGAAATTAAAATTCAAACTAAGGTTACATCGACAATTGTGTTTGTTAAGAAAATGATGTATTGTTATTATTATTTAAATTAATTAAATAGTGTGCATAAATAATCGTTACTAGTAGATAAAAAAAATTTGTTTATAAAAACAGTTACCAAATAAGTACTCATAAATGCAGATGTAAAAAAATTTATGGAAAATTAAATATTGAAAATTAAATGGAATTTCTGCATAAATTATTTAAATAAAATATGGTATTGTGAATATTAACACCAAAAGCAAAGAAAAACAGTTACTGTAATATTGGTTTACAAAAATTAATAATCATCGATGGAAAATGAATTTATTGTATTAAACTACAAATAATAAGAAGTAATTTTATATTGGTTGTGTGAAGAATTGGATCGATACTTAGTACATCGAGTTTGAGCCGTCAGCGTACTTGAAATAAATGGGACAAAGTTAATATTTGAAAATATAACAGAAGGAGAGTAACTTACCAGGATAATAGATCGTGTGAAGAGCAGATTTAGGGGGTTGCCAGTACCAAATAGCAGGATTGTGGACTGCAGCAGTAACCAGGACGAGGTTTTGGAGGCAGATGAGTTGTTTGGACGTGAACGAGCAAGTAGGATGTTGACGGGAATTGGACTGATGGTACAGGCTTACAAGAGGAGCCAATAGCTGTGATGGTTGTACCAGAAAGAGCAGTAGCAGCTAGGAAAAGTGTTCTTTTTCAGTAACTTGCAGGGTTAAACGTAGGAGCTTGTTGTGACGTCTGACACTAGTAGAAGCAGGAGTTTGGAGCTTGCATCAGTTGACAGGACCAAGGAAGGGTTAGCTGTTGGGTGTTTTGGATGTTGTAATCTGTTCAAGAAAGGCGTTAGTGGTGAGTGTTGTTCGTGGTAAGGACATAAGCAATAGAAAACAGGTTTGTTAGATTAAGTTGACATTGAAGTTTTGAATACTGTCAATTTTGAAAGTAATTAACAAAAACTGAAGCAATAATTATCGAGAAAAGTCAATAAATAGTAAACGTCAAATGTAAAAGCACAAGTGTCAGTATACCTTAGTGTAGAAAATTTGAAAAGTAAACTTTGACATTTAAACATTAAATTAATTCAAATAATTTGAGGTTATAAAGTTTCATTGCTACAGTAAATAGCATACTAGATTTGATGAACCCAGCCCAAAGAGATAAGAGGTCTTGATTATATTAAATATCATTGAAATATAAAAGAAATACTTTGAAGGCATAGTTTTCTTAATAGAGGCTACATAGCAATACATAACTTCCTTTTACAGTGATCTTATAAGTAGCCAAAAATTTGATTTTAAACAAGCATTTGTCAAAATTTTTCAAAAATTACAAATTCTACAAAAACGGTACAAGATAGAGCGTTAGTTAAAGGAACAAATTTTCTCTAGAATTTTAAGCTGAATTCAAAAATGTAATAATATACCAGGTGTTCTATTTAAAATTGGAGTTAATAAAAAACAAAAGAAATTCATTTTAGAAGTATTCAACTGGAAAATCACCTATCTCATATCAAAAAACTGAAAAATCACAAGAGTAAACACCTACTTCCGGTTATGTGATTTTCTTCAAAAGCTTGATGTCGCATCTACATAGTACACAAAACTTATACATGAAGTTTCAACGGCATACCTCTTTTAGTTTTTGAGATATTCTGTTCACAGACAGATAGACAGACAGACGCACACACAGACACAGACAGACCAATGAAAAAACATTTTTTTTGGGTTCAGGGGACTCTAAAACGTGAAGATCTGTTGAAAACTCAATTTCGCATTTTTGGGGTGAATCCAATACTTTATTGTAAAAGGAAGTAAAAATGGTTGAATAATCTGCATTTGCACCATACCTGTCATAAAAAATTAACCCTATAACCCCTTCGTCGGAAGGAGTCTTCCGAGTGGCCATTGCGAAACACCAGACTCTGGAACCGGTTAGCCCATTACTTCAGAGTCTGGATCGTCGAGTCAAAAAACCTTCTACATATATATATATATATATACAGGGTGCCCGTTTTTGGAGCTCCACCATGGGGATCTCGGTAACCATAAGAGATACGAGGTCGGTTAAATTGGGGCAAAGTTGCGCAATTTGGAGCTCAATAATATGCCGGTTTAAAATTTCAAAAATTCCGATTACCTCCGGAGATATCCGAAAAAAACCGGAATTTTGGAAATACGTTTTTATTTTTTCCTCGGCTTATTTGGTGACCTAATTCAAAATGAGTGACACTTCGTCGTTGCAACTTTTCCTCCTCTACAACCTGCCGATGTCATATTTGAAATCAGACGTTTCGATTTTCGACAATCATCATCAACTTTGGTTTTTCTTATGGGCACTATCTTGGATTTTCACATTTTTGAATTCAGCTTTGTTTTCTGATTACGGTGATGTATCACATGTTAAGGTTCAGTGTTGCAGTTTGGGTGAAATATCAAAAATTCTGTTTTGCAAAGACTGCCTTGGATATAACATCCATACTTTTGTTTAACAAAGGCATTGTTGACAGTTCGATTTAAGTTGGCTTAACGTCACCTACAGTTACAAAATTAGTATAAATTTATTAACAAAATGCCCTTTTCAAATGAAGAAAAACGAGATATGCTAGAAATTTATTACGCTTCGCATCGAAATGCGCAAGTTACTTCGGAAAGATATTTACAGCGGTATCCAGAAAGACAACAACCAGCTCAAAATTATTTGTTATTCCTTCATAGAAATTTAGCCGAGTTTGGTGCATTTTCTAAGCCTCGAAGACGTGTTCATAGACCAAATGCGAATGAAGTGGAAATTTTACAGGCGGTGAGTAAATTGTTAAAACTTTCTCAAAAATAATAAACGGCAATGAATTGAATTCTTCATTAGATTCAAGATAATCCTTCAACTTCAACAAGGGCTATAGCAGACGAAATTAACGTATCACATCAAGCAGTGTGGAGAGTCTTGAAAAAACATAAATATCGCCCGTTTAAAATTCATATCACCCAAGTCTTGCATCCAGGAGATACTGAACGGAGGGCAGCGTTTTGTAGGAATATCATGGCACGGTTGGAACAAAATCCCCATTTTCTTTCCAACGTGATATTCACGGACGAGTGCAAATTTACCAACTCAGGCATGTTCAATCGTCACAATGAACATGTCTGGTCCACTGAAAATCCACACGAACACCAAGGACGTCGACCACAAGCACGTTTCGGGCTAAATGTATGGGTTGGTTTATTTGGCGGTACGATCATTGGCCCATACATTTACGAAGACAATTTGACCGCAGATGGGTATTTGCACTTTTTAAGGACCTACCTTACGGATTACATCGATGACAACATTTGCTTCAACCGCTTGAATAACCTTTGGTTCCAGCAAGATGGTGCTCCGCCACATAATGCTAGGAGAGTGGCTGATTATTTGTCTGAAATATTTCCGGGTAGAGTCATTTCAAACAGTGGAGACATACGTTGGCCGGCACGTTCACCAGATCTTTCCCCATTAGACTACTATTTATGGGGAACTATGAAAGATCTCATTTATAAATCTGTACCCGCCGATATTAATGAGCGGCGAAGGAAGATCATCACAACTTTAAGGACCAAAATAAGAAGAAGGGACGTTTTAAGATCAATGCAGAATTTAAGAAGACGCATAGAGCTGTGCTTGGAAGTGGAGGGTGAACCCTTCGAGCACCTCTTATAATTTTCTTTATTTACTTGTTTCTCAAAATTTAGTTTTATCCTATGTTGTAAATTTAAAACATAATTTTCTCCTTTTTTATATCCTACTGTCAAATAAATAAATTTCTAGCATATCTCGTTTTTCTTCAGTTGAAAAGAGCATTTTGTTAATAAATTTATACTAATTTTGTAACTGTAGGTGACGTTAAGCCAACTTAAATCGAACTGTCAACAATGCCTTTGTTAAACAAAAGTATGGATGTTATATCCAAGGCAGTCTTTGCAAAACAGAATTTTTGATATTTCACCCAAACTGCAACACTGAACCTTAACATGTGATACATCACCGTAATCAGAAAACAAAGCTGAATTCAAAAATGTGAAAATCCAAGATAGTGCCCATAAGAAAAACCAAAGTTGATGATGATTGTCGAAAATCGAAACGTCTGATTTCAAATATGACATCGGCAGGTTGTAGAGGAGGAAAAGTTGCAATGACGAAGTGTCACTCATTTTGAATTAGGTCACCAAATAAGCCGAGGAAAAAATAAAAACGTATTTCCAAAATTCCGGTTTTTTTCGGATATCTCCGGAGGTAATCGGAATTTTTGAAATTTTAAACCGGCATATTATTGAGCTCCAAATTGCGCAACTTTGCCCCAATTTAACCGACCTCGTATCTCTTATGGTTACCGAGATCCCCATGGTGGAGCTCCAAAAACGGGCACCCTGTATATATATATATGGATACGTGTTAAGTTGTCACTTCCGCTAAGTAGAAGAGGCGACCTGACGTCCGGGTCACCCGATTAATTAAATTGCATATATATCACATTTTCTGAATGAGGGGAACCTGTAGAATACGTCTATCAAAAGAGGGGAAAAGATTTATAAAAAAAAATTACAAATATTTTGTAACTATATAAGATACCGAGTCACTTCCGGGCATATACAATCCCGTTTATTATATATGAGAGGTAGATACGCCGTAGCTGCTTCCAGCTGCGTTGCCGAGTCTTGGGAAGTCACTACGTTACACTGTTTTAAATTGGTCAAAAATGTAGCGAAGTATCATTTGTAGGGACAGATCTCGCATCTGTTTGTGAATCTTTTTTGAATGGTTCCTATAAGGTAACTTTTTTAAGTACAATATATGCATCGTTAAGAATTTGGCACTTTGGTAATTTAGTGTAAAAAGCAGCGGAAACAAAAAGAGCATTTTTCTGTTGTGGCGAAACCATAAATAAGTAGCAGAATTGTCAAGAACTCCCAAACGTAAAGTTTTAGTAAACATGTTAAGTTATCAGGACTGCCGGGAGTGGATATGCAGTAATTTCGGGTCTGTGCAATTATAGTATATTAAGCTGTGAGGTGTGCATTATAATAGAACCGAGGAAAAGTTTGAAAAAACGAAACAAAGTCGAGTTGTTTTTTCAATTTCCGAGATTCAGTTATACACTTAACAACTGTGTATACTATTTTTCGCACGATCGATAAATTCGGCATGAATCAAATTAAAAATGTACAAAATAATTTTGACCTTTCAGACGATTCAAGACGCTGTCAACAATAAACAAATTTTGACGTGTGCATTTTTATTTTAGATTTTTGAAGTTCCTCTGCATTAAATATGGTATTTTGTATGTACGATAAGTACAATAGTATATAATAAGGAGTTACAGTGGCACTTCTTGGGGAGAATTTGCAGGCGCTTGACGGATGAATGTTAGTGAGTCCGATAACTACAGATGAAAAGCAGTAGTCACTTTAGCTCGACGTAAAATATGCAATTTTTTCTTTAAACATAGAAAATAGATTAACGTAAAAATTAATTAGATTTTTTATTTTATCACGTATTATTTTAATCACTGAAAGAGCTAATTTAGCTTGCTTTGGAGAGCGTTACTATAGTTAATTTTTTTCTGTCGCCCTCGCTGGAAAAATAAAGTAACTCTTTCTGCCGCGCGGACAGCGGCAAAAAAGTAAATCTTTAACTATGCATATCGAGTGACAAAATGTTTTTTTACGTTTGAAGAAAATATTCCAGGTTATGAATTTCTCATCAAGTGATAACAGTGAATACGGTAATGTCGAACAAGTTTTACATTCATCCAGGTATAAATTGCATATTTACATGATAAAATACTACTCATTACTTACCGCACATGTATCGTTATGAATTATAACAACACTGAATTTTTTTATTAACAAGGTCAGTAAGCAAAGTATGATAAAAAATAATTTTCATCTAGTATGGCTGTGCAAGTGCAAACCAACGTCTTTAAAGTTAGCTTGCATATATACTTATTAATAAATATTCTTTTTATTCTTATCTTCTTAGGATATTATATTTTAATATAAATATTATTTTGTCAATCAATAATCTTGAACTGCATATTAAATCTGATGTTTTGTAAATAAAAACTGTTTAAAAACCACAGAAAAATTATATTCGATAAAAATATAAACTAAAAATACAGGGCCAAAGGACGACATCCTATAAAATGTCAACTATGTATTTTGTTTAGTACACTTGCTTTACATTTTTTTTATAAAATAAAACTACATTACATATTCCTAATTTATGACGAAATAAATAGGTAACTGCAAAATTATTTTTCTTTATGTTGTTTTTTCAAATGTTGGATTTTTGCTTTAATGACCATAACAGATCTTTTTACTTTTGTTTTTAGAATAAACTCCTTTATTTTTGATCCCGGAGGATATGTATTGCTTCTAATATAAAATGCAAATTCCTCCTCAAGTAATTTTAGTTCATCCTTAGTCCAAGCTAAAAAACTGGTTGTCAAAATATGTATAATACCTTTAAGAATATCACTACCTTGTCTAGTACCAGGTGTTTTTTTCTTTTTTATAATAACTTCATCACTCTCATCAGAATCTATAAAGCAAATAATCTTTCCTGAATATCATTGGCAGAAAATAAAACCACCAAAATGCTTGCTTACTTTGTGTAGGGCCAGATAAAGATATCGTTTTCCTCTTAGCACGCACATCGTTACCACTGTCATTGGAACCTATCAATTAAAGACAATTGCAGCATTTAGTATTATTGCAGTTTCCAGAAAACAAGCAGAAAATTACCTTCAGTAAAGTTAGGCAAATTAATACTTGTCTGTTGCGTAGTAACTTCACCACTGCTCACAGATTCTGTTTAAATAAAAAAAACTGGATAATTTACAAATAATCAACAATTTAAAAATGTTGTTTTATTACCTTCTTCGTTGTTAGTTCTATCGGAAGTATTTTCCAAAAATATTACACCTTCGTCTACAAAAAATAAACATAAGTACTGTTTCGTATTTTATATTAAGATTACAGTAGCTACCATCGTTGATATTGTTTTCTTCAACAGATTCTGTATTGAGATTTATGTCAATTTCAGATAAGGACTTTCCTTTGAATTCTGCAGGCACAGATCCTTTTTCCATCAATAATAGTAATTTTGAAACCTTCGCGGTTTGATATATATCTATTGGTAACCTAAAAAGTTTTTGCATGTTTTTAATTAAGGGTGTGAATAATAAACAGTTCAAGGAGAAACTGCCATTTATGTTCGAGGAAAATCTTGCACTATACGAATTAGTTTTTTATTTAATGTTTCGTGTTTGTTAACGTTATTGTATGTTAAATAGATTTTTAAATAATAATTAAAATAACTTCCTTACACCATTCGTTTGCAAAAAATTCCACGAATCTATGTAAAACATATTTCTTATAACTTACTCATAAAATTCATCATGCGTTTTTTGAGTATGTCCCATAAATTTGGAAAATTGTTTTGCTTCATGCCCAGACAAATTAAGTATCTGCATTACTGTTGCTATATGTTTGCGTAACTTGTTACTAGATATGTATTCAGGATGTTCTAATTTAATCATTTTACAAAGTTTCTTTATAGAAACGTCCCCTTTTCCCCATTTAATGTTACTTCTTGGTATGGCAAAAACATATTCATTATTTACATCGGTAATATGTTTTCCACGAAGCGTGAGTAATAGATTAATACATTTTTGTAGTACTTCTGGTATCAAAATAACTACCGCTCTGCTTCCTTTTCCACTGTTTAGGACTCTTTTGTACTTTGTTGTTAGAAGTTTTTCAGTATTTGTCAAGACCTTTTCAAAATCTTTTGTATTGGTTCTCCTTTCATTTTGATAATCTTTTATTTTTAGATATTGTACGTCACCAATCCTTCTTCTGTTAAATAAAATTAACAACGATAACGTACTGTGGACCAATAATTTATAAGCTTTTTCATTTTCGTCGTTTTCAAGTAAATCCTCTTGGCATTTGTTCGCTATCTTCAGTGTTTGATCACGAAACTTCTCTATGTCACTAACTAATGGCAATAATATCGGTTTATTCCACCGTTTCTCCATAAGGTCTTTATTGGCAAGAGACGCCAGTTCTGTATTCCATCTTGATTTGACCAACTCTTTAAAATTATTCACATCTTCTAACCACGTTTTTCCTCAAGTGTAGATTTAGTTTGATAACCCTTACTATGTCTCAAAATTAAATGCGATAGTTCCTCACATGCTAATTTTAGCGAAGTCCCTAAGTGCATAGGTAAACTAGGTGCCCTAAAAGTTTTCTGCACATGATCATATCCGGCTATTTCCTTTACTGCAAGTATTACTGAAGCAAAGTTTCTAGGACTAAAAATGTCTTTGAAAGCAACGTCCTTATTTTGGACAATTTTTCGGTAACTCATTAGCAGACGTGACAGCTCCCTCATGCGATTACTGCACGCATACGCCATTTGATCTCGCTTATGTTTTTTTAGATACGATTCTCCAAAATGAGCTATCAGAAGATCTTTCTTTGCTACAAAAGCTATGGCATCCCCTTTCATTACATTGAAGACCTTAAAATAAAAATATTAGAATAACATTTCAAAAGTTTCAAAAACCGTTTAAAAAAGACAACATAAAAAACCATTGTCTAAATTTGGTATAGATAGTAGCAAAAAGTACTATATTCTTTGATAGTAGGTAAAATAGTAGTTTGGATAACGACCAATAAGTTTGTACATTTTTAATACTTACTTTTTCTTTAACTTTTAATTTCGATATTACATTGGTCGGATCCATAGCGCAGGCAGTTACCGTTTGTGAGTTTGACAGGTGGTCAGTATTTCCTTGTTTCCTATTTAATGATTGCTGATAAAGGAAACAAGCTTTTGCATGACGCTTTAAATAATTTTTAAGATATAACCCTTTACAATATGCACAGGGATAATAATTATCGGTATTTTCCCCATTGGTGTTTCGGCGATTCGGTTTTATTACTCCATTAATGTAGAGGTCAAAATTGGAATCGTTTCTAAATAGTGCAAACGCACGTCGTCTTTCTTTGCTATTTTTAGGAAGCTGAAATATAGCCTCTACTTCGTTCTCTTCTTTATGGTTCCTTTTCAAATGTCTCATAAAATTTTTTGTGCCTATTTCAGTTTCACAATATTTACAAAGTATTATTTTTTTTCCAACATTACTTTTTTTCTGCAAAATAAAGAAGTAATTTTAATAAATTTCATGCTTCAAAACCAATGCACTCACCGCAATTGTTTCAGATAATGGTTCAATAGGAACCTTGTTATTAAATTCTACAATTATTGATCTCATTGATTCGATTGAGTGGTCTGTCGATCTGCTACTACTCGTAGAATCATCCGAGTGATCATTAATATTAAAATCAGGGTCCCTGTCATCGACAATAGTTAATGATTCATCTGGAAATATCTTGCAGTTTGAAGAGGATATGATACTACATGTACATGTATCATCCATACAACATTCTTTCAATTGTTTGCTTGTACTAGGATTGGCCATTTCTTGCGGAAACGGTGCTTTCATTTCGATTTTCCTACTTCTCGTTTCAGATTCGTCTACATTAATTTGGAGTGGAGAATGCGGCACATATTCGTGTTTGCCTAGACCGTCAAAATTCGTTTTTTCATCTTTGCCGGTTTTTGCATCTACCGGATGCAAAACCATTTGCTGAGGAAAAAGCATCTCGTACTCGGTATTAGTTTCATCCTGGTCAAAATTGGTATGATTAACCCATTCCTGAGTAGTTTTAAAACTTACAAATACAAAATAAAACTTGTCTAGCCTAGTTACTTTCACGAGTGTTTTCAATACTGCGTTTCCTCTCATCATCAAGTTTAAAGATTTCTGCCTGTTTTTCTGTATCTGTTTAAAGTAAATCATTTTACACAATGTTTAAGTAACCAAGGCCAATCAACGAATAATTTTTTTGAAACCGTTTGTTGTCCGTATATTTTTTAAATTGTAGACGTCTTTAGTATATCTTATTAATGGGTTTTATGTCAAGTGATCGGTTTAGCAAGTACTGAAATACAGGTTTGGATTAGGGCTGTGCAAAATAATCGATTAATCCATACGTCGATTAATCCATACGTCGATTATTTTATGGAAATAATTTTTTATTAATCCATTATCGATTATGAATTGTCATAATCGCACGTCCTACTTTGAATGCTTTTAAAATAATGAAAATTTTTCATAGTTAGTATATTGGTTAAAAAAATAAGCTTTTCTTGCATTTTTACATTATAGATCTTTAAAAGAAAAGAACAACAAGCTTAAAATTGTAACCGTAATATTCATAAGGGTTAAAATAATTACAATAATTAAAAAAATATTTCTTTGAAATAATATAATAATAATTCGATTCAGAATGTTGTCCGCTGTGATGTTTCTATTCACCTTCTTGTTTGTGTTCCTCCGGATAGTTCCATACTTGTTACATTGAAAGAAAGTGTGCTCTGGGTCGTCTCTCTCGTGGTCACAGAACAAACACTTCTCTTCTTCCGTTTTCTTGATTCTCTTTTTGTAGGTCATGAATCTGCCATGTCCGCTGATCATTTGTGTGAGGTAGAAATCTACTTCCCCGTGTTTTCTCCCTATCCATGCTTTCAGGTCTTTTATAAGTTTTTTTGTCCATTTTGCTTTTCCTGTGTCTTCGTTCCATTTGCGGGCCCATTTATTGTTTGTTTCCTCCGTAATTTCCTTTTTCCTGTTTGCGTTTTCTCCGTATCCTTTGGTCCTGTCTTCTACCATGAATTCCATAGGTTTCATTCCCGCTATTGCCTGGAGTGCCTCGGTGGACACAGTTCTATATGCGCATGTCACCGCAATTGTTAATTTCCTTTGCGCTTTATCGAGCATGTCTTTGTATTTTCTGAACTTAGTTGCTTTTTCCCATGCAGGGGCTGCATATAGCATTGTGGAGTAGGCCACGGCACACAGTAGCTTTCTTTTGCACTGTCTAGGACCTTCAGTTTTGGGCATCAATCTGGTTAAAGCCGCTATTGTTTTGCCAACCTTCTGGGTGATGTACGTTATATGCTGTTTCATTCCTGCATTTCTTTCGAATATGACACCCAAGTACTTTAGTTTGTCTTTACTTCTAATTGCGGTGTGTTCCGTCTCGATTTCTATTTCTTTTAGTGTGTTACCTCCATATAGGATTACTAGTTCCGTTTTATCCGTTGCTAGCGTTAGTTTCTTCCTCCGAATCGCCTGTGTGGTTCTCATGATTGCTGTGTTTGCGTTACATTTGAGGGAGTTGAGCGTCTTTGCTGTTACTAATATGGCACATCGTCCGCGTAACAGAGAATCTCCGTGCCTTCGGGCATATCGGTCCGCACCACGTCATCGAAGATTAAGTTCCATAGTAAGGGTCCTAATATAGATCCTTGTGGAACTCCACAACTCAGTGGGTATTCTTTGTTTCCTTCTGCTATTAGTATTCTGTTCTCAAAATAACTGCATATTATTCGGATCAGGTAGTTACTGAAGTTTCTCCTCCTTAATTCTTTTATAATTTCGTCCCAGGTAACCGAGTTAAAGGCATTTTTGATGTCTAAAGTTATTAGCAGACATAGGCCTATAACCCCTATAAATCCAGGGTTACACTTACCTTACATGTGATTAATTAGCTTACCTCTGAAAAGTACTATGCTTATGGGCTTGGAATACCACAAACAGGTATTATGTATTTGTTTAAGAAATAATTTCTTCTACTAAACTTGCATGTGACTCAAAAATTGAAAGGGATTATTTCTCAGGGTTCAATGTACTCACCAAAAATTGTATGATTTTTGTAACATGGGCAACAATTTAATTGTCTTCGATAAGGTGATAAGGGAGAGTATTGTAGGAAAAACGTTACGCAGCGGAGTACCAAAAAAATTGGTAAACTTAGTAGAAATGACTTTAAAAGACACAAAGGCAGCAGTAAAATGAAACAACCGGCAGTTTCAAGGTAGAGGAAGAGGTCAGGCAAAGGGATATGTTATCGGCAACATTATTCAACTTAGTCCTGGAAAGCGCAGTCAGAAAAGCAGATGTAAACGGTACGATAAATAATAAAAATGTACAAATTATTGCTTATGCAGATGATGTGACGCTCATAAGTAGAACAAAAAAAAGTCTAGAAGGTGCTTTAGAAAGGATAGAAGAAGAAACATCAAAAATAGGGTTAAAAATCAGTGAACAAAAAACAAAATATTTAAAGTATAGCAACAGTGTTAATGTAAACAAGGAACCATTAAAAATTAAAAACTATAATTTTGAAACTGTCCAAACATTTAAATACTTAGGTATAACAATTTCTCTCGGGAGATCTCGCTCCTAGAGAGCGCGTCCCCCGGGCAGCGGTTGAGGGAAGTCCTGGAGACAGGTTTGCCGTGAATATTCATATTAAGCGGCCGTGGACCAAAAGCCAGTTGTCCCGAAGTAACGGGGCTCACCTTCATTGGGCTAATCACCCATAAGGCGGGAAGTTGATTCAGAGAAATACTAATAGCCTCGGACCAGGACTGAACAATGGAAGACGAAATGCAAAGAAAAGGAAACGAGATATGGAACTTGGAACGTTAGAAAGCTTATGAGAAAAGAAGTTGAGATTATAGAGGAAATGAAGAAATATAATCTGCAGATCTTGGGAATAAGCGAAACGAAAAAGAGGGGAATAGGAATACAGCATCTAGAAAATAACTGCGTACTAAGATACTCAGGACTAACAACGGGAAGAGCCAAAGAAGAGGTAGGCATAATTACAACAAGGGAAATAGAGAGGTTGGTAACCAACTGAAAAGCTCAAGTTCAAGAATTAAAGCTATGGACCTACAAAATGAAGAAAAAATAACAATAATACAGATATTGTAATGAATGCCTTGATTTGTAAAAGTTATTTTAAATTAGAAAATTAATTATTAGGGTAAATCACCACACAATTCTCAGGTTGATTTTTATACTGTGCTCACTTTACCTGTCAGTAATTTAAGGCTAATTAAAATGAAATGTATTAGCTGATGTTCAAAATAAAATGGTTGATTGCCCCTTTCTTACTATTTTATTGAACTGCAATATTATTTAAGCTAGCTCTCGACAAACACAAAACTGCTTATCTCAGGTTGGGTTCAGAATTTCACTATATTCACAAATTAGTAGTTCATTTTAGATTATTTGTCCTTGAGTAGCTCATATACTCGGTTCTGGTAGATAAAATTTACAATCTGTCAGATTACACAAGAACTCGCCAGTGCAACAGCGATTACTTAAATATTTTAAAAAAACGTGAAGTTAACCAGGAATCGTCAGGTAATTTGATTCAATTATCGCTTGGCAACAAAAACATCCACTTCATTGTTACATGAATGACATAGATAGGACGCCATCCATTGTTTCTGCTGCTTGGAAATCCGCCAATTTCACAAAATTTGATGACGCTATGCAATTTTTGGATTATTACGGCGTAGCTGGACCCTTGGATATGCGATAGGCCTCTTCAGCAAGGTTCAATCACGTATTTTACTAAGTTTCCTGAACTGTCATGCAGTGCAGATCTCTGGCATCAGATGCTTCCTTGGGCCGGAAACGATGTTGGAAAATTTCAGTTGTCGGCTGCCGACACTCCCTCAGAGTCAAATTTAAATTTTACCTCGTGGAACTGGATACAAACATTCCCACTGGTGCACGTGATGTGTACAATAAAATGCAACACTTTTTATATGGGTAAATCACTTTTAATATTGTAAAAATATTAATTTTAAGAGAACACAATTTCGCCCAAACTGACTATGTTGCCGCGATAATTTTTGTTAACTAGAAATTAGTTTTGATGGCAAAATACACAAATGGAGTAAAGTTTGATTACATAAATCTTAAATTAACATTTTCTTTAAAAAAATGTCCTTTGCTTATAACTATCATTATATACTGTTTAGGGCTTTCGCGGTTACTCGAATTATTCTTCTTAACATATAATTTCGGCTTAGACCGCTTAGTATTTGTATATAAACATCCAGCATTTTCTGGCTTAATGTGCCTTGCACCTTGTGAAGTCGAGCAAAAACCCGCGCGATGGTCATGCTCTTTGATGGCTCGTGTTGTTTGAGTATCTTGAAAACGAGGATACTTAGGCAGATTTGGCCGTTTTGCTGTTTGTGCATCCATATTCACTAACGTTTCGCAAGACCTTGCAGCTTGCATCATCAGAGTGAAGCTATTTATAATCCTCCGTGCCAGGCGCGCGGAGTGGCGTAACGCTGGTTGGTCGTCCGATTGCAACGTAATCCGTGGGGCGTGGCCGTATGACGCACAGTGGTTGTAATGCTTTAGATCGTGTATCACAGGGGTCCACGTTTTACTAAGCTTAAAGCCATCTTTCCTGTTGATATTATTTGGATGTTTTACTATTTCTATCGCTTCACGTATCACTCGCGGGAAGTAGTGAGGTATTCTGGCAAGTACTCTGGTGTGCTCAAATTCTAAAGTGTGCCTATTTGTAAACGTATTCTCAGCTATGGCTGATTTTGTAATGCGTTTGTGTTTGCGATCGCCTTTATGTTCTTGAAGTCTTAGATCAACTGAACGACCAGTTTGTCCAATGTAACTCGAGCCGCAAGAACAAGGAATGCGATATACGCCAGAGGTTTTTAAACTTAAAATCTTGTCTTTTACCGATCTGAAGTCGTTACCCAAAGTTTCCTTGCTCGTGAACACAGTTTTGATGTTGCATCGTTGCAGAACACGTCCTATCTTATCAATAACACTATCATTGTTCCTTCCGTTACGCACACAAATGTTTTAAAATTACTGCTATTCTTTTTCACCTTGTCTTATTAATGAACTGGAAACTGAGTTCAAATTTACACACGTTGCTCGCTTTCTTTCTTTTTCGTTGCCTAATTTCGGGATTGCTCTTTGCAATTTTGTATTATCTTTTATTCCGATCTCATATACCTTTCAGATTGCTTCCCATTCACTGACCTGTACTTTCATTAATAATTACGCTCATATAGTCTGCACATAACAAACCTTTTGTGCCAATTAGTTTTTTGTTTGGCCTGGCGTTAAATATGCACAAACCTATTTTATTTAATTATATTAATTTATTTAAACTCTCTGAAATATGCTTTGCTTATGCGTGCTTTTATTCGTTTAATTACTACTTCTCGCATCTCACTACCAATGCATTTAATACTTTTATTATTTATTTAAATTGTAATTTCATAAAATATCTTAACTCTGTGATTTATTAACTTGGTTAAATATTTTTCACTGCAAACAGAGCCAAGTTGTAGGCGTAAAACCATCTCAATATATGCCCCAACAGAAGGAGCAGCGGCAGATGAGAAAGAAATATTTTATGAAGAATTAAACAAAGAGGTGGAAGAAGGGAGACAAAGAAGTAAGCACATAATGGTCTTAGGAGATTGGAACGCTCGAATAGAAAAACGAGAAGATGGATTTGGAATGATCGGGAAACATACTGTAGAAGAGAATCTCAACAACAATGGGGAAATGATGATAGAAATGTGCATAGACAACCAACTACTTATAGGAAACACGTTCTTCGACCATAAGAGGATACACGCATACACCTTCGTGGAAGAAACAAGACTGGTGAAAAGCGTGATAGACTATATAACATACAGGACAACTGCCGGATACGCAATAATGGATATAAAAGTAATTAGGGGAGCAGAATTAATAACAGACCACAGACTTTTGATAGCAGACACCAGATTCAGAACGCCGAAAAAAGAGAGACAAAAGGAGTATGAACAAATCAAAACTAAAGAACTAGATATAGAACAAAACAGACTAAAATATAAAGAACGCCTCCAAGATAGGCTAACAGCACACGAGCAGCTAGAAGAAGAAAATGGAAATATATCGAACATAGATGAAAGATGGAATAGATTCAAAACTAGAAGTGACCAACGATGTTTGTGGGATGAAAACCTACTTGATCTCGTCTTTAAGAATCGATAGCCAACTATTGTCTATAAATATTGAGAAAGACGACACGCATTTTTCTTTGTTAAGTAAAATATATGCCGCTTCTTTATTTTACGTTTAGTTGACATCGATTCTTTAGACAAGATCTTTGTGTTTTGCCAGTGTATTTTGTGATTGTTATCCCAAGCATTGCCAGCTTAGACTTATTGAATTGATAGGTTTTTTATGTTCCTTAACTCTAACTGCTAAAGGTCTGGATGTATCACCGATATAATATTTTCCGAATTTACAGAGAGTACTATATATACAATTCTTTGAATGTTGTTCTTCGTTGAACGGTTTAGTTTTTGTAAGAACTGACCGCAAGGTATTCATCGTTTTGAATACCGTCCTAACATTGAATCTATTTCCAATTCGTCTAATTTTGTCAGACATGTCTGGAATATAAGGTATAGTTAGAGTATTATACTTTTGACAGTCATTTCTTTGAATGTGTGTGGCATTGTTTCGTGCATTCAAAATGTTCCGAACAAAAGTCTCTGGATAGCCATTATCTTGTAAAACATTAATAATAAATTCTTTCTCTTTTTTGAAAATTTTATCATCAGAGCAAACAACTATGGCCAACCTCTACACCGCAAGGTAAATGAGGTTGCAGATAATACATACAATACATACAATTTGCAGAGTGGCGAAATACCCAAATACGAATATGAATTCTAGATTCACGCCACAAAGAAGTTTCAGAGATTATATTAACCAAACACAATACAAATGAGATATAAAACGTATTACGCAAATAAAATATTGTTAAACACTAAACATTTAAGCAATAATGCGAAGGTGCAGATATATAAAACAGTAATTAGACCAGTAGTAGTATACGCAACAGAAACATGAACGCTAACGAAGAAAAAAGAAGAAGATCTGGGAATTTTTGGAAGGAAGATATTACGAAGAATACTGGGGCCAATAAAGAATGATCAAAATGAGTACAGACCGAGAACAAATTTTGAGCTAGTGAACTAAATGAAAGGAGAAGATATCGTTACTTATATTAAAGGGCATAGGATAAAATGGCTAGGTCATGTGATGAGAGCTGACAAAGAAAGACCGATAAGAACAGTAACACATTGGAAACCAACAGAGAACAGAAAAAGAGGAAAACCCAGAGCGAGATGGCTGTGGAATGTAGAAGAGGACATAGTCAAGCTTGGAGTTAAGAATTGGAAGGAAAAATGCATGAATAGGAAAGAATGGATGAAAATAGCAGAAACCTGTAGAGTAATGAAAACAAGGAAATATGGGAACCAATCCCTCCCAAGAATAAGGATTTAGAAAGCTTAATTAAGCAGCCATAACTGCTTGCGGTTACAGTGCTTGATATATATATATATATATATATATATTAAAGGTAAATATTTCAGGGTGTCATACGTTATGAATTCTACCCACTTCATCGAGATGCTGCAAAAGGAGAAAATTACACCGACCGATATCCTCGTGAGCTTTGACGTCGTCTCTCTGTTTACTAAAGTGCCAGTTGCCGAAGCTCTAAAAGTCATTAAACAGAAGTATGATCCACCTCAACACATCATCAAACTTGCCGATCATTGTCTCCAGAATACATATTTCATCTATAATGGTCAACGCTACAAGCAAGTAGAAGGAGCGCCGATGGGTTCACCTTTGTCTCCCGTCATTGCGAATCTCTTCATGGAGGACTTCGAATCGAAAGCACTGGACAGCACCATTTACAAACCGAAACTTTGGCTTCGGTATGTCGATTATGTCTTTGCCATATGGGGTCATGGTAAGAATCGACTTGCTGATTTCCTTACCCATCTCAATAGCATCCATAATAAGATCCAGTTTACGATGGAATTGGAGAAGAACAACCACCTTCCATTCCTAGACGTTCTCATCACCAAGAAGAATGGAAAATTGGGGCACACGGTTTATAGGAAGACCACGCACACCAATCGCTACCTAAATGCTAATTCACACCACCACCCTGCTCAACTACAATCAGTCCTGACAACACTGGTTTGTAGATCAAGAAGGATAGCCGACAAGGAGAATACAAGACAAGAATTAGCAACCCTTGCTCGAGTATTCGAACAAAATGGTTATGGCAGAGCAGCGATTAGGAAAGCGTTCCGACCACCGAAGACCAAAACGCAAGACGCAGAAGAGGAGAGACCTTGTGGCACGGCGTACCTGCCTTACATCCGAGGCACGACAGAGAAAATTGGAAGAATCCTTAGAAAATGTAACATCAGGACAACCTTTACCACGGATAGAAAAATCCAGTCCATACTGAGGAATCCTAAAGAGTACATCCCTTTGGAAAACCAAGGAGTCTACGAGATACCGTGTCGGGATTGCGATAGCAGCTACATAGGCCACACCAACCGGAGAATAAAGGCACGCAAGGAGGAACATCAGAATTATGTTAAGAAGATGGAACACACTTCATCGCTAGTGCATCATATATGGGATACTTCGCACAAGATTGATTTCGACAACACCAAGAGCATTGCCAGCGTCGAACACAAAGACGCATGCATCATACGAGAAGCCATCGAAATCGTGAAACGTCCGAATTGTATGAACACCCGCGACGACACAAGCCGATTACCTGCATCGTGGTTACCAACGTTACTACAAGCAACGGCCGGCCATTCTCTGCGAACACCAGCCATCCGTCCTAGCAGTACAGCTCCCTCGATGCTAGTTGCCACAGTAATTGATAAACAACCTATTCAGTCAGCTGTGCATCAAGTTGACAGTCCGTCGTGTTGCCGCATAACTAGAAGCCAAACCCGGACTACAAGGACTTGAAAATGACGAATGTGATTTCGTCGAAACGTCGTCCAACCCCAAACGCCATTCAAGATGTTCTTCAACCAGTTGAAGAAATCTTCAAATTTATTAAGCGGTATGACACCCTGAAATGTTTACCTTTAATACATATCAGCCGCGAAAACCTTCGTAATAATATATATATATATATAGTAAATTTAAAAACTCTTCACAGCTCGTGTGGTTACAAAATAGTTCAATATGTTGACTGGGAGCGGAAGAACATCCAACCCTCAGTACTGGGCACAATATTCAGAGCTTTATTGGTTAGGAAATTAAAACCACATTGTATTCTGTCGCAGACGTTTCGGAATTTTTTATTTTATTCCATTTTCAATGCCTAAAGAAGAATTTACAATAGTACAAAGGTGATCTAACAAGCAGTTTATGAACTTACCGCAAAATACTAGCGTACAACCTTAAAGCTGTTAACATGTGTTGATGGAAAATTTATAAATTAAATATGGAAGGAATTGGTGAAGCCTCATTTCTTATTAATCTTAGAAGCACACTACGTACTACTGATTGTTATAATTACACGTTAAAATACACAGACACAATTAAAATCAGTTTAAATAGCTATTAAGGCAACTAGTGTTTTACAGAGGGTTTAAAAATCGAGGTCGATCATGTTAAAATTCGAGCGAAGCGAGAATTTTATGATCGACCGAGATTTTTAAACTGTAAAACACGAGTTGGCTTCAATATTTTTTCTACAGCCGAGGAGTTTGTTAGCTTAAATGCCCTCGGGGCTTCGCCCCTCTCCAAAGCGGCCGTCGGGGCTCCACCCATCTCCAAGGGGGCCCTCGGGACTCCGCTCCTCTCCAAGGGGGCCCTCGGGGCTCGGCCCATCTCCAAGGGGGCCCTCAGGGCTCGGCCCCTCTCCAAGGGGGCTCTTGGAGCTCCACCCCTCTCCAAGGGTGCCCTCGGGGCTCCGCCCCTCTCCAAGGGGGCCATGGAGCTCCGCCCCTCTCCAAGAGGGCCCTTGGGACTCGGCCCCTCTCCAAGGGGGCCCTCAGGGCTCGGCCCCTCTCCAAGGGGGCTTTTGGAGCTCCACCCCTCTCCAAGGGTGCCCTAGGGGCTCCGCCCCTCTCCAAGGGGGCCATCGGGCTCCACCCCTCTCCAATCGGACACTCGGGGCTCCTCATACAAATCGGTCCGATATAATAACTGTACTTTTAATCTTCACAAATGAGGTTTTATAAACTCTTAAAGTACTCCGTGCTTTAAATGGAATGGCGTGTTTTATAGACAACATAAAGCACGCCGCATATGACCCTTGGAAACAGTTTAAAATCACGGCTGTAGAAAAAGTTGTTAATTTGTACAATCTAGGTCATGGCTGACAAGGTCACTGCAGTTATAAAATGTATGAACTTCCTGCATGTTTGATAGTTCGCGCATGCGTAAAGGTGCACGCGTCTAAATGTTACGAGGGGAGACCAAGAAGTGGTTGGACTGTCCACCTTATTGAATGAAAATAATTTGAGTTTAAAGTTAAAGATTTAAGGAAAATTTGTTGTTTGCCATAGATAGCAAGAGGTGATAGGAAACACTTAAACTGTCAATATCTTTTTTTGAATTTAATGCATTCGAAGTCCCAAAAATGCTACACATTTCTATAAAAGTACGTCTACTAGTGTTAGGTTCAATAGTTATAATTTCGGGATTTGCAAAATCCATGCTATGGCCAGTATTGCTGACATGAGTGGCTAACGCACAGGCTTTGGGTTTGACTTTGGAGTCACTCTTGTGTTGGGTTAGCCTAGCATTGAGTCTTTGGGCTGATTGTCCGATGTACGATGAGTCACAATTTTGGCAATTAATTTGGTAGACTGCATACGGAGTTGAAAGGGTTGGTGTTTTGTCCTTGAGTTTAGAAAAATAATCTTTCAAGACATGCTGATGTTTGTCTGCAATAGTGATGTGAACCTGGTTGCGGAAAATTCCTTTAATTATAGCTGATAGCTCGGGGATATAGATGAGGCTTTTGTAGACTGGTGGCTTAGGAGGTGGTTCTTCTGTGTCAGCAGGGATTTCGTTATTACTTCTCCTGTTATTGTTGTTAGCAGATATAATAGAGTTCAGAAGGGCTACTGGATAATTATTCGATTTAAGGATGGTTTTTAATTTATTTAAGTTGGTATTGTGAAAATCTGGATGCGATATTGTCAGGATTCTGTGTTTTAGTCCTTTCACCACATTGATTTTGTGGCGGATATTGTGAAGGGAACGGAAGTTCAGAAACCTTCCTGAGCTGGTCGGTTTTATGTACCAGTCTAGTTTAATCATGTTGGAATCAGTCCTGATGACTAGGGTATCCAAGAAGGGAACGGAATTCTCTGTTTCCTTTTCAACCGTAAATTGAATATGTTGATTATATTGATTGAAGACCTCTAACACTTTGTCTATTTCATTCGCTGGTGCTGCACAAATTATATCATCTACAAACTGGCATAAGAATGGAAATTGGAAATCCAATTTTGAAGAACAGTCCTTAATGATGGTGTTCACAATAATTTCAGCTAAAATGGGAGAGAGGGTGGAGCCCATGGGAGACCCAAATATTTGTTTATAAAAGGAATTATTAAAAGTGAAATATGTAGAATCAAAAATAAATTTTAATAGGGCTAAAAATTCAATTTTAGGAATTTGAGTATTAGGTTCTATTAAATTCCAATTAGTTTCTATTATTTGTGTGACTAACTGAAGTGGTATGTTGGTAAAAAGTGACACTACATCCAAAGAAAAAATGACATAATTGGGTGGTAATTGAAAGTTATTCATCAAAGTGCTAAAGGCAAAGGTATCTTTCACTCTATAATTATTGTACTCTGTAAATGACTGGCTTAATATTTCTGCTATAAACTTAGATAGGTTCCTATCCGGAGATTGGGGCGATGAAACAATAGGTCTGCAAGGTGTGTCGGGTTTATGTATTTTAGGTAACCCATAAAGTTTAGGAGACACGGCATTGTGACAAATAAGACGTTTGTAGGTGATATCATCTATATAATGTTTGTTCAGCAGGTTTTTTATAAGTTTATTTAGTTTAGTCTCAATTGTAGTGGTGGGGTCTTTAGGAATTTGTTTATAGACTTTATCGTCTTGCAGTAACGTTTGCATTTTATTTACATAGTCTGTACGGTCCAGAGCTACTGTGACATTACCTTTGTCTGACGGAACAATTAACAAGTTAGGGTTGGATTTTAAGAAACTGCTGCATTCCTTTTCTATTGAACTAAGTGGATGTTGTTTAATATGATTTTTTAAATAGTCGGTTATATGAAAAGCTATGAGTGATCTGAAATTGTTTCTATCTTTGCTATCTAAGGCATTTACAAGATCTTCTATTTGAGATAAATATTTGAATAGAGTTAATTTATTGTCTAAGCGGACAGGCAAACCAAATTTGGGTCCAAGTGACAGAAACTGTTGTATCTTATCTGGTATTTGTACAGTAGTTAAATTTCTAAACCAGTTACTCGGAACATTGTTATTACAAGATATCATAGGGATCTTCAAGCGATTGATCTTATTAACGTTGCTAACCCTGATTTTATTAAATATATATTGAAAGCTTTTGTTTTGCTTGCTGTTGAAGCTATTAAAGATTTGACGTGGTAATAATAATTTGGATTGTGCACGTGCGTGGTACACATTACTTTGTAATTTTCTAATCAGGTCGTTAGCATCATTAATCTCTATTTTAAGTAAACTATAGAGTAACCTTTTTTCTGTGTGTTCTACCCTTCTGAGTGTTCTGTTATTCTGGTTGCCTGCAAACAGGATTTCAGACGCTTTTACGTAACCCCGAAGATGGACAGGTGTGAGTCCGTGTTGGAGGCACTTCTTCAGGAAAATTCTTCTGTTTTTGGTTGCTGCCAGCTTCCGGTTGCAGGTCTGCCATGTTTTGAGGTGGTTCACAACTACATCACCGTAATCCTTCCTTATCATGTCGTAGAAATGCATCGTAAATACTGTAAATTTAAAAACTCTTCACAGCTCGTGTGGTTACAAAATAGTTCAATATGTTGACTGGGAGCGGAAGAACATCCAACCCTCAGTACTGGGCACAATATTCAGAGCTTTATTGGTTAGGAAATTAAAACCACATTGTATTCTGTCGCAGACGTTTCGGAATTTTTTATTTTATTCCATTTTCAATGCCTAAAGAAGAATTTACAATAGTACAAAGGTGATCTAACAAGCAGTTTATGAACTTACCGCAAAATACTAGCGTACAACCTTAAAGCTGTTAACATGTGTTGATGGAAAATTTATAAATTAAATATGGAAGGAATTGGTGAAGCCTCATTTCTTATTAATCTTAGAAGCACACTACGTACTACTGATAAAAAACCATCCTTAAATCGAATAATTATCCAGTAGCCCTTCTGAACTCTATTATATCTGCTAACAACAATAACAGGAGAAGTAATAACGAAATCCCTGCTGACACAGAAGAACCACCTCCTAAGCCACCAGTCTACAAAAGCCTCATCTATATCCCCGAGCTATCAGCTATAATTAAAGGAATTTTCCGCAACCAGGTTCACATCACTATTGCAGACAAACATCAGCATGTCTTGAAAGATTATTTTTCTAAACTCAAGGACAAAACACCAACCCTTTCAACTCCGTATGCAGTCTACCAAATTAATTGCCAAAATTGTGACTCATCGTACATCGGACAATCAGCCCAAGACTCAATGCTAGGCTAACCCAACACAAGAGTGACTCCAAAGTCAAACCCAAAGCCTGTGCGTTAGCCACTCATGTCAGCAATACTGCCATAGCATGGATTTTGCAAATCCCGAAATTATAACTATTGAACCTAACACTAGTAGACGTACTTTTATAGAAATGTGTAGCATTTTGGGACTTCGAATGCATTAAATTCAAAAAAAAGATATTGACAGTTTAAGTGTTTCCTATCACCTCTTGCTATCTATGGCAAACAACAAATTTTCCTTAAATCTTTAACTTTAAACTCAAATTATTTTCATTCAATAAGGGTGGACAGTCCAACCACTTCTTGGTCTCCCCTCGTAACATTTAGACGCGTGCACCTTTACGCATGCGCGAACTATCAAACATGCAGGAAGTTCATACATTTTATACTGCAGTGACCTTGTCAGCCATGACCTAGATTGTACAAATTAACAACTTTTAAACTGATTTTAATTGTGTCTGTGTATTTTAAACGTGTAATTATAACAATCAGTAGTACGTAGTGTGCTTCTAAGATTAATAAGAAATGAGGCTTCACCAATTCCTTCCATATTTAATTTATAAATTTTCCATCAACACATGTTAACAGCTTTAAGGTTGTACGCTAGTATTTTGCGGTAAGTTCATAAACTGCTTGTTAGATCACCTTTGTACTATTGTAAATTCTTCTTTAGGCATTGAAATGGAATAAAATAAAAAATTCCGAAACGTCTGCGACAGAATACAATGTGGTTTTAATTTCCTAACCAATAAAGCTCTGAATATTGTGCCCAGTACTGAGGGTTGGATGTTCTTCCGCTCCCAGGTCAACATATTGAACTATTATATATATATATATATATATATATATATATATATATATATATATATATTAAGTAGGTTAGGTTTTGAGCCAGTCTGTGTCAAAAGTGACGCAAAACCTAACCTACTAACCTTGAATTTGACATAGACTTACAGTCTTGCCAATTTCAAGTAAAATTTTAGATTGCATTATGGGAAATTCAAAGCATACTAGATGTAATTCATTTTAAGACACCGGTATATTGTTATGATACATGAGGCAGTGTAATCAATTACAATAAAAAAATATTTAAAACGTATAAATTTGGAAGATTGCTATAATTAAATCTTGATGGGTGTTAAATTTTAAACATTATTATAAATTTAATTGAGTCAATGGGAGAGGAGATTTTAATATTACTTGAATATACTAATTTAATGGTTACAGAAAAATTTAATAAAGTTTAAGCCAAGGTTACAATTGAAAAATGTATTTGTTAGAATGATAAGAATTAATAGCAGGTAATAATAGGATATTTAAAATAAATAAGTGTGCAATAAGAATTGTATCTAACATGAATGAAAAAATTTTGTTTAATTAGTTACAAAAACAACTCATGAAAAAGCCGACATGTATATTGAAAATTACAAATTTTGATCAATAAAAAAAATTTGATTAATAAAAATAGAAATTAATGCCTTAAATTTGTATTATTAGTTGGTTATACAAATTTAAAAGGGCTTTAAACAGATCTACATGGTGTGTATATTAAATATATTAATTGAAGTTATTGGAAGAATATAATCAGTCAAGAGATTATACAAATACAGTTAATTGGAAATAGACAAATACCTATGGTTGTGTTATTTGAAGATATTTGGATTTGTTCTTGCATACGGGAGATTGTTCGGGGTGCTTACAGGTAACTATTTGATTTGGATAATTTGTAGGATATTACTAGAGTCGTCGGACTATCTGTAAAAGGACCAAGGTTATATTTGGAACATCATAATATTGGAACTTACCAGGAGCTAATAGGTGTGGTGGTGACATTTGTAAGGAAGAAGGATTGGATTCTAGGAGCAAAAGGGTTGTTGACGAGACGATGCAGTTCTAGGGTTTCCTGATCAGCATAGGCGTTACCATTTGAAGAGTGAGCAGTAGGTGTTACAGACGGTTGACATCAGGATCCATTCTTGGTTGGATTTTGGCAGTAAAAAGCAAAAGAAGTTATTAAGGTTTGTGGTACAAGTTTATGAAAGTATTTTAAATAACAATCAGTAAAAGAAAATATTAAATTGGACTTGATATAGTGCTTACATAGGTGAATTGATTAATATGTGTGTCAAGCTAATATACAATTGTCAATACCTGGCTTGATCACTTTTGAAAATTGGTTTGACAGCAAATGTCATTAACTATAATATTAAAATTCAATTAATAGAGATCTTGATTTGGCGAACCACCTAAGATAAGAGAACTTGATTGGAAAGGAATTATTATTTAATTAGAAAGGGCATTGCATTATAAAGGGCAAGTTTTAAGAAAAATATCAAATACATGATAAATGTTATGCAGTAGTAATAGTTATTATTACATAAATAGGGCTAGCTTAAAGTGGAGCTTATATGTAATAAAGTCGGCCAACGTGGTGTATTACATTACATAACAATATATATATATATATATATATATATATACGTCTAACCTCCATAGAGCGACTATTTTTCGACGTACCCTCCATACAGCGCCAAAATGGTCATAACGCACCCTCCCCCTAAGGCAAAGATATATAAGTGGCTTTAGTACGCCGCTATTCATCTGCACTCTGGTGGCATGCGCCAGCGCCAATTCCGTTGAACTACGATGCCAAATTTCATTGAGGATTGCCTATACGGCAGGTAAAATATAAGAATTAATTAAATTTAGCTCGCTAATAGAGGTCGCGGATAGGAAACTTGTTAACTAAAATATGTCAAAATAACATCGTCACTTTTCGTTTAATAAGTGTAATTACTCGAAAATATGAGTAACTACAACTATTTCGTGATATCACCAATAAATAATGAGAGTCAAAAAGTCGAAAATTTCCAGCGATTACTGTTCCGAAAAGAACGCGGATTTAAAACCGTGTAATATAGCCTGGATGCACCACTAGAACGTTGACATAACCTAAATTTTGTTTCATAATAATAACCCCAGAATTAATTTATTTCTACTGGGAAAATCTATAGAGACGCAGAAATGGGCACTAGAAAGTGTGGTACCTAGTCAGTTACTCGAATGAAGAGTACAAAATTCATTTTCGCATGACACGAGCTACAGCTTACAAAATAATAGGCAAGTTTTATATAAATAGCTGTTGTATATTGTTACATTATTTATTTTAGGTTTATTCACAAATTTCAAGTGTGGGCGTTGTGCTGATCGCAGAAGACAATGTTCCTTCCTGAGCATAGAAGCTAGAGCGCATTTTGGAAACTCATCCAAGAGTCGCTGTTAAAACCGCGAGTGCAGTTATAAAAAGACCTATTGTGCGTACTGCCAAGTGAATGCTAGGACAAATGCAACAGTGCCTTTAGCGTTGATTACTCAAAGACATTCACGATTAACAACGTATTATTTTGTATTTTAATGTAATATTTCGCTATTAGGCCGATTACACACTGGAGAAACAAATTTCGTGAAACTCGTTGCATGAAACAGGAAATTTGATTCATTAACGCATAGCAAGTATATTCAAATGAGATGATGCAGACATGTGTTTCTGAAACAGGAGAGCAAAAATTGTTGCGTACACAAGTTTCATGTAACAGGACATGCTCTGTTTCATGATATTTGTTTCGGATATTATTTGAGTTTTGATGCTTAAAATAGTATCGTTTCTGTATTCTCGTACAAGCTCTCGTGTGTGCACCCGCATTAGGGGCACGTTGGTAATAAACCATTTTAAACTCAAAACGTATTTTATTTTACTCGAAACGAAAAGAACGATGCGTGTTGGTGTTAAACATACTCCATCAGCGTACCCTACAGAGAGCATTAAACTTCTTAATTTCTTTAAATCAAATCATAAAGTGGCCAACAGAAGAAAGAATACTAGAAATTAACGAGGGTTTTAAGAGAAAGCAACGCCTTGAAAACGTTTTAGGTGCAGTTGATGGTAGTCACATTGAAATAAATTTATCAGAAAGTGATCCACAATCGTACATCAACAGGAAGGGTTATCCAAGCTTATTATTGCAAGCTATCTTAGAACACGAAAAACGATTCATTGATGTGTTTTGTGGTGAATGGGCTACATTACATGATGCCCGATTGTTGAGAAAATCTGCTTGATATAATAAGAATGTTGAAAACATAACCTTTTTAGTGGATGATTCAGCATAACCCAACTTAGAATGGGTAGTTACACCTTTTCGGGATAAGGGCAAAACATTTAATTATTGGATTTCTGCCACTCGAGTTGTCATTGAAAATGCCTTTGGATTGCTGAAAGGAAAATTGCGAAAATTTTGGATAATTTAGATTTAATGCTATGTGCCAAAATTATTTTAGCTGCATGCATTGTTCACAATTTATGTTTAAATGAAAATGATATCATAGATACAAGTTTGGAAGATTTTAATCAGCCACAACCTGTTGTAGTTAATACTGCTAGTAGTAATATAATGGAAAATACTAGTCGACAACAACAAATATTTAATAAAATGTTTAACCTTTGGTAATATATTATAATAAAGATTACAATGTCACCTTTACTAATGAAACATTTAACTTAAATAAAGTATTTAATAATTAAAATGTAGTCTGTATTCAAAACAGTTAAAAATATTTGTCGTAGGTAGGGCTGGGCGAAAATAACGATATATCGATAATATTATCGATATATATCGTTTATCGATATACCCTTCTTTAAATATCGATGTATCGATATTAAATTTAATATTTCCAGGTTTTGCACATATCGATAAATATGAATAGTTACGTACTTATTGATATTTATCAATAACGACGCAAGTGATATCCTTCTCAATCTCTTTAACACTATCTATGAAACCGGTATAATTCCTAAACAATGGCTAACATCCACATTCGTATTAATACCGAAGAAAGTTAGTGCGAAAGAGTGCACTGACTATAGAACCATTGCACTTATGAACAATGTGTTGAAATTATTCTTAAAGATAATCCACCAAAGAATCTATGCAAAATTAGAGGAGGATATAAGCGATACACAATTTGGTTTCAGAGTAGGTCTCGGAACTCGAAAAGCCCTTTTTGCAGTTAATGTCCTCAGTCAACGATGCCTAGACATGAACCAGGACATGTATGTCTGTTTCATTGATTTTGAAAAGGCATTTGACAGGGTTAGACACGATACCCTCCTGGAAATTCTCTTAAAGAAAAAAATGGACAAGAGAGACATAAGAATCATTAACAACTTATATTGGGGACAGAGAGCCAACATAAGGGTAGAAAATGTGCTAACTGAAGACATTGTGATACGTCGAGGAGTGAGACAGGGCTGTATCCTGTCCCCACTGCTCTTTAACATATATAGTGAAGCTATATTTAATGAAACCCTTGAAGCAGAGGAAAAGGGTATAATTATAAATGGCGAGGCAATCAATAATATTAAATATGCAGAGGGCACTATGCTATTGGCAAGTAATTTAAATGATCTACAATATATTTTAGAAAAGGTAAATAACAGCTGTAATGAAGTGGGATTAAAAATAAATCTTAATAAAACTAAATGGACGCTAATCACAAAACCAAATTAATTTAAACATTACAAACGCGCTGATAGAAAAAGTAGAGGCATACAAATATCTGGGAGCCTGGATAGATCAAACAGAGGATCAGACACCTGAAATAAGAACAAGAATTGAAATTGCCAGAGCATCGTTTGTTTCACTAAAGAAATTACTATGTAGCCGAAATATAAGCATAGAATTTAGATTGTGGATGCTTCGATGTTATGTGTTTCCTGTATTGTTGTATGGAGTAGAGGCGTGAACATTAAAACAGAACCACTTAGACAAACTACAAGCATTCGAAATTTGGTGCTACCGCAGAATGTGGCGTATATCTTGGACGATAGGATTACCAACAGAGAAGTCCTTGGAAAAATGAATGAAGAGTGTGAAGTGGTAAACTCAATAAAAGGGAGAAAACTGGAATATCTAGGCCACGTAACAAGAGGAACCAAATACGCCATGCTTCAACTGATAATACAGAGAAAAATAAAAGGAAAACGGAATGTTGGACGTAGACGAATATCCTGGTTGAAAAACTTGAGGGATTGGTTTGGCTGCAGCAGTATCGAACTGTTCCGAGCAGCTGCAAATAAGGTTCGCATATCGATGATGATCTCCAGCCTCCGATAGGAGAAGGACTTTAAGAAGAAAATATTTATCGATATCGATGGGAGTGAAAAACTCGGAAAATTAGGAAAAATAGATTTTTTTTTCCGGATGGAAGAACCGAAATAGAACAATGGAAAAGTCATGTTTCAAAACATACACGCCATTCAGAAACGAAAGCATACGAATCCCATACAAAAATACCATAGAAAATTATCTTTTTGATTTTCCGAATTTGCCGACTTTTCCGGTGGATTTTCTCAAAATTTTCTTTCATACAAACCTTGTCCTGACCTTTAGAAACACAACAAAAAAAATTAGCCAAATCAGTCAAGCCGTCCTCCAGTGATGATGTAACATACATGCGGCAATTTATATACTTTCTACCCAACAGAAAAGAATGCAGAGTCGAGTTCGGGCGACCAGCCAAATGGAACTGTAAATACGATTTATCAAATTATTGTAGCTTAAAAGTAAAAGTAGTGATTATTAACTGAGGCGAAATTTTTTGTCCCATTTTCTAATTTCAAAAAACGCACCCAGTAGAATATGTATAATTCACCTAGCTTTAAATTGAAGATATGTTAAGATATTAAACGTAACTTTGTTATTAAAGCTCGTAGCTTAACCAGATTTTAAAGAACTGTAAACATAAACGTTTCTAACGCCCTAATACCGTTTGGAAACATTAAAAGTCACCCCTCGGATAGAAAAAAAATATTAACGTTTTACGACAATCGGCGAAAGCGTTGCATGCCACTTACATATATTCGCCTTGCGGCGACGGCACGTTATGTCCATTTTGGCGCCGATCAAAGTTGGCCGAGGATTTTGAAATTTGGTGTAAGGGCCTAAATGTTGATTCTAAACAACTTTTCTTAATAAGTTTTTGTCGTATTTGCCACATAAAAGGCACTTTACTCTACAGAAAAATAGTTTTTTTAAATTTCCCAGGCATACTTGATTTTTCAAAACGAAAATTATGTTAGAAATTGGCCTTTAACCAAGCAGGGCTGAACCCCAAAAAATGAAAATTTCAATCAAGAATTTTTTACTTTTCGCAAGAGTCGTCTCACCTATCCGGGGACACACTGTATATGTTCTGAAAGCCAGAATAAATATACTTTTATGAAGATGTTATTTACAAAAATTTGGTAACATCTTCCTATACACATATAACTGCAAATGTCAATGTTACCATAATATATGGTCTCAACAAGGTTTTACCATAACCGTTCCAGGTAACCATATGGTATATGGCAACAGTATCAAACTTGGGTTTTTGGTTATACTGCAGTATTTTGTGATATAGGTACTAGGTGATATCTAAAGACTTCTGGGTGCAGTATGCACAAAATTAGAATTTTTATACAAGCAGAAATCTACTTGCCCAATAAAGGGTTAAACTTATAATTAAAAGTTATCGACTTTAAACTAAAACACCTGACCTACCTAATATTTTCTCCTACGCAAGTAGGACGGTTGATACTGTTGCTTCCTGATGAGTAACAAATCTATTTTCAGCGAACCAAAACACATCATAATTATATTGTTTAAGTTCCTGTCGTCGTATCGTATTTCGGTATACCTACGGAATATCGGAGATGAAAAAGTTGCTCTTTGCAGACTTACAGTTCCAGAATTTAGGAACTTTGTGCAATTTAAAAAGTTATGAAGGCAAATGCGTCTTTACAAATGTATCCCTTTTGACTCAATTAATTATCTTCTTGCCTCATTCAAATGCGGAAGCAGAGCGAATATTTTCTATTATGACCGACGTAAAAAATAAAAGAAATAGATTAGAAGAAGATACTTGATAGCACGAAGGCATAATTAAGCCAATTAATAATATACTAATAATATAATGAAAACTAATAAGACTTGGTACAAAGAAATATGTTTTAAAATAACACGGTGACCTTGCGCTTTTGTGTACGAATGACTGGCATCCTGCGTGCCGTATTTGTAAATAAATATTGATTCAGCAACAGGATGCGAATTCGGCTGCATTCCTGGTATTTCTTACATACTTTTAATTTCTTTGTGTGTTACGCCATAATTTTAAATGTAATAATTTTAGAAGCACAAATTTTCCAATATGAAAAGACCACTTGTCGTTTATGACTTCAAAACATTTATATTCTTAGATTTCCACTTAATATCGCAAATTGAAGGCTCTTAGAATTTTATTTGTATATAATGTTTATTAAATAATAATAATAATCGTACAGAATAAAAATTAACCTCTTAATGCTATATTTATAATAAGCGTGTCCAAAACCCCTAGATATGAGGCAACGCGCGAAATTAAAAAATGAAGCTATTTTGCCACTTTAAAGACGTTATTTTCCATTTTTGATAAATTTTAACACAAAATTTGAGATCAGCGACCCCAGTGTTGAATCCAGGGGGTGACCGGGAGGAAAATTCCCCCCCGGGCAGTACAAAATTCCCTCCCGGAAACATTACCACTTCATGTTCATGTCTTTTGTATCTATAAAAGAAAGGGTGAATTGCGCCGGAATAGGTAAAAATACCTCCCAGATGTTTCATTTTCCCCAACGGAGTAAACAGTCTGAATTCAACACTGAGCGACCCAAAAAAACCCTATATACGAAATAAAATCCGAATGAAAAAATTTACGCTTTTCCGCCATTTTGAATCCGCCATTTTTTATTTTGGTGGAGTTTTTATGTCAAATTCGTAATCAGCGACCCCAAAATCCTTATGTTATCAAGTGTCAGGCAATTGTTTAAATAAATAAAAGAGTTATATATTTTTTTAATTAAGAATGTATTAAAAAACACATACTTGTTAATAACAATTGTAAAAATAAAAAGCACACCTTCTCACTCGTGGGGAACTTTTCTATAAACTTTTCCGAAATTAAAAAAAATATATCAAAATCGGTTTTAAGTCAACGAAGTTAGAACCTTTTTTCATTAGTAAATGGACTACAGTGCAATATGGTAGCTTATATATAAAAGGAGAAAATATATGTGACGGGATTTGATACGCTTCAAAACACTTTTGGTTTAATTTATTTGAAGTGACATTACGTGTTTGCTTAACTTACTGTTGGAGGCCAATCTAAAAAAATATTATGCGATATTAGTTTAATACCCTTGTTTAATGCCACAAAAGTTTTTGTCCCATTTTCTAATTTCAAAAAACGCAGCTACTGGGATATATGTAATTCACCTAGCTTTAAATTTAAAATATGGTAAGATATCAAACGTAACTTTGTTATTAAAGCTCGTAGCTCAAACAAATTTTAAAGTTACGTTCCTAATACCGTTTGGAAACATTAAAAGTCGCCCCTCGGATAGAAAAAAAATATTAAAGTTTTACGTCTATCGACCGTAAATACACATTTTCGGAAATATCTTGACTTCAGCGTTACCTGCCGGGTTCATTTTTTGTATGAACATTTATCTCTACGTAACCAACGTATATTCCGAATATGAGCTAAATCGAACCGTAAATACACATTTTCGTAAATATCTTGACTTCAGTGCGACCTACCGGGTTCATTTTTTGTATGAACATTTATCTCTACGTAACCAACGTACATTCCGAATATGAGCTAAATCGGACCGTAAATACACATTTTCGTAAATATCTTGACTTCAGTGCGACCTACCGGGTTCATTTTTTTAATAAACATTTATCTTCACGTAACCAACGTACATTCCGAATATGAGCTAAATCGGACCGTAAATACACATTTTCGTAAATATCTTGACTTCAGCGCCACCTACCGGGTTAATTTTTTTTATAAACATTTATCTCCACGTAACCAACGCACACTCCGAATATGAGCTAAATCGGACCATAAATATTTTGTTACTATGCTAATAACTCCTTAGCAACGAGTTGCGTTAAAGTGCATTTAACAGCACAAGTGTTGTTAAGAAAAATAACATACCGATATGTACTTTATTTGCATTTAATCACATGTTGGCAGTACTGACGTGTATTGTTAGTGACAATGTTAGTCTATGTCAAATTCGATGTTAGTAGGTTAGGTTTGGTTTGTTGACACAGACTGACGCAAAATTTAACCTGCAAATCTCAAATTTGACATAACCTGACAGTGCTACCAACAATACAGTATTGAGTGAAACCACCACAGCCATAGCAGATATATGTCTCGCTGTTGTGTCATTAATAATATTTTTTCCTATTTTTTTAAGATTAGTATTTTAGGATAAAAGAAACTGTGTTAGATATACGTAACGTTATCTGCTTTCTACATTACTCTAGAATTTTAAAGAACTCACTCCTAACGGCGCTCGTTCATTCAAACTATTCTCTCCTAATGTAAAAAGCTTGATAACGTTACTTGTATCGTAAATTACTATTATCGAATTATTGTAGTTGAAAGAAAAAATTTCTAGATTATACTAAAAATAATGATTATTAACCGAGGCGAATTTTTTTCCCATTTTATAATTTCAAAAAACATACGTACTGGGATATATATAATTCACCTAGCTTTAAATTTAGAATATGGTTCGATATCAAACGTAACTTTGTTGTTAAAACTCGTAGCTCAACCAGATTTTAAAGAACTGTAAACATAAACGTTTCTAACGTCCTAATACCGTTTGGAAACATTAAAAGTCACCCCTCCGATAGAAAAAAAATATTAAAGTTTTACGTCTAACCACCGAAAAAGCGTTGCATGCCACTTACATATCTTCGCCTTACGGCGACAGCGCTTTATGTCCATTTTGGCGCCGTAAGACGAGCTATGGAGTTTAGACATATATGCAGGGTTCCCAAAAAGAATGGGACTTCGATTAGTCATAGATTCCTTACGTTATAACGAATCGATTAAACATAATATACCTTAGTACAAAGTCCCTTCAGTAAGAAGTTATGGGGCCTTGAAGTTCAATTTTTAATTTTTTTGTTAATTTCCACAAATGTAGAGATAGCGATTTGAATTTTGGTATACATGTGCACTATTATGTACTACACTAGTGAAAAATGTTTGATATACTAGACTTGACTGTAAGACGCACTTTATCAATCTTTGAAAACTTTTTTTAACTCTAAGTTCGTTATCTGCAACAATTTTAGGTTATTATCTGAAAGAGAATTAAAAATCACAAAAATAATGTAGGTACTCTTAGTTCTTAATCCTAAAAGCAATCGTTTACCTTAAAATGCCCATCAAAGGGTAGTCATTAAGATGTGCAATTATCAAGTAGTCATGATTACAAAAACAATGGTCATCTAGTAAAAAAAAAGATAAATCAATTAATGACATTAGTGACACAAGAATTTGTTCTTTTATGTTTAAGAACATGTCGCTACATAACGAATTCTCCCATGCTGAAAGGTTCGTTATGTCGCAGCATTTTCGTAAGCACAAAAGACAAAAAATCTGGTGTGATACACGCACACAACTTCCTTTTACAGTGATCTTATAATTGGCCAAAAATTTGATTTTAAATCTTTAAGCATTTGTCAAAAATTTTAAAAAATTACAAATTCTACAAAAACGGTGCAAAATAGAGCGTTAGGTGAAGAGACAAATTTTTCCTAGAATTTTAAGCTGAATTCAAAAATGTAATAATATACCGGGTGTTCTATTTAAAATAGGAGTTAATAAAAAAAATAGAAAAAAAACAAAAGAAACCCATTTTAGAAGTATTCAACTGGAAAATCACCTATCTCACATCAATACACATTAAAAATGTAATAAAAATGAGAAGTTTAAAAAAAATCGTTAGAACCGTTTTTGAAAAAATCGAAAAAAACTGAAAAATCACAAGAGTAAACACCTACTTCCGGTTATGCAATTTTCTTCAAAAGCTTGCTGTCGCATCTACATAGTACACAAAACTTATATATGAAGTTTCAACCCCACACCTCTTTTCGTTTTTGAGATATTCTGTTCACAGACACACAGACAGACAGACAGACACACAGACAGACACACAGACAGACAAACCAATGTTTTTTGGGATCAGGGGACTCTAAAACGTGAAGATCTGTTGAAAACTCAATTTCGAATTTTTGGGGTGAATCCAATACTTCCTTTATTGTAAAATGAAGTAAAAATTGATGTTACCAACGTCGTTAATTGATTTCTTGATGTTGTTTACTAGATTGCAATCATTATACCCATTGTTTTTGTGATCATGGCTACTTGATAATTGCACGTCTTAATGACAACCAAAAACCTTTGATGGGTATTTTAAGGTAAACGGTTGCTTTTAGGCCTAAGAACTAAGAGTTCGTCGACCTTCCAATCAGTGTCAACAAGTGTCAATTTTCTTATAAACGTTGCAAGTGAAAATAATGATTGTAAAATGCAATGTTTTTGGAGAAAGTTGAGACTGACTAGTTGGTTTTGTGACATTCAGTTTTCCCTTAATCAATATATCTGGAATAATCTATTTGTAGTCGAAAATGCACAATGACGCTGAATGAGCGCATTTGTTTCGCTTCCAATATTTCAGTGTGTATGTGCGCGTTCTGTTCCGAAAAGAGTTGGAAACCAAACATGATATTTGAAAACTTAAAAAAATGCCGGAAGCTTTTTGGATTACGTGCTATAATTTTAGTAATTCTAACAATCAAGCGGAACTGTGGTACAATCCCTGACAGAATAAAAACTTAGAAAAGAAGAACTGCAAGACTGGAAACTAGCAGAAGTAAAATCAAATAGGCTTTTTCCCTAATTACAACATGCTTTGCATATTTCCTTGGTTCAACCGTGTACAACATGCACCATTGAAAGTTACTTTAGTGCTTTACGTAGAGTGAAAATCTGGACAATCTGGTTGCGGTCAACAATATCAGAAAACCGCTATATTAGACTATGTACCTATGTTGAGTGTACACAGAAAAATAATACTGGAAAGAAAAGGCGAACTAGAAGATAAAGTTTTAAAAAAGTTTGCGAAAACTAAAGTTAATGTAAATTAGAATTTTTTTCTAATTGTAAAAAAGTAAACAATATGTAATAATAATAATAGTTAATTGTGTATATAAATGTTTGCTCCCCCTCCCCCCTAACTAGAACCCTGGCTACGCCCTTGATCATATGAGAACAAAACTGTAAACAGTTCGTCTTTTATAAAAATAATCATTACATTTACATAGTTGTTGAAGCGAGCATAGACTTGCCATTCTTTATTAATTCATAGATAGAATGACAACGTAGCATCAGTATATTTGGCAACTATGTAAGACCTGTTCCCGAATATTCCATTCCAATTCAGGCCTAGCCAAACAACAAGCAGAAACTACTAGCAGAAACAGCAATTTTTAAAAATCAAGGTTATTTCTGTGTAGGAGGCCTGCATACCTCTAGAAAGAAAAGCACAATTAACTTTGATGTATAGAAACAAGACAGACTCAACGTAGCAATTGTCTTGTGCAAACTGTATTTTAACCAGAATCGAATACGAACGTCGAAGGTCAAATTCGTCACATTTTATATTCGTAAGATAATTTAACTGCACGGAGTTACAGATTGATGTATTGAGGTTGCATTATCTATGATGGGCAGCTTTAAACTACATAGCCAAATCTATTATTTAAGTTAATGTGGAAACTGATGAATTATCCTGTGGAAGTCAAGGAGCAACGCTATAAATAGGTATCGTTTACATTTAACTTATTTCGATCAAGAAATTAAAAGTAATCTTGTAGTTTACATCTCTCACTTTGAACTACCGCTCCTTGAGCCATTAATGCAAGAGGGAGTGAAATTGGACAAGATTATTTTTTATATAAAACATCGGATAGAGAAAATCAAACGAAACCTATGGACAAATTTCACCCCAAATTTGAACAAGGTAGTTTTTATTTTTCAAATTATTACACAATTATCTTTCATCTATCGTGCAAGTAATGGCACATGCTTTTTTCTATTACATTTTCAACTGGATTTAGCAGCTGGTAGAGCCCCTGCCAGTGACGTTAGAAGACATTATTACTTCTTCGTAAGCTTTCCGTTCCGGACTTGGATACCCAAATGACAGGTACATAAGATTATTGACCATTGATGAAATCAAAGCTGTAAAACCAAATGTTATGAAACCTCGTTACGTTTGTGCTGTTACCAAAACTGTCCCTGGTGAAGGAGGTCGCAATACTAGACGTCAATTCTGCATTTTCTCCAAAAAATTGCTAGCTAAGTTGCCCAACCACATTGAAGCAGTACACAAAAATTAAGAAGTAGTCAAGCTAAAAATTATCCAAGGTACGTGTTATTTTTGAATTACTTTGGGGGAAATTTCTGCCAGTCTGTTTATAAGTTTGTACTTGACTTGTATACAGGGTCCGACTTGTATACAGGGTCCGGCAACGAAGCGGGGGTAGAAGATATTTCTAAAACTATGAGAGTTGCATGAATGTTGTGTATATAAAAGTTGTAGGTACGACGGTGGTGCACATTACTAAAATAGTTTTGATTATACAGGGTGGCTCAAAAAAGTGTGGCGAATCAATTTTTTTTAATGGAATGCCCTATATTTGTGTAGTTTAAAAGTTTTGCATTGAAATACTCATCATTTTTATATAAAGTTGCATGGGTCTAACGTCAACTGTTTTGAAGATATATTAACGATTTTATACAAAAAAATGCTGAACTTCGGGCAGCTGCTGTAAGCAACAGAAAACAATTGAATGAAGGAAAAGTTCACCAAAAAATTATAATTTTTGTGATACCTTTCAGGTATAAAATGGTGGATCTGGGTATTAATGCTATACAGGGTGCTCAACATTTGCAAATTTAATAGTTTCGAATTTTTTCAAACGAAACACCCTGAATATTTTTGTATTTTTGAAAAGCCCTTTTAATGATCTTTCTTTTGATATGTTACTTTATACCTCTAACTTCATCTGTCTTTCAGATATGCGTGTTTGAACGTAAAGAGCAATTTAAGTAAGCTGCTTTATTTCAAGGGATAAAAAACAATCGCCATTAAATTAATGATTTGAACACTTAAGCTCTCCAAAAATAAAAACACAAACCAGGTTTAAAAAAAATAAATTCAGTCAGTGTTGATACGAGGAATAATAAACATGAAAAAACGATAAATGCAGAAATAAATTAATTCAAAGGTTAAATAAAATCAGATTTAAAAATAAAACGAAAGCCAATACACAAAAATCCTATACGTAGTTACATTAAATATTCAAATAGTTCTCCTTTTAAGTATTAATGCTGTACAGGTAGTGATGTGGGTCGGGTAAATACCCAGTGGGTAGGGTATTTATAAATGGGTATTTACCTGGGTATTTACCCCTGCCTCGGGTAAATACCTAAAAACTGGGTATTTATGAAATTACTAATATTTAGAAAGCTAAGCTAACTTTTACTTCCATAATATTATTATTTTAATAAATAAACTACATATAAATGTTCTGGAATATTTTATGTAAAATAACAGCTTAAATGTAACATTTAATAAGTATTCACCCAGGTAAATTTATCGTTTATCAGGAAAAACATTGTAGCTGCCGAAGTTTATAGAAATAAATAATGATGATTCATGTTCTTTGTACTGTATTATTTTCCGATTTGTTTCCATTTTTGAAAAATGAACTTCACATTAACTTGAAGTAATATCTATAATTATTAACATTAATAATAATAATATATACTTATCGATATATTAAGAAACAATTTTAATAAGGCAAAGAAAATCACAAAATCATATAAACAACGTTGTATACCAATGAGACCATAATGATATGTAACAGTAATGAGATAGCATGAATAAAAGCACAGAATATTCGAGTAAGAAAGGGATAACCATGGTGTAAAGAATACAAGGTGAAACGCTCCCGGGATGGGCAATCGTCCAGAAAGTAGAGGGGAGATGCTAACCAATCTCCGATGGTCCTGCTCAGGAAATCCATCACCGCCGCGATCATGGTGTAACCATGGTTGCGATCGTATATTGTTGCTGGCACTGTCAGTCGATGTCAAATTCGAGGTTAGCAGGTTACGTTTTGCGTCAATCTGACATCAACTGACGCAAACCTCGAATTTGACATCGACAGCGTCTTCAACAATACACTTCAGTACTACCAATCGTGCCATTTGCGGGACCATGTCCTATTGGTTGAATTTGAGGTCCGCCCACATTCTGCGGAACGTTACACCTTGTATTCCTTACACCATGGGGATAACTATACAAACAAATTATTTTTGTAGGCATATTGAGTGACATATGCCATAATTAAAATGAGCGTCAAGTCTACATAAATATTTGTTTCTATGTTCATCTCTTTCTTAAGCATTGAATTTTGTTTTTAATTCATGCTATCTCATTGTTACATGTTATATATAATTATGGCCCATCGGTAGTTTGGGCTGTAAAATGTTCTTAGTGAAGCTATTTTATTCTACATTTTTATAAAATTCGAATAAAACACCTTCACTTACCAATCAATTATACTGGTTAGATTAGCTTTGTGATATTTGTAAATTATGCTATAAATACCCACGTAAATACCCATTGTGGGTATTTACCCGGGTAAATACCCCGGGTATTTACCCCTAAAAATAAATACCTGGGTATTTTACATCACTATGTACAGGGAACTCATAATCAGCAAATTAATTATTTTGATTCATTTAATTGGAACACCCTGTATATCCCTGTATTTTTGAAAAGTACTTTAAATGAGCTTTCTTCTGACATTTCATTTCCTATCCCTAAATTAAATCGCTTTTCAGATTTAATTTTCTCCTGCTCTTTTCGTTTTTTCGTATTCGTTATTTCTAGTATTGAGTAGTGGCTGGATTTTTGTTTTCTAAACTTAATTGTATTTTTTGTTTGGAGAACTCAAGTGTTAAAATAATTTTTTTAACGGCGTTTGTTTGTTATCCATTGAAGTAAAGCATCTTACTGTACTTAAATTGCTTTTTTTGTTCAAACACGCTTATCTCAAAAACAGTTGAATTTAGAGGTATGAAGTAAGATATCAAAAGAAATCCCCTTAAAAGGGCTTTTCAGAAATACAAAAATACACAGGGCGTTCCATTTAAATAAAATTCGAAATAATTAAATTTGCAAATGTTGAGCACCCTGTATAGCATTAATGCCCAGATCCACCATTTTACACTCGAAAGGTAGTTCAGGAAAATCATAATTTTTTGGCAAAGTTTTCCTTCATTCAATTGTTTTCTGTTGCTTACAGCAGCCGCCTGAAGTTCAGTATTTTTTTGTATAAAATCGTTAATATCTCCAAAACAGTTGACGTTAGACCCATACAACTTTAGATAAAAATGACGAGTATTTCAATGCAAAACTTTTAAATTACCCAAATATAGGGCATACCATTTAAAAAAAAGTAAGTTTGATTTGCCACACTTTTTTGAGCTACGCTGTATAATCAAAACTATTTTAGTAATGTGCACCACCGTCGTACCTGCAACTGTTATATACACAATATTCATGTAACTTTCATAGTTTTAGAAATATCTTCCACCCCGCTTCGTTGCCGGACCCTGTATACAGGGTGCCCGAATTTCGTAGGGACAACATGGGTAACTTTTGTATTTGAAGAGATAGAGAGATGGTTAAATTAGCAAAAAGGTGCAGGTTTGAGAGCTCATTAAGAATCCATCTTCAAATTTTTCTTGTCATGGCCCACTTGTCTAAAATTAAAAAAAAAACAAAATCTCATAATTTCTTTTATATGCCGTAACTTTATTGTTACTTAAGATATTGAGATGCGATTTGAACTAATTTGCATGGTAATTTAAATACTTTTATTGGCACTTAATAAAACCAATTTTATTTGTGCAAATTTTTAGTAATCTAACCTAACCTCAAAATTTTAAATTGGTACCGTGCAATTTTTTTGGCCCTTCTAAGAGAGGATTTTTTTCTGAATGCAATGATGTGTTCCGTATGTTTGACGTGTAAGTTCTACGTTCTTGTAGCACTTGATATAAGCACAAAATACATCATATTTTCAAAATTTTCCGTTATAAGTTGAAGTAATAACACTGACACTACTGACAGGCACGTATGATGATAAGCCTGCTATTTGTTTCGAAACATAATTTCACAGATAACGTGATAAACAAAAAACAAAGTTATTGTGATCATGGCACTAGTGATTTCTGCGTGTAAAAAGAATAAGCTCAGTTTTTCAAAATTTTGAAGAAGTTTCCATATCATGTAATACATCATTGCATTCAGAAAAAAATCCTCTCTTAAAAGGGCCAAAAAAATTGCACGCTACCAATTTAAAATTTTGAGGTTAGGTTAGATTACTAAAAATTTGCACAAATAAAATTGATTTTATTAAGTGCCAATAAATGTATTTAAATTACCATGCAAATTAGTTCAAATCGCATCTCAATATCTTAAGTAACAAAAAAGTTACGGCATATAAAAGAAATTAGGAGATTTTGTTTTTTTTTAAATTTTAGACAAGTGGGCCATGACAAGTAAAATTTGAAGATGAATTCTTAATGAGCTCTCAAACCTGCACCTTTTTGCTAATTTAACCATCTCTCTATCTCTGCAAATACAAAAGTTACCCATGTTGTCCCTACGAAATCCGGGCACCCTGTATACAGTGTGTCCCCGGATAGGTGAAATGACTCTTAAAAGGTAAAAAATTCTTGATTTAAATTTTAATTTTTTGGGGTTTAGCCCTGCTTGGTTAAAGGCGAATTTCTAACATAATTTCAGTTTTGAAAAATGTAGTATGGCTTGGATATTTTCAAGAAACCTATTTTTCTGTAGAGTAGCGTGCCTTTTATGTAGCAAATACGACAAAAAGTTATTAAGAAAAGTTGTTTAGAATCAACATCCAGGTCCCTATACCAAATTTCAAAATCCTTGGCCAACTTTGATCTCTTAACACTTTATGTTTACGTCCCATATCTAAGAATTTTACTTTTAACACAGACTGCCATGGAAAAAACAAATATGTTTAACAAAGTTTTTTATTTCATAATAAAAAACTGTTCAAAATAGAATTCTTTGATTTTGGAAATAAACATAAAATAAAATGTGAGAGATGAGGATTTTGAAATTTCGTATAGGGCCCTAGATTTTGATTCTAAACAACTTCTTTTAATAACTTTTTGTCGTATTTGTCACCTTAAAGGCACTTTACTCTACAGAAAAATAGGTTTTTTAAAAATTTCCAAGGCATACTTGATTTTTCAAAACTGAAATTATGTTAGAAATTTGCCTTTAACCAAATCGAAAATTTTTTACCTTTTACAGGAGTCGTTTCACCTATCCGGAAACACACTGTATATACTTCTACGTAGTATTTGCAAAACTTTTTAAATTTTTATTTATTTAACTCAAGTCCAAAACCTTCACAAAGACATTTATATCCAGAAATCCGTAGATAAGTCTTTAATACAAGTGGCGAAGCTTTTAGCACCTGCTCAAGGAGAGGCTTCTAGTCCCCCTGTCCCTTCTGTTTCTTATGTCGCAAACGATGATCAGCTTGAGCTGCAGCCTTCTACGAGCCAATCCACTTGTGTTCCACGAAAGAAAAGATTGCGATCATCCAGCACTTCTAGTACTTCTGGGCCAGATGAAGGTGTACCTACCACGAGTTTGCGGATCAAAAAGTTGCAGCCCGTTGTGGTTTTAAAGCGGTTGCTTATTTTCAAGGCGGTGGTGGTGGAGGAAGGGCAGACGAAGTCTGGAAGAACTTTTGGAAAAAGGAAGGACAAAAAATCAAAGAAATGTACACCCCAAGGCTCACCAAAAAGTGGTAATTATTATAAACTGATATTTTGCTCAAGCATTGATGGGTAACTTGGTTTTTTTAGGTGTACAAAATAATTCTGCAAGTCGTTTGACAAAAGCACAGGAAGCTGTGGCTTCTGAATATTTCAGAGAATTTACCCAAAATAAGAGTTGTCCTTCCTAGGATATTATTCAAGGTGCACTTACTGTACCAGAATTATCCGATATTTCGTTGCCTTTTTTAAGACTGGATTGCTGTTCAAATTGCCGATTCTCCAATTCACCGGACTCCAAAAAAACGGACATTTCAAACCAGACGTAAATATAACTAGTCATAATTATTTTATATTTTTATAGTTAATTATAGTAGCTAAATGTGAAAATATCGTAATTGTAGTAAAATGAAAAAGATTAATTTATTTGATGGAAATTAATTTTTCTAAATGTAAGTGATATCTTTTCTTCAATTTTAAATTGCATAAGTTATAATAAACTGATTCATAATGTATGCAGTTAAAAATAGTGTGCAGTTTTCGACATATAATTTTATTTTATTCCAAGTTTACTCTTAAATCATACATGCTATTGATCTAATCGAAAAGTTTCGTATAAAAACGACACCCCACTCAAAATTGAGTTAATTTAAATCTTCGCACCCTGCATTACGACTTTTTGTTTTAATTCTCTATGTGTTTTACAGATGTCAAAGAACGAGCAAGGTGAACCCCAACGTCTGTTTCGACTCTGCATCAAGCCTTTGCTCGATACTTAGATAGCTCATCACTACCATCATTTACAGATATTAGAGAAGTCAGGTCAAAATACCCATGTCTACAAAATAGGTCTTCGCCTACTATCAAATCTGCTCTTAGGAATATACTCGGAGGAAACGTACCCAGTAAAATTGAAAACATAGTACTTTATAATTCGCCAAGTTGTGTAGTGTTTTTGTTTTGTTCAGAAGTTGTTTTTCAGATGCTACTCTTTTTAGATGTTTCGTTGTTTTACTTTAAATATTTTAAATGTTTTTTACATCTTTTTAGTAAGTTCTTATATAAGATAATCTCTGAAACCTCTTTGTGGCGTGAATTTATAATTCATATTCTTATTTGGGTATTTCGCCACCCTGCAAATTAAAAATATTAAATAACGAGCGTTTAGAGGGACAATATGCCCTCGTTATCAACGATTAACAATTAAAAAGAACAAGAAACTTAGCTTTTTTCACTGGAAGGAAAAATGACCAACCTCCAATGAATTGTTTGACATTGACGTTTGTTGATTATCTATACCTACTTGATCTGATCTTTAAGAATCTATAGCAAACTATTGTCTAAAAATATTGAGAAAGACACGTGTTTTTCTTCATTAAGTAAAATATATGCAGTTTCCTTAATTTTACGTTTAGTTGACATTGATTCTTTAGACAAGATCTTGGTGCTGTGCCATTGTATTTTGTGATTTTTATCCCAAGCATGTTCTGCCAGCTTAGACTTACTGAATTGATAGGTTTTCATCATATTTTTATGTTTTTTAACTCTAACTGCTAACGGTCTGGATGTTTCACCGATATAATATTTTCCGCATTCACAAGGAATACTATATATAAAATTCTTTGAAATTTGTTTTTCGTTGAACGGTTTAGTTTTTGTGAGAACTGACCGTAAGGTATTCATCGTTTTGAATACCGTCCTAACATTGAATCTGTTTCCAATTTGTCTAATTTTGTCAGATATGCCTGGAATATATGGTATAGTTAAGAGTATTATATTTTTGAGTGTCATTCCTTTGTATGTGTGTGGCATTGTTTAGTGTACTGCTATCCAGAGACTCTTGTTCAGAACATCTTCAATACACGAAACCATGCCCCACACATACAAAGGAATGAGACTCAAAAATATAATACTCTTAACTATACCATATATTCCAGGCATATCTGACAAAATTAGACGAATTGGAAATAGATTCAATGTTAGGACGGTATTCAAAACGATGAATACTTTGCGGTCAGTTCTTGCAAAAACGAAGAACAACATTCAAAGAATTGTATATATAGTATCCCCTGTGAATGCGGGAAATACTATATCGGTGAAACATCCAGACCTTTAGCAGTTAAGAGTTAAAGAACATAAAAATATGATGAAAACATATCAATTCAATAAGTCTAAGCTAGCAGAACATGCTTGGGATGAAAATCACAAAATACAATGGCACAGCACAAAGATCTTGTCTAAAGGATCAATGTCAACTAAACGTAAAATTAAGGAAATGGCATATATTTTACTTCACGAAGGAAAATGCGTGTCGTCTTTCTCAATATTTTTAGACAATAGTTGGCTATCGATTCTTAAAGATCAGATCAAGTAGGTAGAGATGATCAACAAACGTCAATGTCAAACAATTCATTGGAGGTTGGTTGTTTTTCCTTCAAGTGAAAAAAGCTAAGTTTCTTGTTCTTTTTAATTGTTAATCGTTGATAACGAGGGTAGTTTGTCCCTCGAAACGTTCGTTATTTAATATTTTTAATTTGCAGAGTGGCAAAATACCCAAATAAGAATATGAGTTATGGTTCTTATATACATCCTATTTTATGTTCCTCCAAGTTTATATATATACAATAACTATGTTTATTGTTAAATATTGATTATTTGTTATTTCTATACAGGCTGATTAAATTATGTAACAACATTATGCATGCTTCTGCATAATGGGTTGCCTACAAGTTGTTACATGATTATACCACTCCCTCTAACATCAACCAATGAAAAACGGCAAAATGCATAGTTACGCATGTACTAACTTTTGATAATGGACATAGCAACTGACAATCACATACCTTCCTGATTAATAGGTGATAATCACACGCCCTCACAAACATCACGTTACCTGCTGTCAGTACAATTGTCATAACAATCACATTAACTGTACTTTTAATATTTAAAAAACACTATTCAAACGTTGTTTATTGACTCGTGATATAATCTAGCCGAATGCAACTCGTGTCTTCTCGATTATCAAATCATTTCTGTTTCCACTCGATATATTGATTTAGGCAATCACGCTCGTCCTTCGGACTCGCGTAATTGCCAAACAATATATCTCGTGTAAACAGAAATGATTATTTGATAATCAAGAATCCACTAGTTGCATTATATATGATAATTTAATCAGCCTGTATTTTATGGCTTGTTTTGGTTGCTTTTGATTTTTTCTGTAAAATTATGACTGCTTTGGATTTTATTGTATTTATGTACTATTTTAATACTTGCTAATATTGTACATCAGTTTGTTTTTAAAGAATATTGATGCTTGTAGAAATAATTTTTTGTTTTTTCATTCTCTTTTTATGTTATGTAATGTATTGAATTATTACGGCAATATACCTTTATTCGATTTTTAATTAACTCTTTATTTCTAATTAGTGGAATACCTATGCTGCTCAAAAATTGCAAATAATTTTTTTGACTAAATACGATAGTAACGGTAGCACTGTTTGATAATTCCTATTTTCTATCTAGGTAAAATATAATTAAACACAAAATTTTGCAAATTTACCTACCTAATAGCATATTTAATGAAAAAATTTATCTTCCAATTTTTGAACTGTTTTTCTGGTGTTTTTGAGTATATTTTTTAAAGGGGTTTTACTTTTCTGAATAGGTAAGGGAATTTCGTAGTTTTATTTATTGGTCAAAAAAAATTTTGCTATTAACAAAGCGTATAATTTATGCTCTTCGCTATTAGTGACGTCGGAGACAATTTCACATAACTAACGATCATTAAATCTTTAGTTTTGCTGTTCAGCAGTCCTATTATAAATCCATTTTCATATCGGCAACACACTAAATACTGGTTTTGTTTTTCAAAATGGATCAAAGAAAACTAAAATAATTGGGCCAGAAATGCCATTTTATAAGTGGGAACCCTATGATATATTTGTACAGAATTTTCATGTTTTTAGTAAATCGTGTCTGCTATCTTTCACAATTTACGTCTGCTTTTAATTTAATACTAGTAAATAAGCCTCCTGAGCAGTACATTTTAAGCTAGCAACCCTTCAAATTATTAATTTTAGTAGACTTAACTGAAGTATGCATTTCCTTGTTTGATTTAATTTGCTGTTATTAATACTGGTTATACTGAGGTAAATTTTTTAATGTACCTCCCATTGTTGTATAAACGTTTATTTCAGGGATTCTTTGTAATTACATTATTCAACATTACATGTATTTTACTCTGTATCAATTTGAACCATTTTTATTCATGTTAACAGGGTTAATTTAAATATTTACTAAAATCTTTTGTGGTAAATTCCCTCCATTGGTTTTTAGCATATTTCTCAGTATAGATATCTACATTACCGACACACTAAACTACCGTCTAATATATGTAACCTCCATATGGCTGCTTTGTGATATGGCACATCGAAATGTACGGGAGGGAGGTAAGCGCCGTAAGGTGGTTTGACATATATATATATATATATATTTCAAAATGCCTGGTGGTGGTGATGCAAGCAGAATTACGCGCTCTGGTGCAGAAGAAGAAGCCCTAATTCAACGAGTCGTAGAAAAAGTGCTCAATTCACCTACGTTTCTTACCACTCTAGTAGACAAAATACGTAAAGACCTGAACGAACAGTTTAAACAGCAAATCCAAGCGTATTCCGACAAGGTGTGCCAATTAGAACTGGAGCTTGAAAAAGTTAAAACTGAAGCTGTTCTATCGCATGATGAATTAGAGCAATATTCACTACGAAACAACCTTAGATTTTTCGGAGTTCCAGAAACTAAGGGCGAGAACACGAATGACGTCGTGGCCAAATTATGTAAGGAGAAATTAGGCTTGGACATTTCTCCGTCCATGATTGATTGTAGCCATCGCCTCCCCGGCAAAGAGTCTGTTACTAGGCCTTTAATTGCAAAATTTGTAAGAAGAAGTACTAAACAGCTTATATTTCATAACAAGAAGCTCTTAAAAGGCACGAAGATCGTAATTAAAGAAGACCTCACTAAACGACGGGCACAAATTCTCAAAGAAGCCAGCAAGAAGTTTGGGAATACAAATGTCTGGACATCAGAAAGCAAAATACTCGCAAAGCATAAAAAAGTGGACGTGACTACCTCCCTGGACTTTCCCATACTGGAAACTGTTCATATCGTCTTTATTCAACAGTCTTTACAACATATCAAAATTTCAACTCGATGACTCACGTCTTCACCGTGATAAGCGTTTACACTTTCACGTAAATTGCGGGTAAATATAAAAGAATGTGTAGTTCAAAACGTGACCACCGAGCTTCTGTAGATGGCGCCAAGTGGACAAGCCGCCACTGTGGTAGTTTATGTATTATTTTCCTCAAAACGGCTGTAGCACCGAGGTGAAATTTTCTAAGTACCTGGAAATTATATTTTCTAGGGCATACCAAATCGATTTTTTTATTTTTGCGGAAAAAGATTCTTTGACGCAAAAATATAACAACCGTTAGAATAAAAAAATTATTTTTCAAAAATAGAAGGGGGAGGGGGCCGGTGCGCTTACATATATCCACGAGTGTAATATTTTTTTGCATATTCATATGCTCCATTATGCACTGAGCAATTCAGTGAAAACCCCAGCTACCTATCTTGTTTTGTTTATTAATTAAAGGGGTTTAAATTTTCAAACTTCAAAGCTTCGTAGAGGGCGCCACAGATCATTCATGAGATTCTTTAAAAAACAGATCGATAGCCCTTTTCGGGGTCTATCAGCGTATGAAGTTTAAACAAATTCCTGTAGGCAGTTTTTGAGAAATGATTTTTAGAAAATTTCCAAAATTTTGAAAATTTGTACTTTAGGCCCCTTAATATTTTTCAAAACACTTTATATATCACCTCATGTTAGCCTTCATATACTATTCAGAAACAAAAAATCAATTGAATCGATTCATCCGTTTTTGAGTAATAGGGCGTTAAACTCAAAATTTTCAAAAAATCATAGCGCCCTTTATTTTAAACCTAGCGAGTTCGGCAAAAAACTAACAGATTTGTCTTATGACCCTCTATCGTTATCCGTGATAAAATTTTCAAAATTTTAATCACGAAAACAGTGATACCAAAAAAACATGCGTAACTTCCGCTTCCGGTTTCGGATTTTTTTGAAAAGCTTATTTTGTCGATGAATTTTCGATACACCTCCGCATTCCAAAGCGCATCAAAATCGGAGCAATACTTTCGGCTGTAGGAGCGTCACCCACCCACACACCCACACACAGACAGACATTTTTTAAAAACCACTTTTTTGGGTTCCTAGAGGCCCAAAACGGATATTTCTGTGAAAATCTCGATTTCCAAAATTTTCATGATTCCAAGACTTCCCTATACCTATGGGTATGGGAAAGTAAAAAAGTACGTAGGTGTTATTTAAAGTAATATATTTGGCGATAAGTAACGGGTGTTTCAAAGAGAACGCAAATTTTGGATTTCCCAGATTTTTTTTTTGTAAAAGTTGCAACCCTAAAAAAATTAAATCTGTCATCTATGATTGTTGCAATTTTTTGTTATGGAGCGCTACACGAAAGAACAACGCCTTATCATCGTGGAAACCGATTATCAAAACGGGGAAAGTTAGGCTGAAACCGTTCGCAAAGTTCGTGGAGTTTTCACTTGTGAAAGTGCACCAAATCTGTCCACTTTTCAAATGTTGATTAAGAAATTGGTGAAAATGGAATCAATTATGAGCAGTGAATCTCATGTACATTGTCGTTCCGGACAGTCTTTAGAAAATATTGCAACTATGAATGTGAGTGTTGCTGAAAATCTGCGAAAGTCACTACACGTGATAACGGTGTTCTTGTGGCCTCAAGTGGAAGGTATGGACCTGGAAGACATATGGTTCCAGCAAAACGGCGCAACCTGCCACACTGCGCGTGAAATAAATGATTTATTTGGAAAACGATTTTTGGACCCCAATTGTTTTCTGAAACGTCAAGGGTAATTGTCCACCGAGATCGTGCGATTTGACGCCGTGCCATTTTTAAATAGCGGGTCTATGCAAATAACCCTCGAACAATTCCCGAGCTCAATGCCGATATCCAACGCGTAATTAATGAGATAGAGCCGCAATTCAAAGAAAACGTCATATATAATTTCATCAAAAGAGGAAGGGTCTGCGTACAGAGTCGCGAGCGCCATTTGTAGAATATTGTATGTACAATTGATATAAATATTATACTGAGGGTTCCATACGGGCGTCGCAGATTCTAATTTACAGTTCAACAGTGCTTAAAAGATTTACAAATTCTACTTCCAAATCCCAGCATTTTATAAACTTTGCGCGTGATCATGTCAATGTAAACATCGAAAACAATTTGTTATCTAAAGATACAGCTAGGTCTTTAAGAGTTAAAACTTGGTTTATATGGTCGTTGTCAATATGATAAGCGTAATCAAGTTGGTTGTGATTTCTATTTTATATACTAACATTTGTCAATATTCATGATCAAACGATTTCTGTAGTAATAACTTGGAAAACTATTAAGATTGTTATAATCCTTATCTCCACTTATTTTTGAATATATTTTTAAATCATCAGCATATAATATAAAATTGGAATTTTTAAAAGTAACTCAATATATCGTTTACCTATATAAAGAATAAAAGATAGAGGTACCAAATGTGTTTCTTGTGGGACTCCTGCTGTTATATTTGCTGCTATCGATGTGAAACCATTTACAACAACACACTGAGTTCTATTATTTAGTTATAATTATCCACCTTAGTAATTCACTGTGTCTACCGATGTCATGTAATCAACAAAGAGTAGTTAAGCTTGTCAAACGCTTTACTGAAATCAGTGTCACAGAGTGAACCTCAGAAGATTGGTCCATGGCGTTATAAAAAAATTTACATAAGTAAGTAAATTTAACACCACCGATCTATTCGAAAAGAAACCACATTGTTGGTCTTCATTAGGTCCAGCAAAAACCAGTTAGGACATTTTTTATTGCGTTTAATATATTTACATGATCGGCATGATTAAACTATTTAACTCATTATAAAATTTTGTGACAGGGTCATCCACATTTGGCACCCCAATTGTCCAGTTGAATTTATTAAAAGAAGCCTGCTGTTTATAACATTGTAATCGGCCAACTTAAAATCGTAAAAGACTTGTACTGCTTCCTTTAGTAGTTCGCTAGAGCGATACTTTTAGACGAATGTCAAGTGGTGGACGATGCTGATCTACAATTCTAATAGGGCTGTTACTTTCCGTTATTCCGAGATCTTCATAATTAGACAATATTAAATCTAGTACTCTTAAATTGACATTGTTGGTGCAGTTAAACTGCATGATATTACTTTCAGAGATGCGATCCAACAAAATATTCGAAACAGTTTTGTAAGTAGTTATGTTTTGCAGTTTTAGCGAATCTATTTTCTTAATCCAGTTTAGGTTACTTAAGTAGATATCTCACAGATAAGTAAGCAGATGTCATTATTATCTATTGAACGTATAATAATTGATAATTTGTTTAAAAACCATTACAGACTCGTCATGTGGGCTATTCCAGGATGAATACACACGCAATAAATAACTAGATTAGGAGCATGTTGAAGCAATGTTGCGGTCACTTTACGAAAATATCAGCAATAAAACTAGACAGATGTTCAATAAATATTTTATTATTTCGACCATATAGACGAAGATATTGTTTTCAAGAATGTACAAGAGGAGGCAATGGTTTCCCCTTAAAACCACTTCGTATAAGATCACCAGGATTGGATACCCCCAAAGCTACGTCCATATCCATATCCCAAACCATTTCCATGCAATAAACCATAGTTGTAACTCCTGGCGAGGGGAGCGGCGACTATCTGGGAAGTCAGTGCAGGAGCAGCGACCACAGCAGGGGCGGCATAGGTTGAGATCAAAGGCTTGTGGTGAATTTCGGTCCTCGAAACGTGGCTCACTGGAATGGGGACGGTCAATGGGGCAGCATATGCAACTCGAGAGGCTGCAATGGGGGCGGCGAAGGAAGCGATTCCGGGAGCTGCGATGGAGGCGCCGTGGAGATAGCCTACTGGTTTGGGATCGGCGGCGACGACAGCTAGGAAAGCGAACAATACGATGAGCTTGAACATCTTTAGTTCTTTATCGATGGAAGTGCACTGTGCCTCTGAAGGAATATTAGTTGAATTTATATACCTCTGTTGATGAATAGTTAATTGCATAAGGTGCCTACTGTATGCAATCGCCGTTAAAGACTTTTTTATGGGTAGTAATAAGTCAGTCCGAGTAATCGATAAAAAATTAGATTTTAAACAGTACGATAAAGATCTCCTACTTTAGTTGCTAATGAACCGTCCTCTCCCCACAGTCAAAATAATAAGCTGCAAGTATAGATTAGCACCAGTTGGTGACTCTGTTTTATGGAAGATAAAGGATAGGTTTTAACTAACCAATTGAGACTCAAACGAAAGCATTATTGGAAACAATTGATATGCAAATATATTAATTCCCACGAAAATATTAAATATATTTTAGCAGCTGTCAATATAATTAGTAAACTAAGACAAATTAAATTTAGATGGACACACTTATACAGTAATTATTATTAACACGATGTGTATTGTTTCATGTTTTACGTTCTAGTGTATTGTATTAATTTGATTGATATCGGGTGTACTTTTGTACTCAGAGGAGCCTTTAGGATATAAATTCGACATAATTTATGATACACACCTAGCTGTCCCCCCTCGGTCTAGGACATTTGGGCGCGGCCGTTTGGGCGCGGCCGTCTGGGCGCGGCCGTTTGGGCGCGGGGACACTTGGGCGCGAGACACTTGGGCGCGAGACACTTGGGCGCGAAAAAGGGTCAACATTGGGATTCAGGAACACATTAGGTGTGAATAATTTCAATTTGGCATAAATAAACAAAAATTTATTAAATCATTATTTATCCTGAGAAGTTAATGTAATTAATCAAACAATATTAAAAGAATAATCCAATTATTTATTGAAACCGTTATGAGATTAATTTTAAATAGGGTGGTAGTATGTACCTATATTAGATAAATTTTTAAATAAATCCGAATAAAAATAAAGAAGGTAGAATATTAGATTAGTTTTGAAATAATTCTGAATACATAAAAAAGGCAGTACCTATGTTAGATATGAAATAATAATTCTGAATTGAAATAAAGATGGAAATAGATTCTATATAGGTGTTGAAAATAATTTTAAATAAAAATTCATTTATTGTGCTGGTAAATAAATAATGCTGTGCTATATTTAATCGATTGATGGTTCTAATGTTTAATATGTTTCTAATATGTGTTCTGTTTTGACCGAAACTAGTCGACTTCGAGTTTTGTTTATAATGATAATACTTAACAATAAACCTTAAATTTTAAAGTAATCAATTATTTTCGTTATGTTATGAACCGAAATAAGAATAATAATAAATAATCATATAAAAAGATTAATTTTAATAATCAAAATTTATTTTTGACATTTTTACCATTATAATACATATTATTCTTAAAGTAAATATATACAATTTTTTAAAATATAAACAAGAAGCATCCACGCATTTATTTCATAATTGTACGAAATGCCTCTTAAAAATTCTAAAATGTCCCTATTGTTTACGCCGTCTACATGATTATATTGATTATTATAATCTTTAACCAATTTTTTTATTTTCTATCAGTCTGGATAAATTTTTGTTTATTTTTCAGTGTTCTCATTTCCCGCAAGTAACTGTTCATAAGCAACATCTCTCCTTCGTTGAATAGTTTTCAGGCTGTCGACGAATCTCCAAATGGTTGGATGGTTCATCAATAGCTCTGTTTGTACCCAATGTCTATTCATTTATTCTTTGTTACTTATTATTTTAATGTAATAAATCTCCGCAAAAGATTTGCTAGTATTTACCGGAAAGTTAAAATTTTTAACTTGCTTTAATAATATTCTAATTTTTGACTATTAATATTTCTATACTAAATTTTTGCCGCCCGCCACCTCCTTGAACGTGCTTTAGGTAATTTTCGTTATTTAAAATAAATTTTCAGACCTATGAATAGTAAAGCTAGCTAATACTAATATTCGTTAGGTAATTAATTTCCTCGCTCCCAAATGTCTCGCGCCCAAATGGATCTGCGCCCAAGTGTCTTCGCGCCCAAACGGCCGCGCCCGAACGGCCGCGCCCAAATGTCCGGCTCATTCTAGGGTATAATAACGTTATTCCAGATTTAGAATCGTGCATTTCAAACAAATTATATGTATTTACATACTCAGATCTAGTAAATGACATTTGTACGGTAGGTTACATAATTACTTTGCTTCTAGTAAAAACCACTCAGAACGATATTTGAAAAAAAAATACGTAGGTGCTATTTATTGTAATATATTTGACGATAAGTATTAGTTTATTTTATAAATATACGGAATTCAAAAATATTTAGAAAAAAACTGCGTTACAAATGTGATGATATGGTATATCTATACATAAAATACAACCAGCTGAGAACGCTAAGCTTGGTCACATGAGCTTCCAGGCAGCATTTATTATTTTGCTTAATATTTAATAGCTATTTATGCAACAAGTGCTAAAAGTCGACGTTTATGCGCGAGACATGAAAATTATGAAACGAAGCCGAAGGCTGAGTTTCATAACATGTCTCGCGCATAAACGACTTTTAGCACGCGTTGCATACAATATTTTATCTACGACCTTAATTTTACCGTTATTAATCCATAAATATCGATTTAAGAAAGGTTCGCATCTGCGACGCTTTTAATTTATGTCATAATGAATAGTAGACTACGCCGCGGTGGTGATTGTTTGGCCACGCCCTTGCTGTCAAGGTGAGTTACGAAATGTAATTATTGATACTCCACATATGACTGTATTCATTACATAACGCTTTAATTATTTCAAAAACGCTTTACCTGTAACGCAAGAAGCAACTAGAATAGCTTTACAACTTCACTTGCAGTTCGAAATTGTAGTTTTGAACCTCGCTTCACTTTTAGCACATGTGCTAAAAGTAAACAGCTGATTTCTTTAAACACGGTAAACTATAAAACGTCACTTTTAGTGAAACAAGCTAACGCTAAAAGGTCTACTTTTAGTTGTGGTCGTAGATAAAAAATATTTATCCATTCAACCCAAAATTGTCAGAATGAATATAATTATAAAATATTCTATTTGAATCGCAACTTCAACAAGCATATAAGCTTTGAAACTATTGGAACTGTTAAAAACTCAGTCAAGAAAGAATGCTGCTTAAAGGGTTCTTATTTATTTTGAGCTTACTATAATTTACTACAATAAGAAGCCATCCATGAGGCTGACTTTGTCATGGAACCAAATCTTAAACATTGGTAAACTGTCTTAATTCTACAACAAATTTTCTTTTAGAAAACAGATTCACATGTTGAAGCAATGTTGTGATCACTTTACGAAGATAACAGCAATAAAACTAGACAGATGTTCAATAAATATTTTATTATTTTGACCATATAGACGAAGATATTGTTTTCAAGAATGAACAAGAAGAGGCAATGTTTTCCCCTTAAAACCACTTCGTATAAGATCACCAGGATTGGATACCTCCAAGGCTACGTCCATATCCATATCCCAAACCATTTCCATGCAATAAACCATAGTTGTAACTCCTCGCGAGAGGAGCGGCGACGATCTGAGAAGTCAGCGCAGGAGCTGCGATCACTGCGGGAGCGGCGTAGGTTGAGATCAAAGGCTTGTGGTGAATTTCAGTCCTGGAAACGTGGCTCACTGGAATGGGGACGGTCAATGGGGCAGCGTAGGCAACGCGAGCGGCTGCGATAGGGGCGGCGAAGGAAGCGATGGCAGGGGCTGCGATGGAGGCGCCGTGGAGATAGCCTACTGGTTTGGGATCGGCGGCGACGACGGCGAGGAAAGCGGACAATACGATGAGCTTGATCATCTTTAGTTCTTTATCGATGCAAGTAAACTGTGCCTGTGAGGGAATATTAGTTGAATTTATATACCTCTACTAATGTGTAGTTAATTGTATAAAGTGCCTATTATGACCGATCAAAAACCAGATTTTAGAAGGTGCAATAATGATCCCTTACATTGATTTTTAATGTACTACAAAAATTAATTATCAACCTTTGTCAAACATTTCGATAAAATCATGTAATGTAATATAGAATGGGGCCAACCGCAGCAAAAGAATTATACTCTACTAAAGATTAGCTCTTCGTACAAATAATATTCGATTTCAAAAATAACACCTTTTGAATCCAATAAAAACACACTAGTTTTTATTCTACACAATTCAAGTAAGTAACAAGTACGCAAATTCACATACACTTACCCTTTGACAACCAACCATGAAATTATGTGAAAGTATACAGCAAAACAAGAACCAACATTATCTTATGAACAATGCGTAATAAGAAAAACAGATTCTGAAATGAATAATTGCAAAATAAAATGTTAATATTTTCAATTAAACTAATACCGAAATTTTTCTTTTGAGTTCATTAAGTGAACAATTAAACAAATCTGGAAATAGTGGATTAATTCTGTAGGTATCAAAATAAAGGAAAACCCTGTGAACTGAAGAATGAAATCAAAATTTAGCCCTTTTTTACAAAGACACTGCCGGCCGGCGAAAAAACCGTAGTCACCTCTCACACGGGTGGCTGGTACTTCTTTCGTAACAAATAATCCAACTTTAATATCTCACAGAAACTCATTCAGTACAGTTTATAGCTATTAACTATTGGTGAGAATTTATATTTGTTAAATCGATGGAATTGATTCGCAAAGTAGCTATTACATAAATAAAGAAAGTCTAAAAGGACAAGCGCCAGAAAACTGTGGATTCACCCGTTGATGGTACAAAGGACAGCAGCGGGATGTGTTGCCGCTTAGGGGCAGATGAGCAAATGCAATAAAGAAAAATCTGGTGTGATACACTCACACAACTTTCTTTTACAGTGATCTTATAATTAGCAAAAATTGTGCTTTAAGCATTACAACCACGGTGCGTCATACGGCCACGCCCCACGGATTACGTTGCACTCGGACGACCAACCAGCGTTACGCCACTCCACGCGCCTGGCACGGAGGACTATAAATAGCTCCACACCGACCTTCGGCTCTTAGTGCGACTTTCACTCTGATGATGCAAGCTGCAAAGTCTTGCGAAACGTTAGTGAATATGGATGCACAAGCGGCAAAACGGCCAAATCTGCCTAAGTATCCGCGTTCTAAAGATTCTCAAACAACACGAGCCACCAAAAGGCATGACCATCGCATGGGTTTTTGCTCGATTTCACAAGGTGCAAGGCACATTAAGCCAGAAAATGCTGGGTGTTCATATACAAATACTACGCGGTCTAAGCCGAAATTCCATGTTAAGAAAAATAATTCGAGTAACCGCGAAAGTCTCAAACAGCATATATATGTAGTTTCAACGCCATACCTCTTTTCGTTTTTGAGATATTCTGTTCACAGCACCCACACACAGATACACCAATGAACAAAAACATGTTTTTGGGGTTCAGGGGGACTCTAAAACGTGAAGATCTGTTGAAAATTCAATTTCGAATTTTTGGGGTGAATCCAATACTTTCTCGTTCGGATAATTCATTATAGTTTTCTATAATTATTTCGAATACCTATTTCCAAGCATTTCTAGATTTAATTCGGTCTTTGTATTCATCAGACATTTTATCCCAAATCACACTGCTTTTCTCAGTCACACTAATAAACTGCTCAATGACTAGATTCTCCATTATTCAATTAAATATGTGTGGAACGCAATGTGTGTTGTGCAAGACTCAAAAATAGCTGAAATGGCGGCGGCGAATTTGCCGTTCGTGTGTACACTTGCATTTACTCGCATGGCATTAAAACACCACCGGCGACTTTAAAATTGGACGGCGACCGGCAGGCAAAACTACCGTGACCGTCCCGTGTGAAAGGTCCCATATAAAATAACGATATTTATTTGTCGCCGGACGGCAAAACTGCAAGCAGGCGAAACAACCGTCAGTGTGAAAGAGGGCTTAATGTGCAAAAACGGTACCGTAATTACATCCTTGCTCCTCGTGATCGTTAGTGTGTAATGCAACCTGCAAGCGCATGGATTATTAATTTAAATTTTTTAAATCCAGTCAGTTCCAAAATGATATTACAAGAGCAATAGTAAAAATGGTTGGTGGGAATTGAGATAGTAACAGGGTTACTAGGAGCGATTTAATATTACTAAAAAAATCTAGTGTGATACACGCACACAACTTCCTTTTAGAGTGATCTTATAATTAGCCAAAACTTTTGATTTTGAATTTTTAAGCATTTGTCAAAAAAGTTCAAAAATTAGAAATTCTACAAAACCGATACAAAATAGAGCGTTAGTTGAACAGACAAATTTTCTCTAGAATTTTAAGCTGAATTCAAAAATTTAATAATATACAGGGTGTTCTATTTAAAATAGGAGTTAATAAAATTTAAAAAAAAAACATAAAAGAAACCCATTTTAGAAGTCCCCTGGAAAGTCACCTATCTCACATTAATACACATTAAAAATGTAATAAAAATGTAAAGTTTGAAAAAATCGTTAGAGCCGTTTTTGAAAAAAATTATAATTATTATAAATGTTGTAATGACAATGGTAAAAATGGCTTTCCCTGTGGTATAATTTGATATAAAAATATCATATTATTATAATTTGCAATACAAGTCAATGTTAAAAATAACCTTGAATTAGCTTGTTCTATTGTGGATGCTATAGGTATAGAGTTACCAGCCATTTAACGTAGCTGTAGTGCGTGAGTGATTGTGTCTTGGTTGTGGAGTGATTTTCTATTATAAAGAATTTAATATTAGGTTCTATAACAAGCTTTTGGATCTGGAACTATCAAGTGAAGTGCCAGTGTGGGTGTTCAGCAAGGAAGAGCTAGTTTTAAAGTCAGGTACGGCTGAAAAAGGCAACAAAGGCCTTCATTGAACTTTCAATGTGGATTATCTAACCAAGTTTGATTTGAGATAATTAGAGAACACTGTGTAATTAGATTTCGTAACTGTTTATATAGTGATTAATTGAATTTATTATATAAATGCAACGTTAAATCAAGCACTTGATCATTTTAGGTGTTTATAACTTGAAATTATCTTTTTGGTTATTTTTTTAGATTAATAATAACAAGCAATCCAGTGAGACAAATGCCTCATTTAAAAAAACAAAAAAGACCGTTTTTCAAATAGAACGCGTATTAAATAAAAACTGTACCCAGACCTGGAAGGTGTCAAAGTGGTTGCCTAACCGATCGACGTTTTAAGGCGCAGAGGGTCGCAGCTCCGTTTGGCTGCTGAAACATCCTTTATCTAATAGACTTGTCCGTCCGTCCGTCCGTCCGGGACGCTGTTTCAGCAGCCAAACCGTAAGAGATAGAGAAAAAAGTTATGAAAGTTATATGTTTGGAATGGTCCTGTCAGCTCAGGAACCGAATTTCAGTCACGTGACACTTCCGGTTTTTGAGAAATCACAAAAAAGACCGTTTTTCAAATAGAACGCGTATTCAATAGAAATGTTTCAGTAGCCAAACGGAGCTGCGACCCTCTGCGCCTTAAAACGTCGATCGGTTAGGCAACCACTTTGACACCTTCCAGGTCTGGGTACAGTTTTTATTTAATACGCGTTTTATTTAAAAAACGGTCTTTTTTGTTTTTTTAAATGAGACATTTGTCTCACTGGATTGCTTGTTTTTATTTAATACGCGTTCTATTTGAAAAACGGTCTTTTTTGTGATTTCTCGAAAACCGGAAGTGTCACGTGACTGAAATTCGTTTCCTGAGCTGACACGACCATTCCAAACATATAACTTTCATAAGTTTTTTTTCTATCTCTTATGGTTTGGCTGCTGAAACAGCGTCCCGGACGGACGGACAGACGGACAAGTCTATTAGATAAAGGATTTTAATGGTCATGTAAAATGTTAACGTATTTTACATGAAGTCATTCAAATTTAGTTTAAAGGTTAATGGAATTGTCTTGTGTACATCTCAGATCAAGCAAAACAACTGTCAAGTTGCTAAAACGCTAAAAGGGAAATATTTTTGGAGGTACCTAAATTGAATTACTAATTTTAAATAATTAATATTATACTGCTTATAATAGCTGTCTAATAGAGAAAAGTTCACATAAGTAATATAGTTAATACTAAAACATCCACCTAGCTAATGAAAAATGAGACTTATTGCTTAATTAGAAAGATCCACAATATTGTGCTTTAGGTATCTGAGAAATCTGCTTTGAATTCTTTCAATTCCATCGATATAAATATTATACTGAGGGTTCCATACGGGCGTCGCAGATTATAATGTACAGTTCAACAGTGCTTAAAAGATTTACAAATTCTACTTCCAAATCCCAGCATTTTATAAACTTTGCGCGTGATCATGTCAATGTAAACATCGAAAAACAATTTGTTATCTAAAGATACAGCTAGGTGTTTAATAGTTAAAACTTGGTTTATATGGTCGTTGTCAATATGATAAGCGTAATCAAGTTGGTTGTGATTTCTATTTTATATAGGTACTAACATTTGTCAATATTCATGATCAAACGATTTCTGTAGTAATAACTTGGAAAACTATTAAGATTGTTATAATCCTTATCTCCACTTATTTCTGAATATATTTTTAAATCATCAGCACATAATATAAAATTGGAATTTTTAAAAGTAACTCAATATATCGTTTACCTATATAAAGAATAAAAGATAGAGGTACCAAATGTGTTCCTTGTGGGACTCCTGCTGTTATATTTGCTGCTATCGATGTGAAACCATTTACAACAACACACTGAGTTCTATTATTTAGTTATAATTATCCACCTTAGTAATTCACTGTGTCTACCGATGTCATATAATCAACAAAGAGTAGTTAAGCTTGTCAAACGCTTTACTGAAATCAGTGTCACAGAGTGAACCTCAGAAGATTGGTCCATGGCGTTATAAAAAAATTTACATAAGTAAGTAAATTTAACACCACCGATCTATTCGAAAAGAAACCACATTGTTGGTCTTCATTAGGTCCAGCAAAAACCAGTTAGGAAATTTTTTATTGCGTTTAATATATTTACATGATCGGCATGATTAAACTATTTAACTCATTATAAAATTTTGTGACAGGGTCATCCACATTTGGCACCCCAATTGTCCAGTTGAATTTATTAAAAGAAGCCTGCTGTTTATAACATTGTAATCGGCCAACTTAAAATCGTAAAAGACTTGTACTGCTTCCGCTAGAGCGATACTTTTAGACGAATGTCAAGGGGCGGACGATGTTGATCTACAATTCTAATAGGGCTGTTACTTTCCGTTATTCCGAGATCTTCATAATTAGACAATATTAAATCTAGTACTCTTAAATTGACATTGTTGGTGTAGTTAAACTGCATGATATTACTTTCAGAGATGCGATCCAACAAAATATTCGAAACAGTTTTGTAAGTACTTATGTTTTGCAGTTTTAGCGAATCTATTTTCTTAATCCAGTTTAGGTTACTTAAGTAGATATCTCACAGATAAGTAAGCAGATGTCATTATTATCTATTGAACGTATAATAATTGATAATTTGTTTAAAAACCATTACAGACTCGTCATGTGGGCTATTCCAGGATGAATACACACGCAATAAATAACTAGATTAGGAGCATGTTGAAGCAATGTTGCGGTCACTTTACGAAAATATCAGCAATAAAACTAGACAGATGTTCAATAAATATTTTATTATTTCGACTATATAGACGAAGCTATTGTTTTCAAGAATGTACAAGAGGAGGCAATGGTTTCCCCTTAAAACCACTTCGTATAAGATCACCAGGATTGGATACCCGCAAAGCTACGTCCATATCCATATCCCAAACCATTTCCATGCAATAAACCATAGTTGTAACTCCTGGCGAGGGGAGCGGCGACTATCTGGGAAGTCAGCGCAGGAGCTGCGACCACAGCGGGGGCGCCGTAGGTTGAGATCAAAGGCTTGTGGTGAATTTCAGTCCTGGATACGTGGCTCACTGGAATGGGGACGGTCAATGGGGCAGCATAGGCAAAGCGAGCGGCTGCGATAGGGGCGGCGAAGGAAGCGATTCCAGGAGCTGCGATGGAGCGGCCATGAAGATAGCCTGGTGTGGGATCGGCGACGGAGACGGCGACGAGAGCGGACAATACGACGAGCTTGAACATCTTTAGTTCTTTATCGATGCAAATGCACTGTGCCGGCGAAAGAATATTATTTGAATTTATATACTTCTCTTAATGAGTAGTTAATTGTATAAAGTGTCTATTCTATAGAATCGCCGCTAAAAACCTTTCTATGCGTAAAAATATAATAGGTGAGTCAGGCTTATCTATCAGAAACTGGATTGATCTTTTACATTGATTTTTATATGAACCGTCGCGTCGTCTCATTTAAAATAAGAAACTATAGATCAACGTCATTCAATGATACCGTTCTGTGGAATATAATTAATAGTATTTAATTGACCAACGAGGACTCAAAGGGAAACATTATTAGAACAAAATTGTAGGCAACTTTATTAATTAACACCAAAATATTTAATTTATTTTGGCAGCTGTCAATATAATTAGTAAAGTAAGACGAACCATACTTATATGGAAATATTTAAATATTTCTTAAGAATGCTCGTTAATGCAATATCTAATCCGGTTATCGAAAAAAAAAATCAAACCAACAGCTTAACCATTAAAACAATATGACTTGTTCTTTGCTTAGTGTTTAATTTTTATTGCATTAATTTTACTTAGCGTATAGTTGTGTTTACACATTTTTTCTACAGCCGTGATTTTAAACTGTTTCCAGGGGTCATATGCAGCGTGCTTTATGTTGTCTATAAAACACGCCATTCCATTTAAAGCACGGAGTACTTTAAGAGTTTATGAAACCTTATTATTTGTGAAGATTAAAAGTACAGTTATTATATTGGACCGATTTGTATGCGGATTCCCGAGGGCCCGATTCGAGAGGAGCCGAGCACCGAGGGCCCCCTTGGAAGGGGCGGAGCCCCGAGGCCCCCCTTGAGGAGGAGCGGAGCCCGGAGGGCCCCTTGGGAATATGCGGAGTCCCAAGGGCCCTCCTGGAGAGGGTCGGAGCCCCAGGGGCCCCTTAAAGAGGGGTGGAATCCCAAGGGCACCCTTGGAAAGGGGCCGAGCCCTGAGGGCCCCCTTGGATAGGGGCCGAGCCCTGAGGGCCACCTTGGATAGGGACCGAGCTTCGAGGGCTAACAAACTCCTCGGCTGTAGAAAAAATATAGAAGCCAACTCGTGTTTTACAGTTTAAAAATCTCGGTCGATCATAAAATTCTCGCTTCGCACGAATTTTAACATGATGACCTCGATTTTGAAACCCTCTGTAAAACACTAGTTGCCTTAATAGCTATACTCGAAGCGCCGTTTGGGTTAAACTTGACTCGTAATAAATTATTATATGGCTTTTAGATCTAATTGCTCTAAAAGACGTTTTACGGTAGCCTAATGATATTCCAGGTTAACAGCCGTATTTTTTAAACAAATAAAATATATTTCCATAAGATAACAAGAGATTTTTTTTAGATTTAATGGATTTAATAAGAAAAGATATATAATACATATCAAGAACATCAAGACATCAAGAATTCAGTGTTACAAAACAAACTTACAGTACACTATAAATTAGCTATATATTAAACTGCAATTGACATTTGAAGGTAAGCGATTTGAAAATATGTATGTCTTTATAATTAATAACCAGCAGTTTCATATAAACAGAGCTTGTGCATAAAACTGCCAGCTATCCAGCCCGATTAAATAGAGAAAATTCTATTCTGTTGATTTCGAGTTTTTATATGTAGCTTAAATGCGTAATGTTAGATGGATGTATCTGATATTTAATATATTTTTTTGTTAAAGAAGACTGTAAAATGTTCCAAATCCGTTGTCGATAAATACCTTTTTAAATGTTTAGTAAAATACCTAATATTGGGCCTACTCTGCAACCACCCAGGCAAAAAAAGCGTGTAGCCAGATAAAATTCTGATCTTTGTCCTATTGTCTTGGAAGCTTTTGAAGTATGTAGTTTCTGACTTACATTAGCTTTGGTTGAATAATTGTATTTGACTAAATTACTTTGCTTTTCCAAGTATGCTCTGCATACGGTGATTTTTATGAACAACTGTCTGAACACCAGCTTCTTGTTATAATCGCGAGGTCGGGTAAAGAAACGGCTTATTTAAAATTATCCTCAGGATTGCGTTATGTGTGACATTCAGTGGCTGTAACGTATTTTTATATAGCCTACCCCATCTACATAAACCGTATTGTAAAATTGACTGAACTAAAACATAATATACTTGTTTAAGTTGTTTAAGGTTCATAAAGGTTTTTAAGTGTTTAAATAATTTTCGAATTTTTGTTACTACTGTAGTTATATGTGCACCCCACTTCAGGCAGCTGTCCATAGTTATCTCTAAATATTTTACTTGATTGAAAACACTTACCTCAAAGTCATTGATACCTTCCTTATTTTTTATTGCGATTTTATGAAAATTAGGCAAGCTACTTTTGTGAGATGTGACGGGAACTATCTTGGTTTTTTCATAATTAAGTGTTAATAAATTTGATTTTAACCACGCGAATATTTTTTGCATATTATTATACTTATTTTTAGTTTTACTTGATCCCAGTCACAGTTTTTTACATGCAGTACAGTAGCATTAGCATATGAGATTATAGTGACATCAGTTTTAAGATCTAATAGATCGTTAATATAAATCAGAAACAGCACAGGGCCTAAAATGGTTCCCTGTGGTACACCGTATTCAATAGTATTTATATCACTTAACGTGTTGCCTATTTTTACTTGTTGCATTCTGTTACCTAAGTAGCAGCAAAATAAATCCAACGGTAATTCTCTAATTCCAAGTCCATTTAATTTTTCAATTAGTAGTGAGTGACTAACCGTATCGAACGCCTTTGCCAAATCGAGGAACACCGCAGCAAAACACTCTGAAGCATCTATGGAGTTATAAATTTCATTGGTGAGTAAACGGATGGCATTTTCAATATCCAAACCTTCCAGAAATCCAAACTGTTTAGTTGATAATAAGTTATTTCGTTCCAGATAATTTACCAGTCTTTGTTTAATGACATTTTCTACAATTTTAGCTAGATGTGTTATTAACGAAATCGGTCTATAATTACTGACTACCTGTTTATTTCCTGACTTAAAAATAGGTATTACGACAGCTTCTTTAAATTGACTTGAGAATACTCGGTTGGTAAAAATATGGCTTATCAATTTTATATGTTCCACCCTGATATTGTCGTACCCAGTAGTCTTTTTATCGTTAAGTTGATTAATATATTTTAATATTTCTTCTTTGGTTGCTGGGAAAAGAAACATAGATTTATTGCAAGTTTTATTGTTTATTACATTATTGTTTCCTTTAGAAGAGTCTTTTGTAAACTTTTCGGCCATTCGCCTACCCACCGTACAATAATGATTATTACATGTATCAGAAATATCTTTAAGATCTGTATTACCTAAGACAGTTCCATCCTGCAGTAGCAAGCTCGGTATTTCTGAATGCTTTTTGCCTTTGGCAGAGATGTTAATAGTTTTCCACATGTGTTTTGCACTAGAGGATGCATAATTAGGTAAATTTATGAAGTAATTAGCTTTCACTGTTATAATAACGCTTGCAGAATATTTTTATACCTCAGATAGTATTCTCAAAGATTAATATTATTTACATCTTTGTTTAGTTTTGGTTTTAAGCGATTTTTTTGTTGATACATTTAATATCTAATATTAAAAGTAATCCAATTTTTACGCTTTCTTGTTTTAGCGTTTAACTTCAGTTGTTTTTGAAAAGTAGCTTTTTTGATACCTTGGTTCAGTATCTGAATAAGTATGTCTACAGCATATTCTGGCTGACTTGCATTCATCACTGGCAGAAACGTGCTTTCATCGAAAAAACCCCGGTACTTGAAACTATCGAATTTTGTAATTTGTATTGAAGTCGGTCTGTTATTAATATCGCCTTTAACTGATAAATTTTGTAAACTAAATATTGTGGTGCAGTGGTCAGTTATGGTAGTACAATAAACAACAGCATTAAAATATATTGATGTATTAATACTTTAAAAAAATATGTGATCGATACAGGATTTTGACTATCCACACTCTCGTGACACAAACAGATTTTTCCATTATATCGATATTCAAATCTCCCAAAAATAGTTCGTTTGGATCGTGACAAGATTTAAGAAAGTTATTAAGATTTCCGTTAAAATCGTTTACATTATTTTCATGAATTCTATATATTATATATATATATATTATAATTATTATAATTCTTGGAAAAATTGAAGGACCCTATCAAAGAAAACTGCCCTGAAAAAAGCAACATATTTGCTTTTGCATGATAATGCACCTTTGCACAAAACTGCAGTTAAAGATTTCATGAAAGATATGAACTTCCTGAATATAAATTACCCTCTGTGCAATCCAGATTTGGGCGGCCTGCGACTATTACTTGTTTAGGCATTTGTTTGCATTGGAGCGTAAAAAATTACACTACAAGAGTATTAGGTTCAAGGAAAGTCAGTATTGCGGTTAAAACTAATGTCTGCTTTCTTAATTTTTGAACAGACGACGCGACGTACTGTTGAAAATTAAGTGAAATTGGCAAAATCCTATATTATTTTTGGTGGCTTCACATTCATTTCGTACCAAAACGTTTCTAATTCATGTACAGATCATTCTGTGCATCTAAAGTGATAAAAAAATATTCGCATAAAATTACAGTCGTTAAGAGTATTTTCACAATATGACTATAGCGTTTTTGCTTTTCGAAGTAAAGTACGTAAGTCAAGACTGTTGTTCGACTGTTTTCAGTATTCACGGTATTTCGCTTTTGCAATGTTGCCAGTTTTAGGGCACTTACATTTATCATCACTTTAATAGCAAATTACAAAGCCAATAATTGTCGTGATTAAATTTTTTCTTTGGTTGGTGCAGAATATAGTAGTATTTATACCTATAACCGCTACAATATGTTAGGTTGTTTCCATTAAGCTTAATTAACACTCGAGTAATATCGCCACACAATGTTCGGATTGACCGTAGTTAAACAATTATTTTTCTTTTTAAGTGTGATGGCAGTTTGTATTAAAAATCAATGTAGAAGATCTTTATGACATCTTTTAAAATCAATTTTTTTATCGATCAGTCGAACTAAATTATTCCAAGTTGTTACTCATAAAAATGTCTTTAACGGCAATTATAGCTAGCAGGTAGTTAGAGCACTTAACTACTTACTACTAGTGGTATACCGGGTGACAATGAGACTAGGGCCATGCTTATATCTTCTTTATTTTTGAATCGATTTGGATAACATTTTATACCAAGATACTAGATATAATTTCTGATTAACCGATGGATATAGTCAAAATGGCTGACTTCCTGTTTTACCGGAAATGATACCAACTTTGATTTTTTAAATGGAATACCCTGCATATTTTATATTTTTCTGTATCTACGAGACAAATTACATATAATAGTCTTGCCAAATTTCAATTTTTTTAAACAAAAAAATTATTTATTTAATAATTTTCAGTTTCAGATAAAGATAAAGTAGTGCATGATGCATATCGTTAGATTGGTAATTACATTTTCTATCTAATGGCAAGATGGCCCTTAGTAGGTGCCATTTAAAAAAAGTGACTTTTTCTTGAAAAACGAGTTTAGCAAATTATATTTATTTATTAAAGGTTTGTTATTGACCTTATTGATAAAATAGCTATCATTAAGAGTTGCTAGAGTCAATTAGAAAAAATAAATCCAAGTCAAGGCATTCTATGGTAAAAAATAAAAATTAAAAAAAAAATTTTTTTTTGTTTAAAAAAATTAAAATTTGTCAAGACTGTTATATGTAATTTGACTCATAGAATCAGAAAAACGTTCTGACGTCACGTGCCCAGATTTTAAAACAAAATATTTTTTCAAAAATATAAATTATAAGAATGGAATTGTGTAGCCTATTGTGTTTAAAGGTTGATACAATTTTTTAAAAATTGGCTTTGTAACTGGTTTTCATGGAAATAATTCTTTTATTTTATAATTTGAGTGACGCACATGAATGGATTATCGAGATTTCCATTGTCCCTGCCTCCTATATAGCTGGAAATTTCCTCTCGACCGTCGAAAATTTGAAAGCTATATCAATATCGGTGCACCTAATTTGTTTAGTTCTTGGTCAATTAATTTAATCGTTTGTTGAAAATACGCGTATTCCTCTGCATTACGAATTTTCGGTTGTATAACAAGGTTTGCAATTTAAGACAGGCTGACTTTTTATAATAGAATTTAAATAAACGAGCTGAATTATTCAAATGTATTATTTTTGACTGCGGTTGCCTGTCGAAGCCTGCTCGGAAAACGCAAACACCAACATAGCCCGATGGTCGACTTTCGATTTAGTTATCCTGTGTGAACCTTATATATATTAGACGTGTTTTAAAAAATATATGCATAAGGGTTTTGCGATTTTCTAACGATTTGGTTCATATGATTTTTGTCGCTTTTAAAATAAATAGACATTATTTTACTTCGTACTTGAGTTTTATAATTACGCTGTGCCATTTTTGGATTTGATTACGTCACGCTGAAGTCTTCCGTCTCACTCATCACAGTTGCTCTCTCTCGCTCGCATTTATTTAATTTAAAAAAAAGCTTTTTGCGTCGGCCCCAAGTCGGATTTGAACCCTAGCCACATGTGAATAATTATTTTAAATCACGAAATCCGCGGCGACCATTTTTGGATTTGATTGCGTCACGCCGAAGTCTTCCGTCTCATATAGGTACGAAAGTCGGGTTGAGTTGCTTTAACTACAGCATTTTCAACTACTTTTCAAAGGTATGAGTCCGAAGATATTCGAGTCATGTCGTATATGTCGGAATGTTTGTCCTTTTAAACCTATTGCACAATATTTCCAGCGTAGAACAATTTAGCGAAAGGTATTAAAAATGATTGGCGCATCACAGAAAAGTTATAAAATAAAGAGAATAAATATAAAGTCAAACACCCATTACTTAGGCTTGCTAACTCGTCGTTTGTTAATATCTGTTCTACATGAAACATTTTCATAAGAATTTGAAATAAAATTGTAGGTTTTAATTGTGAGTTTTTTTCCAAACGGTATGGAGTTGTTAGACTTCTGGATAAAATATATTATATGTATAATTTATATTTACAATATCTGTAACTTATGTTATAAATATATTACTATAAAAGATCTCGAAAAGTGTTGAGTAAATAAAATGCAACGCATTGTAAATCCGTAAAACTTTTAGTTATTGTGCGTTTACAAGATGGGTCTTTTGACAAAGTGGAAGAACCAAACTATGCTATTGTAAATGTACAGATTTTTCACTGTCAATTTGTATATAACAACTTAATATAAATTGGTATTTAGAACATTTTAACGAAAACAGCGACTTCTTTCGGAATAAACTGTTTCTTCTCTCCACGGAACCCTTGTAGGTCTACGAATGCAGTGTCTATACTGACGAAATGTTTGAGAATGACTAAATTTTAAAAATTGTTGGGGTTTCGATATAATGTTACAATTTCCACATCGCGTCACATAAAATTCTACAAAAACAGTATTTTTATTCAACCATCATTGAAAAAATCTTCTGCCTCCATCATTTCGATAAACAAAATTAAAAAATTCTTGTACTTTTGATGGAAATATATGTATGTTAACCACAAATTAACATAATTTTGAATAAAAATACGCAATTTCGTTGAAAAAATGTTCTGACACCATCATTTCACTTAAAATTTACAAAAACTGACATCATGTCACTTGAAATTATACAAAAAACGAAACTTTTTGCAATAAGCGATAAAAATACGCCATCTTACATCATTTCACTTAAAAAATTATTACAATTTGTTTTACAAAACGATGTATAATAACGAAAAGTTATTTCTAAGCATAATTTTGCAAATGTTTACACTTTTATAAATTGCATCGCTCAAAAATGTATGTTGACCACAAATGAACATAAAATTGAATAAAAACACGCAATATCATTGAAAAATCCTCTGCCACAAGCATTTCGATAAACAAAATTTCAGTTACGTAGGCTTATTGTTCATTTTTATTACGAAAATTAACTCAAAATTGAACAAAAATCACGCAATTACACATCATCTCACATAAATTTTTACAAAAATCGACATCATGTCACATAAATTATACAGAAAATGACATTTTAATTCAACACACGATGAAAATTTAATAAAAATCACGCAATTACACATCATCTCACATAAATTTTTACAAAAATCGACATCATGTCACATAAATTATACAGAAATGACATTTTAATTCAACACACGATGAAAATTTAATAACAAATATGCAATTAAGCATCATCGCACCTAAAAGATTATCACAATTTGTTTTATAAAACGATTTATAATAACGAAAATGATGTAAAAACGGTTTTTAGAGTTATTTCTAAGCATAATTTTGCAAATGTTTTACACTTTTTTATAAAATGCATCGCTAAAAATTAAAAGAAATCACATTTTTTTAAATTATATCACGCATTATGAAATCGTAGATTGACTTTTTGAAATTTTACACTTTGTAACTGTAAAATAACTTCAAATACTAATATTTTAGCTTTAGATTTTGTAATTATTGCAGATTCATGAAAAAACAAAAGCACAGTAGAAATAAAAAAGACAAACACTTTGTAATAAACAAATATATTGTTCTTATTTAGTATAATACTTAATAATATAAGCACAGTAGAAATAAAAAAGACAAACACTTTGTAATGAACAAATATATTGTTCTTATTTAGTATAATACTTAATAATATAAAAATAAATGTACAGCTGAATGTCTTATTTTCTAAAAATCCGCTAGCAATTTACAAAACTGTAGTTTGAGGTGTACAACATTTCAAATTAAAAAAGCTGCAAGTAATAAAATCAGAATTCGTTTACATGGGATCGTAGAACAAATTTCATTGTAGCATTTTAAAGTTTAAGGCACTCCCAATCCAGATTTCCATTCGTATTTGATGTTGAGGACCTCTGCCTTAGAGGTGTTTTTCTAACGGCCCTTTTTTGGAAGTACTTCCTAATCGACGTTTTTCTGACTGCACCTTTTTGATGTGGACTTGGATGAGTAGCTGGTGTTTTTAATTTATATTCTAAATCGGACTCGCAGTTATCAGTTTCCATTTCGGTTTTTCCTGTAGTACCAGTCGGGGCTGGCACTTTTTGCTGCTTAAGTTTAGCTAGCAGCACATTAGCAACCTTAAGGTCTTTGATGTAATCAGCAAACTGTAGGCGTCCGGGTAGATTAATAGTTTTTCGAGGCCTCAGAGTGTCGTGAACGAAATCGACTATGTTAGACGCCGTTAAAATTTCACCCTTTATAGTAACGGTACCCTTGTGATCCCAGTTCACATCGTTTGAGGCACTCAAAATGCGTAGTAAAACTTCAGCTTTTTTCTTAAAAGTTTTGGGAAGTGTAGATAAAATAATGGCATTTGATAGGCTGTTACTGCTTGTTTTAATATGTATTTTGATTGGCTGCCGTGCCTGGTTTGTGAAATGAAGGTATCTTTGTAACACTTGGTTGTACTGCCCCCATTTATCGTGATCAGTTAATTTGGACTTTAAAACTTTTTGAATTTCTTCATCAAGCTGAGATAATATGTTTTTCTCCGCATTCTCACCAGACTTAAGACGTTGGACAAATTCCGGCGATACAACCAACATCTTCCGCGCTTGGTCCATTTTAGTCGAAAAACGAGCCCAGCCGTTTGTTCTGGTAGAGCCGTCATGAATAAACTAACTTAAAATCAAGACTTTCATAATAAATATATAACAAATATGGCAGATACGGGCAGTGTCGGACTGGCCCACCGGGCAACCGGGCAAATGCCCGGTAGGCCAATCCAGTTTGGAGGCCACACATATTTTTTTCAAAACATAAAACAAAAGAAACTGCAGAAATGTTTTGACAAAATTTAAAAAAAAATCCAAACATTGTGTCAAAGTATTGTCCCAGTTTTGTTTGTGCATTCACTTGTGGAATTCCCGCAGCGTCAGTCACAAAATTCCTTGATTCAATTACAGAGAACGCGTATTTAAATGACTATTCAACACTATAACATATAAGCCAATCACATTGCAGACATTTGCTTTTTTCAACCAATAACAGCAGTATATCACTGAATATTGGGCACCATGCAAAATATTCACAAAACAATGTACGTACTCAAAAAATAAATAGCCTTGTTGCGAAGTATCGTTTAGCAACGATGTACTGTCCTTAGTGATATCGCTAGGTTACGTAACACTAAACCCCAACAAACTGTGTGGCTTGTTTTAAAAATTTTAAAATGCTGTGTTTTGGAAGTATTCCGCTGAATTTAATTGAGAATGAATAATTATATTAATTGTTGCAATATTTTTCAATAAAGTTAATCGTTATGTATTAATATTGTTAAATAGTCGTCCCAAATACCACTCGAAGTGGATATATTTTTTTTAAATATTTTGCCATTTCCATAGAAATTATTGCAAATTTCACTCAACAAAATCACATTTAAATGTCACTCGCCTTCGGCTCGTGACATTTTTTATGTGATTTTGTATCGTGAAATTTAAACGCAATAATTTACATGGAAACGACAAAATATTTGTCAAAAATATATCCACTGCTTGTGGTATTACCCTTGATTATTACACACAACTGTCACACGACTGATATCATCGAATGAGAACCATGCATTTTTTGAAAATCGACCAATCCCGAACTAATTACCTGATAATCGCCCTAGGGATGATTACCAAGCGATAAGCTCCCTAGTGCTGATTATCGACCTCGTAGATGGTGTAATAATTAGAAATAGAAGTGTGAGAAACAAGCAATTTGAGGTTTTTGACATTATTAGATCAAGTTTAAATCATAAATCCTATACGGCTTTTGTGTAATAATCACTTATAATACCATGAGTAGTCAAAGTTATGTCGAATATTTTTGCTGTGGTATCACGAATGTCAATTGGGCTTAGGTTCGATTAGGACGAGTGCGCTAGCATGAGTACTAATCTTAAGCTCAAAGTACATGAGTAGTGATACCACCGCAAAAATATTCTACTTAACTTTGACTAAGAATGGTATTCGAGAGACTATTCAATGAACCAAACTCCTTTTTTCAAATTAGTTTTCAGTAAATCTACCAACAAACTACGCAATTTCTATAGTAATAAAACACCAATATTGACTTTTTCTAATAAAAATCACATTTGTTTAAAATATTCACTATACCACTAGTGAAAATTGTCGATTATTTTTACTAGTGAAAATTGTCAGTATAGTTTACGCTCATTGGTGCAAATAACAAAAATACTAAATTATGATTGGTTAATAGTTAACATGAAGGGGGTGAGTTGAATAGTCTTCAAAATATAAACGCGGGCAGCACACTTACAGATAATTTTGCCCGTGCCAAGAGTCATCGTGCTGATTGCCCTTAGAAAACTGCCCTCGGGACAGTTTTCATTGCAACCAGCCCTCGACCTTTGGCGTGTGAAAAATTATCGGTAAGTATGTCTCGCCCTTGTTATATTACTGTTACGATCCTGAGGGCCGAGGGATGGATGAGTCGGCAGCCTTGGCGATTAATACGCGAGCGTTCCAGAACTTCTCGAAGCAGCTGCAGAAATATGAGTCACAGGGGTCGAATGCTCGGGAAGCGCCCTTACAGCCAGGTGCAACGGACACTCACGCTTTCAGGAACGCGCTCGAGGGCAACAAACGCGGATGCGTCACGCTGTTCCTAGAAAGGTCGAGCGTCCTCGCGATTAGTCTAGAAAGGAATTACCTGAAATATAAATACACGCCCGCATGGATAGCGGGCAGTTCGAATTTGGCAGCAAAACGCGTAAGAGCCGTGTAGAGCTCCCACATAAATAAAAGCCCTTGTGTACATATAACTAATAGAAATGAATAACCATATATAATCGTTAGTGTTTAAGAGTGATATAAATAAATGTAATAAGAAGTAAATGTATCGATAGTTCGTTAGTGCCTGTATTAATTGGTAATCTGCTTGATAATTCTTGCATGTGCTTGTAAACAATAATCGTAATAATTCATTGTTGTAAATAAATGTTTGAACCCATGTTTGTCGTATAATTTTAAATAGCCCGAACGTTAAAAACGTAATAGTGGTGTCGGTGTGAGGTTTTGAACCGGGGGCTATGAGAAAATTATTGAACAAACATTAAATAAATAAATTGTTAACAAGTGCCGATAAAACGACGGTCAGATAAATAAATTTAAGTGTATAGTGTGGATGCCTTTGACGAGATCTCAAAGCAGCAAAATGGAAGCCCAATTAAGCCAACTTTTGCAACTGATGCAAGTTAGCCAGGACAAAGCGGTAAAGCACAAGAGGATCTTAGGAAAGAGATCCAAGCTGGGCAGGAGAAGGCCGAAAAAGCGCAAGCAGAATCGAAAGCCGCCCAAGAAAAAGCACAAGAAGACCTCAAGAAAGTACTTAAGGAATGGCTGAAGGCCGAGCAAGAGAAAGCAGTCCAAAGACTTAAGGAATGGAAAGCCGGCAGAAAGAAGGCAGAAAAACTTGAGGAAAAATTGAAAGCCACTCAAGAAAACCTCAAGGATGAACTTAAGGAAGAATTGAGATCCGGTCGAAAGAAGGCAGAAAAAGCACAAGAGGATCTTAGGGAACAGCTGGAAGCCGGGAAGAAAGCACGAGAAGAGCTGAAGGTCGGACAGGAAGAGCTGGAAACCGCAGAAGAGAAAGTAGTCCAAAAGCTTGATGGGAAAATAAATGGAAGAGTTCGGTCTCTGTTGTTGGACCTGAGACGCGGCGAGTTGAACGTGGGTGGGGAGGAGCTTTCCCGACACCCAGGAGGAGAGATCGCGGCACAAGTGGTATGGGCGGAAGATGTTACTCTGCAAGGACGAACCGAGAGGGTCGTGAATGCATACCTGGATGGCGATCTCCGGAGCAACGTGGTGCGCGTGGTTGAGCCCGATTATGCTGACATTGCGGACGAGTGCATCCTGGGAATGGATGTTGTGGATAAGTGTGAGTGCGCTTTGGACCTGAGACGCGGCGAGTTGCACGTGGGTGGGGAGGAGCTTTCCCGACACCCAAGAGGAGAGATCGCGGCACAAGTGGTATGGGCGGAAGATGTTACTCTGCAAGGACGAACCGAGAGGGTCGTGGATGCATACCTGGATGGCGATCTCCGGGGCAACGTGGTGCGCGTGGTCGAGCCTGATGGTGGCAAGAAGCTCACTCATGGTATCCTGGTAGGGAAGACGTTGATGAAGACTGGGCTTGGGGTCCCAGTAAGGATGATGAACGTCAGCAGGGAACTGGCAACCGTCAGGAGGAACCCAATACTGGGAGGGGGCATGAGCCAACGAAAACGGAAGAAGATAGAAGATTTGGTGGCCCGGTACCAAGACATCGTCGAGTGCGGAGATCATCCCAGCGGCCGTACTGACGTAGGAAAACATAAATCATTCGAGTTTGGCAGAAGAGTCTTGCTGAAGACCGACCATACTGCTCTGGGATGGCTACTGCAGTGCAAGAACCCTGAAGGACAGATGGCTAAGTGGATCGAGAGCCTACAAGAGTACGACTTGGAAATAAATAATCGGCCTGGCACAGCCCACCGCAACGCCGATGCGTTATCCAGGGGGCCCTGCCCTGCGGACTGCGGCCACTGTTCGACACTGGAGAGTCGTGCGGTACCCGCCAATCGTACCACTGTAGTCGACGACTCGTGGGAGCCAGACGAGTTGCAGAGCAGCCAGGAGAACGACCCCGACTTAGGCACGGTTATAGCCGGGAAGCAAGATGGCCGTCGACCTACCTGGCAGGAGGTCTCCACCACCAACACAACGATGAAGACTTATTGGGCGCAATGGGACTCCTTGCAGCTGGACAACAACGTCCTGACCAGAATCTTGGAAGATGAGGACAGTAGGGCAACGAGATCACGATCGATGGTTCCAAGGAGTAGAGTGGCCGAGGTGCTGCGCCACCTGCATGATGGCTCCTCTGGGGAACACTTCAGATTGAAGAAGACGTTGCAAGAGGTCCAAGAAAGGTTCTACGGGGCAAGCTGCGAAGGTGACGTCCGAGAGTGGTGCCGGAGGTGCGAAGCATGCGCTACAGGAAACGGACCGGTTGGAAGACGTAGAGCTCCAATGTGGCAGTACAACGTCGCTGGTCCGTTCGAGGGGATAGCCATTGGCATCACCGGACCATGCCCCGGTACCGAAGCGGGAAATAAACGCATCTTGGTGTGCATTGGACATTTCACCAAATGCCCCGAAGCATACGCCGTTGCGAAGAAAGAGACCGGTACTGTCGCTGATGTTCTGGTGAAGGAGTGCTTCAGCCGTCTTGGAGTCCCCCTGGAGTTACATTCCGACCAGGGCCGGAATTTCGAGTTTGGACCGTTCCAGAACGTCTGTAGGATACTGGGGATACGCAAGACCCGGACCACTGCCCTCCATACTCAATCGGACGGCACGGTGGAAAGGATGAACGGAACCATGGGGAAGCATTTGTCCAAGGGGGTTTCCGAGCATCCGCGTGACTGGGGCCAGTACATGCACCTGTTCCTGATGGCCTACCGATCGGCAGTACAAGAGACGGCGTGCGGATCGAGGTCTGCTGTTGCAGCCCGTTACGAAGCGTGGGGCCTACGGCGGACTGCTACTTCTTCAACCAGTCCGTGTGCAAGAAGGGCACCGCCTGTAAATACCGCCATCAAACCCCCACAAGAGCGAGTGACAGGCACCCGACGCAACTCGTTCTGGGACAGAACGACCTAAGGCGGGGCAGTGTTACGATCCTGAGGGCCGAGGGATGGATGAGTCGGCAGCCTTGGCGATTAATACGCGAGCGTTCCAGAACTTCTCGAAGCAGCTGCAGAAATATGAGTCACAGCGGTCGAATGCTCGGGAAGCGCCCTTACAGCCAGGTGCAACGGACACTCACGCTTTCAGGGACGCGCTCGAGGGTAACAAACGCGGATGCGTCACGCGGTTCCTAGAAAGGTCGAGCGTCCTCGCGATTAGTCTAGAAAGGAATTACCTGAAATATAAATACACGCCCGCATGGATAGCGGGCAGTTCGAATTCGGCAGCAAAACGCGTAAGAGCCGTGTAGAGCTCCCACATAAATAAAAGCCCGTGTGTACATATAACTAATAGAAATAAATAACCATATATAATCGTTAGTGTTTAAGAGTGATATAAATAAATGTGTTAATCCGTATGTAATCAGAAATAAATGTATCGATAGTTCGTTAGTGCCTGTATTAATTTGTAATCTGCTTGATAATTCTCGCATGTGCTTGTAAACAATAATCGTAATAATTCATTGTTGTAAATAAATGTTTGAACCCATGTTTGTCGTATAATTTTAAATAGCCCGAACGTTAAGAACGTAACATTACCTACTATTAAATTTGATGTGGAAACTTATAAAGTGATTGTTAATCAATTAATGCAAAGCATGTAAGACCGATTCACTAAAAATGAGGAGGTTTACAGAACTTTCAGTTTCATTGATCCGAGTACTTTTCAAAATACTGCTCAACTAAACCGAGAAACTATTCCTGATTTCGATTTTGTCGCAATTTCAAAGCTAAGAAGCATCCCACAAGACATCATAAAACAAAAATTTACTCATTTCTCTAAAAAAAAAATCACTTTACAAAAAGAACAATCCCAGTCTATGGTGACTGTGACTGAAGCAATCACGACCCCTGATCACGACACTAATAGTGATGACAACCAAAATTACACTGAAGAAGATCCAAGTTTTCAATTAAATATTTACATTGGTCAGGGGATAAAAAGTGATTGTGCGGGTTGTATGAATTTACACAAATATAATTTGCACGACAATACATATAGCAATTTGTACTTAGCCTACAAATACTGACATTATCACTCAGCGAAGTAGTCTGTGAACGCGTATTTTCTAAAGTGAAAATAATCAAAAATAGGCTGAGAGCTTCCTTATCACAAGAAAGGTTAAAATGTTTTCTAATTTTGAATGTGGAGTGTGATCTACTTCAAAGCTTGAATTTCGACGAAATCATTGACAAGTTGTCAAATAAATCAATCTCTTTAAAATCAAAATTATTGATGTGATCTATATTGTTAAGTATAATTGTTATAATGGAATAGAGTGTAAAAGCTCCTATAAGGTCAAAGCTTGTGATCATAATTATTTATATTTTTTCGTTATAATTGTTCCAAACTCAAAGTTTATAAATCATAATAGATAAAGAATATTTTTTCGTTATTTGTTTGAATTTCAAAATATTAAAACGGGTACAATTTAAAATAGGGGTTTAGTAATTGTAAAGAAACTCAGAGTAGCAAACAGGAAAGAAAAGAAATGTGCAAAACTGTTATGTGCATATGACGGACCATATAAAATACATCAAATATTTAATAATAATAATACTTATGAACTAATAAATGAAGGAGATGGAAAAATAAGAGGAAGATTTCGTATATCAATGATTTATCCATACAAAATGTAAAATAATGAGATGAAAAAGGTTGTTGCTTGTTGGACAGATTTAATACGTTGTTTTCATAGTGATTTTAGTTAGATAGAGATTAATATATATTAATTGTTGTTAAATAAGATATTAGGAGTAGCATGGGGTATAAACAATTTATGAATAAAGGAAAATGCAGAAAAAAGATTTGAAATAAAACCAGTTTATTTAAATCTTTTTCTTCATTGAGGAATAGTGTTATGATACATGATGCAGGAAATTAAAGCATATGAAAGAAATATTTAAAATGAACTAATAAAGTTGGACAGTTACAATAATTGAATCTTGATGGGTATAAAGTTTTGAACATAAATAATGAAAGTAAACGGTTCTTTTCATTGTAAATCATTTAATATTGTTATATTTATTGGAACGGATTAAACTTAATGGTTGTATTTAATATTTATAAAAATAAACCAAGGTAACATTGACAAATGTATTTGTTAAGAAAATTCTGTATATAGCATTATTTAGAAAAAAAATAGGAAGTGTGCATTAAGAATTGTCTCTAATAGATATAAAAAGTTTGTTTAAAAACAGTTACAAAAAAACAACTTAAGAAAGCATATATGTAATTTGGCTATAATAAATTTTTAGTATAATAAAAAATAGAATCTCTGCCTTAATTTGTCTAATTTTGGTGATAACAAATTAAATAAAGGCTGAAAACAAATCTACGAGGTAAAATAAAGTGAAATACTTAAAATGGAAAAGATATTGTGACATCAAGTGTTAGACGAGAAGCTACAGATACAGTTAATTGGATATAGAATACAGGACATTATACTAGTTGAGCGGATTTGGATTTATTCATACGTACAAGATATTAGAAGAGGTATTTTACAATTTATTATTTGATTTGGGTGTTCTGTGGACGTTGCTTGAGACATCAGATTATCTGCAAAAAGGGGAACAAAGTTACAATTGGAATTTATAAAAGGACTTGGATCGTGTGACGGTGACATCCAGAAGGAGCCGTGGCATCCGGCAAGAACAGTGACATCCAGGAGTAACCAGGACAGGATTTTGGAACCAAGGGAGTTGATTTGACCGGACGGAGCCAGAAGGAGGTTACCAGGAGGTAGATCGTGTGACGGTGACATCCAGGAGAAGCTGGGACTGGAATTAGGGATCTGAGCAGTTGGTTTGACAGGTCAAGAGTAGTTGAAAGGAGTCACGGACCATCAAAGGGGTTGCTGTTGGTGACTTGGAGTGCTGCAGTCTATCGATGACAGGATCCAGTAGTGATTGGTGTTTGCAGTGAAAGCATGAGCAGCTATTAAGGTTTGTTAAGATAAGTTGAAAAAGCATTTTGAATAACTGTCAATTTTGAAAGTGATCACATAAAGTTTAGTTAGTACTTACATAGGTGATTTGAATAGTAGTAAATGTCAATGTGTGATACAGTTGTCAGTTTACCTAGTTTGATTAATTTTGAAAGTCAAGTTTGACGTTAAGTAACATTGATAGCAAACTAGATTTTGATGAACCTACCCTGAAAATAAGAGCTCTCCATTTTAAAAGCAGTTATCATTTGATACTTAAGACATTACATGAATTAAGGCATAGTTTACCTGGTGAGCTATTGCAATATATAAAATTGCTTAGTTACTATATTTAGTATGTATGTATGTATGTATAATTGATAACCTCGTTTTTAACCTTGCGGTGTCGAGGCTGGTGCTTTATGTGCTTGCATCTGGAGGTACAATGCTCAACTTGCCCCATCTATTTTTTCCGCTGCTGCTCATGTAAGTCAGTGTTACAGCCTTAGTAACAAAATGTGTAAGTCGGTGATTATATTTGTTTGCTGCTTTTTCTTGACAACGGAACTTAATACTGTTATTAAGTTCCTAAGATAATAAAAATTAGCTAAGCAAGATGCAGATTTAGACGTTTTGTTTCTAAATTGTAAGTGTTTATGTGACATGGGACACTCATAGGTAACATTACTCACGAAAATTGGTTACAGGTGACAAACCAAACGATTTTTTCAAAAATCTAGGAAAATTTCGATAAGCAGCGGCAAAAATATAATAAGATAACTCGGAATGTATCGCCTATTAACATTTTCGGCAGGCAACAAGCCGCGACTTCGTCTTGGCTTGTACTTGCCTACCTCAAATGTTAATAGGTCCTTACATTCCTTGTGACTTAAATAGCTATTAAATCATTCCACGCTGCATCTAACCTAAATTAGTTAAAACTAGCAGTCCAGTGAGACAAATGTCTCATTTAATAAAACAAAAAAGACCGTTTTGCAAATAGAACGCGTATTCACCACACGTACTTATATGACGTCATTGTTGGTAGCAAACTACCAGTCGCATTCGCCTTGATAAAATTTGCCTAGAATCTAACCTAAAAAGTTAGGATTAGGTTAATTAAGCTAATAATTAGTGTTAGAGACTGAAATTCGGTTCCTGACCTCACATGACCATTCCAAACATATAACTTTAATAACTTTTTTCTCTATCTCTTACGGTTTGCCTGCTGAAACAGCGTCCCAGACAGACAAAACAGCATCCCGACAGACCCAGCGTCCCAGACAGACACGTCTATTAGATAAAGGATGAGACATATTATCTTTTCAGAACTTGGTTAATAACTTTATGCCCACGAAATCTATATTTAATTTTCTTTCGGCACCTATTTTGGTGGAAGTTCCAACGTCGATTTTCATATTTTTTTTTTAGATAATGGCTGCCATCTTATATATTTGCAAAAATTGCAAATAAAACAATAATAAATAAACACAAAAAATATTTTAGAGAAAACCCAACATATTGTGTGATTGTAGTGGACAATGCTATAGTAGTGGAACAAGTAAGTTCTCTAAGTCGGCCTACGGTGTTCTGTCGACTGTTGCAATGAACTAGCGTAGCAGCGATGCTCCTCCTTAAATGTTATTAGTTTTGTGGCCTTTGCATTCAGTTTTTAAGTGCACAGCTTATTTGAATTCGATTACGATCATCTACGCTGTGGGCTAAAAACCTAGTATTTTATAAATTGTTGTGTTTCTAGCAGACGAACTGCCAACCTATACCTCGTGCATCGGTAGCAAAAGCCTTCGAGTATAGAATAAATCTGTTATTTTTCGTTGGAAATATTAATCAATTCGAAGCAATTATTCTTTCTATAATACTAGCTACCTTCTCTAGGGATGTAAATGATTAGTTTACGTCCCCACCAAGTAACACCTTTTCAGTAAAATCAGCCTAGCGCTCTAAAAAGAACGTTTATAAGAGCGCACTTACGATAGCGGAAGTAGAAAAATGTTCTATGTCTAGTATCAAAAATTATATTCATCTAGTATGGCTATGGAATAGTTCCTAATTTAAGAACGCAGCTATAAGTAGTAACTTGAAAACCAAATGCCAATTTTGACATTTAAGTATTAACGTAGTTGCATTCATAAATTAGGAACTATTCCATAGCCATACTAGATGAAAGTAATTTTTGATCATACTTTAGTTGTAATACTTCAAATCAATTTATTTATATTGAATTTTCTAAAATTCAGTACCATGACCATGAGACGTCATCCCTGAGGCACATTTTGTTATAGAATGAAATCCGAAACTATGGTAAATTGTTTTTATTTCATTTAGAAGAAAGAACATTAATAAGGGCAATAAGACTAGACAGCTGTTCAATAAATATTTTATTGTTACAACAAAATAGACAATTTATTCATTATTACCAGGCTTGAATACCGCCAAGGGTACGTCCATATCCATACCCCAAACCATTACCATGCAATAAGCCGTAATTGTAACTCCTGGCGAGAGGAGCGGCGACGATTTGCGAAGTCAGCGCGGGTGCAGCAACCACAGCTGGAGCGGCGTAAGTCGATATCAAAGGCTTGTGGTGAATTTCAGTCCTCGAAACGTGGCTCACTGGAATGGGGACGGTCAATGGGGCGGAATAGGCAAAGCGGGAGGCTGCGATGGGAGCGGCGAAGGAAGCGATGCCAGGAGCTGCGATGGAGCCGCCATGAAGATAGCCTACTGGTTTGGGATCGGCGACCACGACGGCAAGGAGAGCGGATAATACGACGAGCTTGAACATCTTTCGTTCTTTAACGCTAAAAGTGCACTGTATCTTTGAAGGAATAGTGCTTCAATTTATATACCTACAGTAATGAGTAGTTAATTGCTCAAACTGCCTACTCTCTGCAATTGCTGTTAAATATCTTTTTATGAATAACAAATTAATAGTAGGTCTGGTCGATCAGAAATTAGATTTTAAATGGTGCGATTAAGATCTACTGCATTAATTTTTAATATAGATCGTCGTCACACTTAAAAGAAGAAAAGTAACATTACAATAAATCAATTCCACTGCGTGAGAACGTTGTGTGGAAAATAATTAGTATATGGTACTTATAAACCTAATTGGAAGCAATTTAACCCGGCATTGGTCGCTACATGAGCGATTCCCTCACGTTTTTACAAATTAATTCGCCATTTTAGTGCAATGGCAGGTACTGCCCCGCCAATTTTTTTAATCCTCACCCTATTCGTTAAGCGTCGGCTAGTGGTATTATTTCATGAAAAAACAAGGCACATTGCAATTGTGGCAAGTAGTTTGGTAGATGCGTGCGCTAGTGTGAGCAAATCGCTCATTACGCGACTAACCACGTTTACTTTTATATTTTTGTATTTGTTCTAAACATTTTTGATTTTGCGATCTTGCCAACGAGCCATTTGCACGGAACATACCACATATACCTGCCCTAATTGTTTACAAGTTTCGGATGAGTCTGATACAAACTAGAGATGGAAGCAGAGTTTATATTATATCTTTTTTGCATTTGAGTTTAACGATTTGAGTTGTATTTACACATGGTGTAAAAAATAAAGTTTTGTATATTCAATGAATAATTTTTTATTTTGATTTTAAGGTATGACGTTAACAGATATTGCCACATTATGATTATAAAGTAATAATTGCCAATTATGAAAAAAAAACACATGTATACATTCAAAATGTCAGCTGTGAGCGAAACGCTCACGCGCGACCAACGACGCGAAACGAAACCTAGCGACTAATCCCGGAAACGGATGAAAAAGTTTCCATCTTTTTATAAATAAATAAAAACTATTGATGGTAGATAGTTGACATTGGGTGTGGAGGCATAATCCCGTTTATATATTCTAAAAAAGTCTCCCCATTTTGACAACTGTAAAAGAAAATTTACAGCATTTTTGTAACTTAATTCATTAACAGGGCTAGATTAGAGTTTTTAGAAGCCATTTAAATAGATATCAATTATCATTAAAAAAATTCTCCTAAAAAGCGCTTTGTATCAAAAACGTCAAATAAAATATCTAAAGAAATAGTTAACACTGTATATTCTTTTTTTCCAATTATACGTGTAAATCTTTAATGTCTTTAAATAAGAGAATTTTAATTTTAAAATTAAATCCTGGCATGTGAAATTTTAAAAAATATAAAAAAATTGAAAAATTAAGTTTTAGCTAAATTTAAAGTGAAGTGGGAGTTTTCTGGCCTTGAAATTGTTTACTTAGCTAAAACTAACACAATCTAAACAAATTTTGCATTAAAATCTTACTTAACTTCCGAAAAACGGTACTTTTTGGATTTTGACCATTTTGCAATAGGGTTTTAGACAAGCTCAAATTATTGTCGCAAAAAGTTTTTTTGCACTTCCGGGACTAAAGTTGATACTTTAGTCCCCGTAAACAGGGACTAAAGTAGCTCATTTAATCCCTAGGGACTAAAGTAAAAATGATACCGTAACTATGGTAAATCTATGTACACACGAGGTTAGTAGGTTAGGTTTCGTTTGTCATTTGACACACACTGACGCAAAACTTAACCCGCAAATCTCAAATTTGACATATACTGGCAATACACTTCAGTACTGCCAACTGATTCAGGCTATCCAGGACCTGCTGCAATTCAGTTTTTAATAACTTGTAATTGTCACTTTCCAAATTGACAGATTTCAAATTTTTTAAATGTTTGATGATAATGTTCTCAAAAGTGCAAAGAATGGCGTATATACCCCGGGACTAAAGTGCCTAAATCCCTTGAATGGTTTTTGCCCTCGGGCTTCGCCTTCGAGGCAACAAACTCCACTCGCGGGATTAAATGGTGCACTTTAGTCCCTCGTGATATAATATACTATTGAAAAATCTAATAGTAGATTATATTATAAGTGAGAGAAATGCATCATTATTTGCGAGTGAGAATTTTGAATCGCGAGTGCCCCAGCACGAGCGATACAATTTCTCACGAGCTTATAATGGCATTTCGCTCACGTGTGATATACGACGTTTTATCTTACAGTAGCAATTCTTGTGCCTAAATAGTTTGCGCAGTCAGAATATGTGGCGAAATAAATTTATAATTAGTCACCTGTGATTTGTGATAATAGATTTTAACTAACCAATGGAGACGCAAACGAAAACATTATTGGAAACAATTTATATGCAAATATACTAATTCCCACCAAAATATTAAATATATTTTAGCAGCTGTCAATATAATTAGTAAACTAAACAAATTAAATTTAGATGGACACACTTATACAGTAATTATTATTAACACGATGTGTATTGTTTCATATTTTACGTTCTAGTGTATTGTATTAATTTGATTGATATCGGGTGTACTTTTGTACTCAGAGGAGCCTTTGGGATATAAATTCGACATAATTATGATACACCCCTAGCTGTCCCCCCTAGATATTCTAGGGCATAATAACATTATTCCAGATTTAGAATCGTGCATTTAATAGTATATTATGTTATTAGGAGCAAAAGTTATATTTTATGTGGGGAGGCTGGACGGGTTATCTGCCGAGCTTGCGAGGCAGATAAGTACAGCTGAGCCACATAAAGATACTTTTGCACCGAATAACATATAGTATTTTTTCTTCAAACTTTTTTATAACAAATTATTAACTTTGTGAATAAATGTCGAAGAAAATTACTTGATCTCGTCAGCGGCAGATAAAGTCGTCCGCGGCAGATAATAACTTTATCTGCCGCTTGGCAATAAAGTCACAGTTTAGCATCATCAATCCAGCAGTATAATGCCATATCTTACTGCCGTTTGAAGAAAAAAAAATTATATGTATTTACACTCAGATCCAGTGGAAATGGCATTTGTACGGTAGGTTACATGATTACTTTGCTTTTAGTAAAAACCACTCAGAACGATATTTACAAAAAATACGTACGTACTATTTAATGTAATATATTTGACGATAAGTATTAGTTAATTTTATAAATATAGGGAATTCAAAAATATGTAGAAAAAAACTGTTACAAATATGATGATATGGTATATCTATTGACATATGAGTGCATTTTATTTATTTACATTCTTTTGTTATCCAATTACCTTTCACATACTCTTAAACGTCAGATTGACTTATCCTCAAATATGTATAGTTACAGACTTCTTTTACTTTATTAAATTGCCGTGTATATTGATCATGTTTAGTTAATTATGTTTTTTATGCTAGCTCGGTAATTTACTTTGAACTTGAAAATTCTCATTCAAGTTGGAGCACGAATTTTATGATTGAAATAAATAAAATTTGGAACATCTATTTCTGTTCAAAGTCAAAATTGCCGTGAAGCTAGATTTTTTTAATACGTTGTTAGCTGATAGGTCAGTTGAACAGATAATTCGACAGCATTTTTTATTATTAATTATTAGCTCTCAGGTAATTAATTTTCTCAATTATATGAGTTGATTTATTTCTAATTCGTTTTGTCTTTCAGATGATTATTAATACAATCTTCAACATAAAATATATAAGCGCTCAAAACAGCTAAGAGCCGCACTTACGCAGGTCCTCAGAAGCTCTTCCGGTCATTCGCCCAAAATCGAAGATACTGACACTCTCATTACGCGTTAAGTGCTAAATTACAACACTTTTAAATCTTAAATTTCTAGACCTTGTCCTTAACAACAGACCTAACAAATCACTTCAAGTAACCTTAAATTTTGTATTTCAACAATTAATTAAGAAGCTTTAGAAAATATTTCACTTAAATTAAATTATGTAGTTTAAAATCAGGACCAACTGCAACAAATTTATACTCTACTAAAGGTTATCTTATTGTACAAATAATATTCCATTTCAAAAATGCCATTTTTGGACATAATCGAATAAAAACACTATCATGTGAGCTATGCATAGATCAACAATTGCAATATCTATAGAAAACAATGTTCGGCATGGTTCGACTTGGTTAATAACCGGCAGGAAGATTTAATGAACTTAAAATACAACCAGCTGAGAATGCTAAGCATAGTCACATGAGCTTCTAGACAGCATTTATTATTTTGCTTAATATTTAAAAATTATTTATCCATTCAACCCAAAATTGTCAGAATGAATGTAATTTATAAAATATTCTATTTGTATCACCACTTCATCAAACATATAAGCTTTGAAACTATTGGAACTGTTAAAAACTCAGCCATAAAAGAATGCTGCTTTAAGGGTTATTATTTATGTTGAGCTTACTATAATTTACTACAATGAGAAGCCATCCATGAGGCTGACTTTGTCATGGAACCATATCCTAAACATTGGTAAACGGTTTTAATTCTACAACTCATTTTCTTTTAGAAAACATATTCACATGTTGAAGCCATGTTGTGGTCACTTTACGAAAATAACAGCAATAAAACTAGACAGATATTCAATAAATATTTTATTATTTCGACCATATAGACGAAGATATTGTTTTCAAGAATGTACAGAAGAGGCAATGTTTCCCCCTTAAAACCACTTGGTATCAGATCACCAGGATTGGATACCCCCAAGGCTACGTCCATATCCATACGCCAACCCATTTCCATGCAATAAACCATAGTTGTAACTCCTGGCGAGAGGAGAGGCAACAATCTGAGAAGTCAGCGCAGGAGCTGCGATCACTGCGGGAGCGGCGTAGGTTGAGATCAAAGGCTTGTGGTGAATTTCAGTCCTGGAAACGTGGCTCACTGGAATGGGGACGGTCAATGGGGCAGCATAGGCAACGCGAGCGGCTGCGATAGGGGCGGCGAAGGAAGCGAAGGCGGGGGCTGCGATGGAGGCGCCGTGGAGATAGCCTACTGGTTTGGGATCGGTGGCGACGATGGCGTGGAGAGCGGACAATACGATGAGCTTGAACATCTTTAGTTCTTTATCGATGCAAGTAAACTGTGCCTGTGAGGGAATATTAGCTTGAATTTATATACCTCTGCTAATGAGTAGTTGATTATATAAAGTGCCTATTATGACCGATCAAAAACCAGATTTTAGATGGTGCAATAATGATATCCTACATTGAGTTTTAATGTACTAAAAAAATTAATTATTAACCTTTGTCAAACATTTCGATAAAATTATGTAATGTAATATAGAATGGGGCCAACCGCAGCAAAAGAATTATACTCTACTAAAGATCAGTTCTTCGTACAAATAATATTCGATTTCAAAAATACCACCTTTTGACAGAATCCACTAAAAAATACTAGTTTTTATTCTACACAATTCAAGTAAGTAACACGTACGCAAATTCACATACACTTAACCTTTGACAACCAACCATGAAATTATATGAAAGTATACAGCAAAACAAGAACCAACATTATCTTATGAACAATGCATAATAAGAAAAACAGATTCTGAAATGTATAATTGCAAAATAAAATGTAAATATTTTCAATTAAACTAATACCCTGTGAACTGAAGAATGAAATCAAAATTTAGCCCTTTTTTACACAGACACTGCCGGCCGGCGAAAAAACCGTGGTCACCTCTCACACGGGTGGCTCGTACTTCTTTCGTAACAAATAATCTAACTTTAGTATTGCACAGAAGCTCATTCAGTACAGTTTGTAGCTATTAACTATTGGTGAGGATTTATATTTGTTAAATCGATGGAATTGATTCGCAAAGTAGCTATTACATAAATAAAGAAAGTCTAAAAGGGCACGCGCCAGAAAATTGTGGATTCACCCGTTGATGGTAGAAAGGACAGCAGTGGGATGTGTTGCCGCTTAAGAGCAGATGAGCAAATGCAATAAAGAAGAATCTGGTGTGATACACTCACACAACTTCCTTTTACAGTGATTTTATAATTAGAAAAAATTGTGCTTTAAGCATTACAACCACTGTGTGTCATACTGCCACGCCCCACGGATTACGTTGCACTCCGATGACCAACCAGCGTTACGCCACTCCGCGCGCCTGGCACGGATGACTATAAATAGCTCCACACCGACCTTCGGCTCTTAGTGCGACTTTCACTTTAATGATGCAAGCTGCAAAGTCTTGCGAAACGTTAGTGAATATGGATGCACAAACGGCAAAACGGCCAAATCTGGCTAAGTATCCTCGTTCTAAAGATACTCAAACAACACGAGCCACCAAACAGCATGACCATCGCGTGGGTTTTTGCTCGACTTCACAAGGTGCAAAGCACATTAAGCCATAAAATGCTGAGTGTTCATATACAAATACTACGCGGTCTAAGCCGAAATTCCATGTTAGGAAGAATAATTCGAGTAACCGCGAAAGCCTCAAACAGCATATATTGAGATGGTCTTAAGCCCTGAATCGCATATCTAGAGCACAGCTAATTAATGAATAGGTCATGAAAACTCAGAATGGGAGATAGGATTTAATGGCAACAAATAAAATAAAATCAAATTTGAATTAGCAATCATATTGGCAAAGCAATGCCTGTAATAAGTATTAAAATCGTAACATAAAAGGAAAGGCAGAGTTCTAAACCTAATAGGAATGGGACCACAATATTTAATTAGTCTAGAATATTAAAAGGGGATGGTAAAATGCAAAAGCCAATCCATGTATTAGTAATTCGATTATGAAAGGAATGGTCACATGCTTGTCGAGGTAAATTGCAAGTCAGAAATCGTTGTATAAATTTCTCTTTGAGCATATTCTTAAAAGGTATAAAAATGCAGAAGGTAAAACAGAGTGCAAAGAGCATACAGGAATAAATCTGAAGGCAAATAAAGGGAAGAAAATGAATAATTAACATGCAAGATTATTTGAAAATCCGAACATTAATTTGATGCAGAAGTGGAAAAATTAAATGGACTTTTAGTTGAACTCTGAAGTGTGTCTTGTGGAAGTTCACGAAAGGAAGAACTGATCAGTGAGACCGTTGTGAAAAAGGACGGTTAATAAGTGAGGGACACAGTTATGTGAAAGACAAAATTAACAAAAGTAATGGACAAATTTAGTAGATAAGCAAAAGTTTGTAAAAAGATTAGATTTAAGGTGTTTAATTGTTAGAAGATTTTGATTTGATTAGTTTTATATTGATATGCAATTGTTTTAACAATAACTTAAAAAGGAGACAATTGAAATAAAATTGGCTGGTGACAGCTTGAAAAGTGGCTGGTGTTTTAATTTAAAATTTAGTACCTTTACATACAGTTACAGCCTTAAAAATTCACCAGAGTGCTATTTACGTGGTCGTGTTTACGCACAAATGAAGGCAGGAAAATCCAACGCCTAAAGTTAATTTTCAACATCGACACCGATCCCGATCCTGCGGCAGAACTTCGAGGCACCATCTCGACCCATTTGAGGACATCCCGGACCGGGTTTGCAGTTCCAGCGATAGCAGGCGAGCCCTACGACGACTACATCAACACCGCACATCCGGTATCCGACTTCAAGAGAAGATCTGGGCACATTCTTGCTGCGGCCGAAGTTCGTACGGGCATGCAAAGAAGGTTTCGCAGGTTAGTGGTGAAGCCAATATAAATTATACCAATGTGTACCTGCTGAGAAGCTGCTTAAACGTCGCTGTATAACAGAGCCCAGGCGAATTATTTCGTTGTAAAAATTGAAATTGAAAAATCCAAGTGCAGAAGTGAGGTTAGGATCCTTACTTGGCTTGGTCTTAAAACAATCAAGGTATGGGTGTTGCCTGAAAGAAACAAAAGATAGCTACTGACGCTACTAGAAATCGGGAAATGGTGAATTTACCTGTGAGATTTACTCATTGAGTTGTATTTAATTAACTAAATACCACCAAACGACAATCACTTGATTGAACTTTCAGAAACGTAATTTCATTTAGATCTGATGTAGCATTTTAGCGGGTATCTGAACTACGTACATGGGCGTACGCTATAATTTTCCAAAAAGTAATTGGGGACCCACACCTTGTGTTAAGATCTATGCTTACCTGAGCTAGCCAACATTCATTTAATTTACAATTAGATTCTATCTAAAAGTAGGGGCATACGAGCATCAATTCAAGTCAAACATAAAGTAACTCACAATAATTATCCCTGAGCGTTTCATAAATCTGTAATATTTGATGAACCCAAAAGAAATTTATGTTAGCGATGGGAGGCGCAAGCTAAATTTTATTTTCAATATTAATTATATAGTAAAGCCGTATAACCATCACAACAATATATGAAGTTTCAACGCCGTACCTCTTTTCGTTTTTGAGATATTCTGTTCACAGTACCCACACACAGACATACCAATGAACAAAAACATGTTTTTTGGGTTCAGGGGACTCTAAAACGTGAAGATCTGTTGAAAATTCAATTTAGAATTTTTGGGGTGAATCCAATACTTCCTTTATTGTAAAAGGAAGTAATAAATACTATGCATTACTTACACTTGTGTTTTCTTTCTCGTTCGGATAATTCATTATAGTTGTCTATAATTATTTCGAATACCTCTTTCCAAGCATTTTTAGATTTAATTCGGTCTTTGTATTCATCAGACATTTTATCCCAAATCACACTGCTTTCCTCAGTCACACTAATAAACTGCTCAATGACTAGATTCTCCATTATTCAATTAAATATGTGTGGAACGCAATGTGTGTTGTGCAAGACTCAAAAATAACTGAAATGGCGGTGGCGAATTTGCCGTTCGTGTGTACACCTACATTTACTCGCATGGAATTAAAACACCACCGGCGACTTTAAAATTGGATGGCGACCGGCAGGTAAAACTACCGTGACCGTCCCGTGTGAAAGGTTCCATATAAATTAACGATATTTATTTGTTGCCGGACGGCAAAACTGCAAGCAGGCGAAACAACCGTCCGTGTGAAAGAGGGCTTAATGTGAAAAAACGATACCGTAATTACATCCTTGCTCCTCGTCATCGGTAGTGTGTAATGCAACCTGCAAGCGCATGAATTATTAATTTTAATTTTTTAAATCCAGTCAGTTCCAAAATGATATTACAAGAGCAATAGTAAAAATGGTTGGTGGGAATTGAGATAGTAACAGGGTTACTAGGAGCGATTTAATATTACTAAACAAATCTGGTGTGATACACGCACACAACTTCCTTTTAGAGTGATCTTATAATTAGCCAAAACTTTTGATTTTGAATTTTTAAGCATTTGTCAAAAAAGTTCAAAAATTAGAAATTCTACAAAACCGGTACAAAATAGAGCGTTAGTTGAACAGACAAATTTTCTCTAGAATTTTAAGCTGAATTCAAAAATTTAATAATATACCGGGTGTTCTATTTAAAATAGGAGTTAATAAAATTTAAAAAACAGATGACACCGTGCTGCTAACAGAAAACGTCGAGGATATGCAAAGACTAGTACAGAAAGTGCACACAGTAAGTAAACAATATGGCTTAGATCTAAATTTAAATAAAACAAAACTCATAATCTTTACGAAGTCTCCAGAACCCAACATTCAACTGAATGTGGAAGATCAAACAATAGAAAGAGTATATGAATACAAATATTAAGGAACCATGATCAACAGCAATAATGATTCTTCAAAGGAAGTAAGAACAAGAATCGAAATCGCACGTAGCACCTTATTTATAAAAATGAAACAATTCTTCTGTAATAGAAACTTAAACATATACCTTAAAATACGTATGTTAAAATGTTATATATTCAGTATCCTGTTGTATGGTATAGAAGCCGCCACACTGAACAAAGCACTGATAAAAAAAAGTAAAATCTTTCGAAATGTGGCTCTACAGAAGGATACTCAGAATATCATACGTTGACAGAGTTACCAACAACGAGGTCCTAAGAAGACTAGCAAAGGAATTAGAACTAACTGATGAAATAAAGAAACATAAACTCCAGTACCTAGGGCATGTAATGAGAGGAAAGAGATACCAGCTACTTCAAATTATTATACAGGGCAAAATTATAGGAAAACGCAGCATTGGACGAAGAAGAATGTCGTGGCTTCGCAACTTAAGAGAATGGTTCAATTGCTCAAAAAACCAACTTTTCAGAGCAGCAGTTAACAAGACGCAAATAATCATGATGATTGCCAACCTTCCAAAGAAGACGGGACCTTAAGAAGAAGAAGAAGAAAAAACATAAAAGAAACCCATTTTAGAAGTCAACTGGAAAATCACCTATATCACATTAATACACATTAAAAATGTAATAAAAATGTAAAGTTTGAAAAAAATCGTTAGAGCCGTTTTTGAAAAAATTCATAATTATTATAAATGTTGTAATGACAATGGTAAAAATGGCTTTCCCTGTGGTATAATTTGATATAATAATATCATATTATTATAATTTGCAATACAAGTCAATGTTAAAAATAACCTTGAATTAGCTTGTTCTATTGTGGATGCTATAGACGTATAGACTATAGAGTTGCCAGCCATTTAACGTAGCTGTAGTGCGTGAGTGATTGTGTCTTGGTTGTGGAGTGATTTTCTATTATAAAGAATTTAATATTAGGTTCTATAACAATCTTTTGGATCTGGAACTATCAAGTGAAGTGCCAGTGTGGGTGTTCAGCAAGAGAGAGCTAGTTTTAAAGTCAGGTACGGCTGAAAAAGGCAAGAAAGGCCTTCACTGAACTTTCAATGTGGATTATCTAACCAAGTTTGATTTGAGATAATTAGAGAACACTGTGTGTAATGTAGCATGCTGTGAGAATGCTTAATTATTTTCAATTAATATCAAGATATCAAAAGGGTATCATGTGATAACAAGTGTAAGAGAATAACGGGTGGCAGTAAATATTAGCAACCAAGAGGTTGTTGACAAGGGTTGAAAAGTTTCTATAATTTAAAAGAATCTCCGTCAAAATATTCACATTAAAGGTCGAATAATACCTTTAATTGTGAGGATATAATTCAATTTGATACGTGTTAGTAAGAATAGCCTTCTGCACGATCAAATACTGACCAAGGGGTCAATATTATTCTTCACATAGTGAGTTGGAGATTTATAGAAGCCATTTCAAGTGGTCATTGGTTTACAAGCCATCAGTTTAATGAGTGTTTGTGTGTTGGGCATGCTGCAATACCGTTTTAAGAAAATATTAAACGGTCAAGTCTGTCTACAACGAGCTTTTATGGGTCCTCATCATCTTCAAGTAGGTGTTTGACGACTTCGATCAGTGTGAAACTGATATTAGAGCAACATCCCAAGTACGAGTTTGGCTGTTGAAGGTTAGTGTATTCTAGTAACAGTTTGGATACGGCAAATTTAGAATTTAAAAAGTTGTATTTAGATTTAGAGAATCTTAGAATATTAAGTTTTCTAAATTAATATGGTGATTTGAGTACTCGACGGTTTCGATCTTTATAATTAGAAATTTATCATTTTGGTCTAGTTATTTTAAAAAGTATTTAACCGCATTTATTGGAACTTTCATTTAATTAAATAATTTTGACAACTTTAATCTGATTATTAATTTGTAATGTCAATTCAAACGTTTAATACACTATAACAGTTAATTAGATTCAAACTCAAGTACTAAGAGTGTGATTAAAATAATCAAACTAATATTTATTTGGTCATTCAAAGTACAATTCATTAATACAGTAGTTATATTTGACATTAACTCATTCAGCTGGGAAGTACAGAGAGTCTCAATTGCTAAATAAGCTGGCTAGCCGAGGTATATTTAAACATGACATAATTTCAAAGTCAATTATGAAAGTATGATATATGTCAATATATGATTCAGTTGAAAGCAACAAGGTAAGTGAGAATTATATACATTATTATTGATATTACTTCTGTGCATTAAGCAAACAGGGTAGATATCACTAGTTTTTATTATACATTAAAATCTCCTACAAAAGGGGTGGTGTAATATGTGTAATTAGATTTAGTAACTGTTTATATAGTGATTAATTGAATTTATTTTATAAATGCCACGTTAAATCAAGCACTTGATCATTTTAGGTGTTTATAACTTGAAATTATCTTTTTGGTTATTTTTTTTAGATTAATAATAACAAGCAATCCAGTGAGACAAATGTCTCATTTAAAAAAACAAAAAAGACCGTTTTTCAAATAGAACGCGTATTAAATAAAAACAAGCAATCCAGTGAGACAAATGTCTCATTCAAAAAACAAAAAAGACCGTTTTTTAAATAGAACGCGTATTAAATAAAAACTGTACCCAGACCTGGAAGGTGTCAAAGTGGTTGCCTAACCGATCGACGTTTTAAGGCGCAGAGAGTCGCAGCTCCGTTTGGCTGCTGAAACATCCTTTATCTTATAGACTTGCCCTTTATCTAATAGACTTGTCCGTCCGTCCGTCCGTCCGGGACGCTGTTTCAGCAGCCAAACCGTAAGAGATAGAGAAAAAAGTTATGAAAGTTATATGTTTGGAATGGTCCTGTCAGCACAGGAACCGAATTTCAGTCACGTGACACTTCCGGTTTTCGAGAAATCGCAAAAAAGACCGTTTTTCAAATAGAACGCGTATTCAATAAAAATGTTTCAGCAGCCAAACGGAGCTGCGACTCTCTGCGCCTTAAAACGTCGATCGGTTAGGCAACCACTTTGACACCTTCCAGGTCTGGGTACAGTTTTTATTTAATACGCGTTCTATTTAAAAAACGGTGTTCTTTGTTTTTTGAATGAGACATTTGTCTCACTGGATTGCTTGTTTTTATTTAATACGCGTTCTATTTGAAAAACGGTCTTTTTTGTGATTTCTCGAAAACCGGAAGTGTTACGTGACTGAAATTCGGTTCCTGAGCTGACATGACCATTCCAAACATATAACTTTCATAAGTTTTTTCTCTATCTCTTATGGTTTGGCTGCTTAAACAGCGTCCCGGACGGACGGACAGACAAGTCTATTAGATAAAGGATTTTAATGGTCATGTAAAATGTTAACGTATTTTACATGAAGTCATTAAAATTTAGTTTAAAGGTTAATGGAATTGTCTTGTGTACATCTCAGATAAAGCAAAACAACTGTCAAGTTGCTAAAACGCTAAAAGGGAAATATTTTTGGAGGTACCTAAATTGAATTACTAATTTTAAATAATTAATATTATACTGATTATAATAGCTGTCTAATAGATAAAAGTTCACATAAGTAATATAGTTAATACTAAAACATCCACCTAGCTAATGAAAAATGAGACTTATTGCTTAATTAGAAAGATCCACAATATTGTGCTTTAGGTATCTGAGAAATCTGCTTTGAATTCTTTCAATTCCATTGATATAAATATTATACTGAGGGTTCCATACGGGCGTCGCAGATTCTAATTTACAGTTCAACAGTGCTTAAAAGATTTACAAATTCTACTTCAAAATCCCAGCATTTTATAAACTTTGCGCGTGATCATGTCAATGTAAACATCGAAAAACAATTTGTTATCTAAAGATATAGCTAGGTCTTTAATAGTTAAAACTTGGTTTATATGGTCGTTGTCAATATGATAAGCGTAATCAAGTTGGTTGTGATTTCTATTTTATATACTAACATTTGTCAATAATCATGATCAAACGATTTCTATAGTAATAACTTGGAAAACTATTAAGATTGTTATAATCCTTATCTCCACTTATTTTTGAATATATTTTTAAATCATCAGCATATAATATAAAATTGGAATTTTTAAAAGTAACTCAATATATCGTTTACCTATATAAAGAATAAAAGATAGAGGTACCAAATGTGTTCCTTGTGGGACTCCTGCTGTTATATTTGCTGCTATCGATGTGAAACCATTTACAACACACTGAGTTCTATTATTTAGTTATAATTATCCACCTTAGTAATTCACTGTGTCTACCGATGTCATATAATGAACAAAGAGTAGTTAAGCTTGTCAAACGCTTTACTGAAATCAGTGTCACAGATTGGTCCATGGCGTTATAAAAAAGTTTACATAAGTAAGTAAATTTAACACCACCGATCTATTCGAAAACAAACCACATTGTTGGTCTTCATTAGGTCCAGCAAAAACCAGTTAGGAAACTTTTTATTGCGTTTAATATATTTACATGATCGGCATGATTAAACTATTTAACTCATTATAAAATTTTGTGACAGGGTCATCCACATTTGGCACCCCAATTGTCCAGTTGAATTTATTAAAAGAAGCCTGCTGTTTATAACATTGTAATCGGCCAACTTAAAATCGCAAAAGACTTGTACTGCTTCCTTCAGTAGTTCACTAGAGCGATACTTTTAGATGAATGTCAAGTGGTGGACGATGCTGATCTACAATTCTAATAGGGCTGTTACTTTCCGTTATTCCGAGATCTTCATAATTAGACAATATTAAATCTAGTACTCTTAAATTGACATTGTTGGTGCAGTTAAACTGCATGATATTACTTTCAGAGATGCGATCCAAAAAAATATTCGAAACAGTTTTGTAAGTAGTTATGTTTTGCAGTTTTAGCGAATCTATTTTCTTAATCCAGTTTAGGTTACTTAAGTAGATATCTCACAGATAAGTAAGCAGATGTCATTATTATCTATTGAACGTATAATAATTGATAATTTGTTTAAAAACCATTACAGACTCGTCATGTGGGCTATTCCAGGATGAATACACACGCAATAAATAACTGGATTAGGAGCATGTTGAAGCAATGTTGCGGTCACTTTACGAAAATATCAGCAATAAAACTAGACAGATGTTCAATAAATATTTTATTATTTCGATCATATAGACGAAGATATTGTTTTCAAGAATGTACAAGAGGAGGCAATGGTTTCCCCTTAAAACCACTTCGTATAAGATCACCAGGATTGGATACCCCCAAAGCTACGTCCATATCCATATCCCAAACCATTTCCATGCAATAAACCATAGTTGTAACTCCTGGTGAGAGGAGCGGCGACGATCTGAGAAGTCAGCGCAGGAGCTGCGATCACTGCGGGAGCGGCGTAGGTTGAGATCAAAGGCTTGTGGTGAATTTCGGTCCTCGAAACGTGGCTCACTGGAATGGGGACGGTCAATGGGGCAGCATATGCAACTCGAGAGGCTGCAATGGGGGCGGCGAAGGAAGCGATTCCGGGAGCTGCGATGGAGGCGCCGTGGAGATAGCCTACTGGTTTGGGATCGGCGGCGACGACAGCGAGGAAAGCGAACAATACGATGAGCTTGAACATCTTTAGTTCTTTATCGATGGAAGTGCACTGTGCCTCTGAAGGAATATTAGTTGAATTTATATACCTCTGCTGATGAATAGTTAATTGCATAAGGTGCCTACTGTATGCAATCGCCGTTAAAGACTTTTTTATGCGTAGTAATAAGTCAGTCCGAGTAATCGATAAAAAATTAGATTTTAAACAGTACGATAAAGATCTACTACTCTAGTTGCTAATGAACCGTCCTCTCCCCACAGTCAAAATAATAAGCTACAAGTATAGATCAACACCATTTGGTGACTCCCTTTTATGGAAGATAAAGTATAGGTATTAACTAACCAATGGAGACTCAAACGACAGCATTATTGGAAACAATTGATATGCAAATATATTAATTCCCACCAAATATATATATATATATATAGACTTATAAACGGTCATAGTTAGGCCCGCTGAATATATGAATAGTACCTTGTTAAGCCATTTTCAACGCTGATGAGCCCGCGTTTGGCTCAACAACGTACCCCAGTGTATATCATCACCAATTGGTTAGAAATGCCTCAAAGATGCAGTACACAAATTTTTGCGGTGGGCTCAGTAATGACCGGTAGTATGGTCGATATACATGAAGTAGTTCTGCAATATCGAGTGTAGGGGGCGCTTTTGGAATGTTTTATATACAGTATATAAAAATAGGTAAACGCTCGTTATTAAGCCCGACATGTCACAACGCTGTTGGGCTTTACAACGAATTGATATATATATAATAAATATACATAATGGGCTTGAAAACGTATTCATACACAAACGTACATAAAACATTAATACGGTGTAAATAAAAATAATTTACTTTATCTACGACAGTGTGTAAAATTGCCTTTTAGTTGGCAGTTTTAAGTTTGTAAAACGACTGTTTAATAACATGTTTTCATTAGTTTACGTCGTCAGTAATAACGTATTTAAAAGATTTCATCAGGCACGTTGTGAGTAGCAACGTGTTTTAAAATTTTTAAAACACCCAAAATTACGACCGGTTGCTATTAATCCTAATTTACATTTAATTTTTTTTCATATTTACCGTGTTGTCTAGATTCTGTCGTAGATAAAATATTGTAGGATACACATGCGTAAAGCATCTTTAGTCACTCGCGGGGCTTAAAACGCTCGCTCACTCGCGTTTTAACTCTACCCCACTCGTGCCTAAAGAGTAGCTTTACGCACTTGTATCGTAAATTACTATTATCTACGACCACTACTAAAAGTAGGCCTTTTAGCGCTAGCTTGTTTCGCTAAAAGTGACGTTTTATAGTTTACCGTGGTTAAAAAAAATCAGCTGTTTACTTTTAGCTCTAGTGATAAAAGTGAAGTGAGGTTATAAAACTACAATTTCGAACTGGAAGTGAAGTTGTAAACTTATTCTAGTTGCTTCTTGCGTTACAGGTCAAGTGTTTTTGAAATAATTAAAGCGTTATGTAATAAATACACTCAGATGTGGAGTATTAATAATTACATTTCGTAACTGACCTTCTCAGCACTGGCTTTGCAAACATTCGCCCGCGCATGGCCTACTATTTATTATGACATAAATTAGAAGTGCCGTAGATGAAAACCTTTGTTAAATGGATATTTATGGATTAATAACAGTAAAATTAAGGTCGTAGATAAAATATTGTATGCAACTCGTGCTAAAAGTCTAAGTCTGCGTTTAGTGTGGAACGGACGTGTGCATTGCGCCGGGTGATAGCAATACGTAAACCTTGGACGAAAATTGATACTGTAAAAAGTGCAATACATTTCTAAACTATCTCTACATAAAGCTACTGTACTAAAATAATAAAATCAAACTGTCTTGTTAACCATTACAATGACATCGTGCAATACATGTACTCTTGCAATAAGTAAAAAATCGCCGGGGATTCAGTGTAGTGGTTCCTGCGCTCTGTTTTTTCATACTAGGTGCATCAACTTATCGACTGAACAACTTCGGCTCTTTAAGACTCCAGGTTCATTCTGGATATGTGTTGAATGCCGCACAGGGAGATTAAATAATTCAGCAATAGTAACAGATGACGTCGAGGCCGATTCTGATAGTACTTCTATCGGTATGGCACAAATTACGAAAATGCTCTCCAATTTGAAAACTGATATTATAAGGGCAATGGATGCTAAACTTGAACCTCTCATAAGATCTGTTCAGTTCTGCTCGGATAAAGTTACTGAATTCGAAAACGAACTAAAATCCATAAGAAAGAATATGAAATCAGTAGATATTTTAACAGCGGAGAATGCATCTCTAAAAACTGAAGTGGCTGCACTTGGATCAAAAATCGACGATCTTGAACAACGTAGCAGAATAAATAATTTAGAAATTCAAAATGTACCTGAAAGACAAGACGAAAACTTAGTGGACATTGTCAAGATTATAGGGGAAAAAATCGGTTGTATTGTTAACAGGAACGATGTAGATGCAATCCACAGAGTTCAGCAATTCAAACGAAACCAGGAAGTTCCTCGAAACATTATCGTCAAGATGACTACACGGCAACTTAAGGACAAGTTTCTTGCAGCAGCAAAAAACAAAAGAGATTTCACCATTAATGAAATAGGTTTTGAATCTACCTCCAGAAAAATTTATATTAATGAACATTTATCACCTAAGAATAAACTTCTGCACAAAAAAGCTCGTGAAGTAGGACGTGAAAAAAACTATAAATATGTCTGGGTTACTGGCGGTAAAATCTTTGCTCGTAAAACGGATGCATCTAAAGTTGTTCCTATCCAAAGTGAGCGCGATATTTCTAATTTAATTTAAAATTAGAAAAAACAATAGAAAAACACAATCTCATATTAATCGTTTGCAGTTATGGACCTTTCTATCTATTACCAGAATGTAAGAGGTCTACGTACTAAAACAAATGAAATTTTCCTTAATTCGACTACGTGCAGTAATGATATAATCTGTCTTACTGAATCATTCCTCAACAGCTCAGTTTCTAGTGCGGAGGTGCTTCATTCGAGTTATGAAATATTTAGAAGGGATCGGTGTGATGCAGATTCTAGTAAAACAGATGGTGGTGGTGTGTTAATTGGTGTAAAAAAATACATTAAATGTTTTGTGAAAAATGATTGGTGTAGCAGATCCGAAGATATCTGGATAGGAATTCCATCATCTTCAAAAATGGATTCAACAGTTTACATTTGTTGTGTTTACATACCTCCAGGGAAAGATCACACTGTTAGCCTTACACGTTTTATCGATAAACTTTCAATTATTGCTAATTGCTTAAAAGACAGTGATGTTATGCTTATTTGTGGTGATTTCAACTTGCGCAACATAAATTGGGTTAAGAATGTCAAAGAGCGTGGCCTGCAACCAGCTTCAACGTACGACAATAATGCTAATTTATTTGTAGATTGTATATCTGCAAGTGGAATTATGCAATTTAATTTTGTTAAAAATATCAATTCAAGAATTCTAGACCTTGTGTTATCTAACAACGAAGACACAGAGGTTATTCAATGCGAAAGTTCCCTTACTGTTGTAGATCAAAACCATCCACCTTTAGAAATATATTTTAAATATAAGTCTACAGAACCGCTTATTGCAGCAACTCAAATTTTTCGTAATTTCTCCAAAGCTGATTACAATGTTATTAATGGTAAATTACTGTCTTACGACTGGAACGTTGAACTGAAATCGCTTAGCACTGAGAACTGTGTAAATAAATTTTATATAATTTTGGAATCTGTTATTTCAGAACATGTACCAATGTTTAATAAGCGATCAGATTGTTTTCCTGCCTGGTTTTCACGCGATCTAATTAAGCTGATAAAGGAGAAAGCTAGATTCCATAGAAAATATAAAAGATATAAATCTCCTGCTGATTATAATAGCTTCAGTTTACTTAGAAAACGCGTCAAGGCTTTAGTAAAGCAGTGCTTTCGAACCTATATCAACACAACCGAATCAAAAATTTGTTCTAATACCAAAAAGCTTTGGTCTTACGTAAAAGAAAAAAATAAATCAAATGGCATCCCATCTAGTATGCAATTAAATGGCACTGTTGCTAATAGCGGTATAGAAATATCTAATCTATTCTCTATATTTTTTAGCTCAGTTTACACTCCGAACTCTGAAAAAGAACCTGTAAATCTCTACGGCGTAAAAACAAATAATATTTCTTTAGGAACTTGCGTATTCACTATTGCTGAAGTGCAGGAGCTACTAAATAGCCTGGATGTAAGCAAGGGGGCTGGACCCGATAATATTCCAACTATATTTGTTAAAAACTGCTCGACATCATTATCTGAGCCGTTAACTATTATCTATAATAAATCTGTATCTGAAGGATGCTGCCCTTCTGCTTGGAAAAGGGCTCTTGTAACTCCTGTACATAAATCCGGCAGCAAAAGCGAAATAAATAACTATCGCCCAATTTCAAAACTTTGTGTATTTAATAAAGTATTGGAAAAACTAATATACAACGTAATATTTCATACATACAAAGAAATTATTATTCCGGAGCAACATGGTTTTTACTCCAAGAGATCAGTTGTGTCAAACTTGCTTGTTTATACCAACTTTATTAATAAATCTATGGATGAACGTTCGGAAGTCCACGCTGTGTACACCGATTTCAGTAAAGCGTTTGACAAAATTGATCATTCACTACTAATTAAAAAATTATTGGATATCGGTATACATGGAGATCTTCTGAGGTGGATTATTTCATATTTAAGTAATAGAAGCCAGTGTGTAACAGTCAATGGTTATGTGTCGGAAACTGCCAATATAACATCTGGAGTACCCCAAGGATCGCACCTAGGACCTTTGTTTTTTATTCTGTTTTTAAATGACATTTCTCTCTGTTTTAAATATTCAAAATTTTTATTATACGCTGATGATTTGAAAATTTATGCCAAGATCACCACAGTAAGCGATTGTCAAAAATTGCAACATGACATTAATAGATTTGTCATCTATTGCTTTAACAACCGCTTAGTACTGAATCCTGATAAGTGTAATTGCATACAGTTTACAAGAAATCGCAGTGGAATAAATTACACTTATCAAATTAACAATGCAAATGTAAACAATACGCTCAGCATCAAGGACTTAGGTGTTATATTGGATAGCAAACTGAGATTTGACAAACACATTGACTCAATTACACAGAAAGCCTATAGAGTATTAGGATTTATAATTAGAACATGTAAACCTTTTAATAGCGCTACCACAATGATTTTATTGTACAATTCATTAGTCAGAAGTATACTTGAATTTGCTGTATCCGTGTGGAACCCGCAGTATAATATTTACATTTCAAGAATCGAACGAATTCAAAATAAATTTATTAAACATCTTAAACATAAATTTATGCATTTTTCCGATAACTTGCACACGTTAGTATCCCGACGAAAACTAATCGACATGTGTACACTATTTAAATTGATGAATTATCAAATAGATTGTGCGGATTTATTGTCGGAATTTTACCTGCGGGTTCCACAGCGAATGACCCGAAGCAATGACCTCTTATCTGTATCTGTTTGCAACACCAATTGTGCTATTAACTCTCCAGTGTACAGATTATCTGTCAATTTCAATTTTTATAATGCTCGTGAAAACTGTCCTGATATGTTTGTATGTTCTTTTAGAGAATTTAAAAATAAGATGTCTAGTGTAATTCTTAGATTGCGAAATTAAGTCATTAATTAATTTTAGATCATTTACCATTTTGTTATCAGTCATATTCTATTTTCTTTGTTATTTTTTGTTCGGCTTATAAACGCAGACTGCTATATATTAATGATTATGTTTATGTAGTGGTAAATTGTTATAGGGTGTCCGTCTTTGATGTACACCTGTTATTTACCCAAAAATAAAATAAATAAAATAAAATAAAATAAATAAATAAATAAAACTCGTTTAAGCACGAGACATGTTATGAAACTCAGCCTTCGGCTTCGTTTCATAATTTTCATGTCTCGTGCATAAACGTTGACTTTTAGCACTTATTGCATAAATATATATTTTATAGTAATCATCAAAAATTTCACACTCGAAATTTTTGAGGAAATATCCGTTTTCGTCTCTTATGATTCAGAAAAAGTGGTGTTCGAGGTGATTTCTGTCTGTGAATCTGTTTGTATCCTCTCTACAGCACAGACGGTATAATAGATTGGCTTGAAAATATATCTGCGTTTCTTATATAGTTTCGGATATTACAGTGAATATTTGATAAACTCAGCCTAACAAAAGTGGTACTTTAGTCAAGCATTTTTCCGTTTCCAGTAAATTTTTATAATTTTGGTAACACTATTTTTTAGAATAACATATATTGTCATTGAATACAATTTTTGTTTAACGTTTTTTTGTGAAAAATATAGCTTTTGAGAAAATCGCACAATTAAATTCTCAAGGGTAATACCACAAAAGGTGAAAATTTTTTGAGAATTTTTTTTGTTCACATGCAAATTATTGTGTTTAAATTTCGCGAAACCAAAACTGCTTTAAAAATTCCGTGAGACAGCAGGTCGAGTGGAATTTGAGCAGTTTTTGTTGAGAGAAATTTGCAATAATTTGCATGTTAAAGAAAAAAATTCTCTTACAAAAATTTTACCTTGAGTGGTATTTGGAAAGATTATTCAACAATATGGGTATATGACATTTACCGTGTTCGACAGCACACATTTTTATCGTTTGCCACTATTAATTCAATACTGAAGCATCTAATACGATTATTTTTTAGTTTTTACAACGACGCTGATTTGAAAACTTCAGTTTGACGTTTTGGCGAAATGTCAGTCAAAGGCTACTCACTAAATTGAAATCATTGAAACCATTCGGGTTCGCGTGAAAACACTGCGACATTAGGTGTTTTCAAGGACAGTCAATTTTGATTGGCCGTTTCTGACAAATTGAACCATTTTCATTGGTTCCTTCATTATAGTGTTGAATAATCACATAAATATCCTCAAATTTTTATAATTGTTGGATAAAAATATATTTTATCTACAACCTTTGTTTAAATTTTTTGTGAAAAGTACTTATAATTTTTAAAGAGCAAAACTAAAATTTTAGAAAAATTTGCTCAAAATTTTTATAATTGCTGGATTAAAACAAAATTCCTTAAAACAAGAGCCTATATTATACTAATATCTGTCACTTTTCGTTCAAAAAGTTTTTTTGAAAAAAGCGCAAAATTATATTTTTACAAGATGTTCTCAAATTTTTTATAGTTGTCGTATGAAAACACAATTCTGTAAAACAACATCGCCTATTATATAATTATCTACAGCGTTTGTTTAAAAAGTATTTTGGGAAAAAGGATAGATTTTGAAAAAATCGCAAAACCTAATTTTTATAAATAAACGGCCAAAAATTAATGAGAATAAAATGTTTTATGTACGAGTATTATAAGATACTGTTTATGACATAATTTCTCGGCAATAAAGTAGTTATATATAGTACTAGTAAAATAAAGTTTACCTATATTATCTTGCTAGCACTATAAAAGTACGTACTCTATCTTACTAGTACTATCTAACACCTCCTAGTTATAAGACTATTACTAGATCGATTTTAGACGTCTAAAGTAGCCCATAACCCACTACTGAGTTAAATCATAACCCACTAGTGAAATAAAAGCCAGGTCATTCACTGCTAACCTCGAATTTGACATAGACTGACAATACACTTCAATACTGCCAAACGTATAACACGAATCACTTTCCAAATTGTCACTATGACTTTTCATGGCTGTCAGTATAAAATGTATATTTTTAAAGGTATTTATTGGTTAATGTAATCATAAGAATTGAATATAATTTTGCATTGTACAGGACGATCAAGTTATTATTATCCACAGTTGAATCATTTACGTCGCGACTCGAATTATAAATGTATTTGACCTCTCGGTACTTTTCAATTTGTCACTATGACTTTTCACGGTTGTCAACAAAAAATTCGTTTTTTAGATATTTATTGCGCTGGATAAAATTTTGTATATTTGTAATAATTCATCCGAGAAATGACACCTCTTGGCCTGGCGGCCTCGAGGGCTCCTCTTTTCTCTCGTGGATTATTTGTAATATAACACGTTTAACCATAAATAACTATTACATCAGTTGTCAATGTCAAAATATATGCTTTTCAATATCTGTAAAGGTACTCTAATGTCAAGTCTTTTCCGTCACAGAATAGACATCAAATCTATAAACCCGACTTTTTTAGATTTTAGAAGTGAACATAAAGCTTTGTATACAACTCGTACATAATATGACTTTATGACTCGTCCTCTTTACTGACCTCGCTTGATTATAAAAGAAATTCGTCAAATATTGCCCTACATCATGTACTTCTTATATTAATAGCTATTGAAAAGGTGTTATAAATTACGTAATTGTCTATGAGTTTTCTCAAAAAAGGTTTTTGGAAATAGTTTTGAAAAAATTTTAAAATTAAATTTTTACAAGCAGTAATAAAAGATCGTGTGGTGGCCCACCCCGTGTTTCATTTTTATTGATTTGCAGAAAATAATGGTTTTAATAAAATTTGCAATTTTAAAACTGGCTTTTTATAAGCAAATACAGCATTATTACTACATACTATAATTTTGGATTACCTGAACCCTTAACCTAGTAGGTATTGTTAAAATCGACGATGTTGACTTCTAGCTAAGAAACATTGAAACATACGAGAGCGCTCATTTTATCTTCTTCTTTATCGTTTCCCCATAAATGCCATTATAGCGTTGGGGTGTAGTTGGGATCCTCTATCCATCTTCTAAAGTTTTTTCTGTTCCTTGCCATGGTCCTTACTTCTTGTATGTTTCTTCCTCTGCTGTGCACTATTTCTTTTAGATTTTCTTCCCATTTTATCCTTGGCCTGCCTCTCTTTCGTTTTCCGATTATTCCCATATCCATTGTTTTTCTGGGGATTCTCTCTTCTGGCATTCTAATTAGATGTCCATACCAGCTTAGCTGTTTATTTTCTATTTCGCTCACTAACGGTATTTGTTCTAGATCATCCCTTATGCTTTTGTTTCTTATTCGATCTCTTCTAGTTTTCCCTTTGATCTTTCTTAGGTATTTCATTTCGGCCGCAGTAATTTTCGACTTATGTTTATCTCTCATCGGCCATGATTCAGATCCATACGTAAGGGTCGGTGTGTATATGGTTTTATAGATTCTTATTTTCGTATTTGTTTTTACTTCCTTTTTACCTATTAGTGTGTTGTTGATTTGATAGTATATGTTACTTGCTTTTTGTATTCTATTTTGTATTTCGTTATCTATTGTTCCATTCTTAGTAATGATGATGCCCAAATACTCATATTTGTTTACTGTTTCCAATCTTTCCCCATTTATTTGTATATTTATGTTTTCATCTTCTTCTCCTTTTGTTATATGCATAATCTTGGTTTTTCCTATATTTATTTGCATTCCCCTTTCTTCTAAGCAGGCTTTCCAGATGTTAACTTTTCTTTGTAATTCAGTTTTCGTACTTGCTATCAGCATTATGTCGTCTGCGTAAACTAGGTCGAAGGTTTTCATGGGTGTTAGCCTGTAATGACCTATAGTGGAGGGTCTTGTTTTTGTTTTACATTTCTTGATTAGTTGGTCCATAAATATGACGAATAGTAGTGGACTCAAACTGTCCCCTTGTTTCATACCTTTTTCCATATTAAAGTTTTCGGACATTTCTCCATTTAATCTGACACAGCCTTTTACCTTATTATATACACTTTTAATAGTTCTTTGTAATTTTTGTCTTATATTTAACGCTCCTAGTGCTTTCCATATTTCTTCTTTAGGCACCATATCAAAGGCTGCTGATAGATCCACAAAAGCTAGGTATAGATCTTTACCCATTTCTAATGTTTTTTCCATTATTGTTCTAATTGTATAAATGTGATCTTGTGTTTGCCGACCTGGTCTGAACGCTGCTTGTTCTTCTTCTAATTTTTCTTCTGCTTCTTCTCTTAACCGTTTTTCTAGTATTTTTGTGTACATTTTAAGAGCTACTGACGAAAGACATATTGCTCGGTAGTTTTCACATTTTGTAGTTTCTCCTTTCTTGTGTATTGGGACAATAATATTGTTTTCCCATTCACTGGGTATTGTCTCCGTATTCCATGCCTCCTTATATATTTCCCATATCCATTTTTTCAGTTTATCTCCTCCTTTCTTTAGTAGTTCCGGTGCGATATTATCCTCTCCTGCTGCTTTTCCATTTCTCATTGTCTTTAGGGCTTCTTCTACTTCTTCTATTCTTATTTCATCTTCTTCTTCTTCCTCATCTTGTGCTTCTTCTTCTTCATTTCCATGCTGAGTTTGTGTTCTTTCTTGTTCTTTAAATTTTGTCTGGTAGTGTTCTTTCCATGTCTTTAGTATTTCTTTATTTGATGTTTTTAATTCACCATTTTGATCTTTAATGTTCCTTATCTGTTTTCTTTGACTGCCTTTTAATCTTTTGATTGTATTCCAGAATTGTTTCTGATTGCTTGTATAATCTTCTTCAATTCTTTTACCGAATTTTTCCCATGAATCTGCTTTTGCTTGCTTTATTGTTTCCTTTGCCTCATTTCGTTTTTGGTGATAAACTTCTTTAGTTTCTTCGGTTCTAGATTGGTTGTATCTAATCCATGCTCGCTTTTTCTCCTGTACTTTTTCTTTCACTGTGTCGTTCCACCAACTTGTTCGTTTCTGGTTATAGTTAACGGTTTTTGTGCCACATATCTGTTCCGCTGTTTTGGTTATGGTTTCTTTTAATTTTCGCCATTTTTTGTGTATGTTCCAATCTTGGCTAATCATTTGTTGCTCTAATGTATTTAGGTTTTCCGTTAATTTCTTTTGGTACTCTTCTTGTTTTTCGGTCTTCTCTAGTTCTTCTAGCTTAAGTCGCCTGTGTTTCCTAGAGATTTGTTTTTTTGGTGTTTTAAATGATGTATCGGTTATCAATAATCTATGATCTGTATTAAGTTCTGCTCCTCTAATGACTTTAATGTCCTGTACTGCATATCTCATTGATCTTGTATATGTTATATAATCTATTATTGATTTTTGTGCTCTCCCTTCAGCTTCATATGTTATTTTGTGTATTGTTTTGTGGTTGTAAAAAGAGTTACCTATTAAAAGCTGGTTTACAATACAGAAATCGATCATTCGCTGTCCATTATTATTTAATGTTTCTTCTCCTCCAAACTTGCCTATTGTCCATATCCCTCCTCTTCTTTCCATCCAGTTCGAGCATTCCAATCTCCTATTATCATTATATGTTTATTTTTGTTTTGCATTTTTTCCATTGATATTTGTAAGTCCTCATAGAATTTGTCTTTGTCTCTCACATCTGCATCTTCTGTTGGGGCATATATCTGTATTAGTCCTATCTTTTCTTCCAGTTCGATGCTCATGGTAATAATTCTGGAATTTACAGCTTCCCAATTTACTACTCTACTTTCGATCTCAGCATTCGTTATTATTCCTACTCCTTCTTTGGCCCGACTTCCCACCGGAATTCCTGCATATCTCAGTGTATAATTTTTGGATAGATTTTTGTAGCCCTGCCCTTTCTTCTTGATCTCGCTGATACCAAGTATTCCTATTTTATATTTTTCCATTTCTTCAACTATTTCCTCCTCTTTTCCCGTAAGTGTCTTGATGTTCCACGTTCCAAATCTTAACCTTTTTCTCGCGTTTCCGTTGCCTGATTTCCGTCCATGTCCGAGGTTTCCATATAAACTCTGAATCAATTATACTCTGTGTGGGTGATTGGCCCAACGACAGAGGCCCCGTTACCTCAGGACAACTGGCCTTTGGTCCACGGCCGCTTATTGTGAATATTCACGGCAATCCTGTCTCCAGGACTTCCCCCATCCGCCGCCCGGGGGACGCGCTCTCTAGGAGTGAGGTCTCCCGAGAGTCATCATTTTATCTTACTTGCTGTATATTTATTTGAGATTTTTACTACCCTCGTCTAACAGACGAAGGGTTCCTAGATGACGAAAAAACGGCTTTCTCAATTCCGTCTGTCTGTCAGCCTGTTGGCTGTATAATTCAAAAACTAGGAACGAGGAAGACGATATTGTGCATGCAGATTATACAGTGTGTACATAAAGTAAGGAGTAAATTCATTATCTAGAAAAGGGAAAGCTTTTCGGAAAAATCCTCAGACATGTCAACCTTTGTTTTAGGATGCGCATCTTTTGATGTTCTAGTCTCATTGGTGACATCATTACTGTTCCGGATATGACGTCATCAAAATTTTTTTCAAATGGCAACCTTTATTTTTGACAGCGCCATTTGAAAGAGCATATTTTTCTGCACACAACACATCAAAAGTTTTGTCATGTTACATAAGGAAATTTTCGATAAAATTAATGTTATAGTGATTTAAAATTAATTTATTTTATTCAGTTAACCCATTAGCGCCTAGCGTAACCATACGGTTACAGCTGAAGGGTAGTGATCTAAGCTGAAATGTGGTGTTACTTGAGCAGTATGTCCATAGATGGCGCTAAATATCGTTTATAAGTAGAGTAACTGTATAATAGGAGAGTAAAGCAAACGCGGTAAGAGTATTTCATTGGTTGGATCCCATTCTGGAACGTAAGATCCCATTGGAGCTCAAAAGTACGCGGCGGGCTTTGGATTTTTGAAATCGGAAAGTGACATTAAATTTGTCAAAATTATTCAAAACTCAATTTTCGAAAGTGAAACATAAAGAATTTCATTTTGTTATGACCCGGCTGTTTTCTGTGTGAGCGTAAAAGACGTTTTGAAAATAGATTTTATTTACTTAGTATCCCAAATAATCTAGAGAGGAAAAAGTTTGGTTGAGAAATATTGGGCGACAAGATTACGGCTGTAAAAGGCTAAGAATATGTGAACAACAAATCAATGGGAAGTTGCAAAAGTGATCATAAAATACTAAAAAAGACCAACACAGTTAAGTAAACTCCAAATACTCAGAATCATATAGAAATTTCACCACCTGAACCTGAACCTTGTTACAAAAAGAAGTAGGTACGAGTCTCTGCTAGTTCAACATTCTAAATTACGAAAAAATAATAAGAAATTAACCGAACGTTTAAATAAAACAAAACGAAACATTTATTTATAGATAATACATTTAAAGAAAATGGTAACTGATGATCAGATTCAATCTTTAACAATCAAACCAAAAAAAATAACAAATGTTCGAATGAAACTTTGGAAAAGTCTTTAAGATTAACATTTTCCTGTGGCACAACTGGGTACAATGTTCTAAGGTGTCTACCTTTTCCATCTATTCGCACGCTAAATTTTCATCTCCGTCATTTACATTTTCAGTCCAGCATTTTAAAAGACTTTACATTATTCAAGAATAAACTTTCTAATTGCAACACCAAATTTGAAAACATTGTATACTAACTTTAGATGAGATAGAATTAAAAAAGTAACACTACCAAATCATCAAAATAGTTTAGCTTCCAAGGCTTTCATGCTAGGTGGAAAAACTACAGCAAGCTTAAATTTAATTTTAATTTTATATTGCATTTAGGGGGTATTTCAAGCAGATAGAAACAAACCGTTGTCTATTATTTCACAGCAGATAGCAGTAATGGAGCTGTATTGGCTGACATTTATTTAAAATTGTTGAACAAGCTACCAATATAGGTCTTCAGCCCTCAAAATTAAATAACTAATAATATTAAAGCTAATTTATCTAAGCATGTAATTAAGTCTAGTTTTTTATTTGGCAATAAATTACCTTTTGCAATTTATTTATCTGTCGGGCACTGAACTTGCTGCTTTGGAAGTTCGTCCTTTCTTATATTATCCATTTCGGTTCCGTTTGCAATGCAATCCCAGTGAAAAATACACATGTTCTTTGGCGGGAATTAGGATATACATAATACTAACAGATCTTAACAAAACAAGCATTTAAATAAGTAATAAATCTGTAACTACAGTGAGCGCCAAAAAGCATTGGTCAGTTTCAATACCTAATAAAAACCCATACACTTCACCTATGGAATAATTGATAATTTCTTCATAAATAGGAAACTTGGGAGTTTTGTTTCAATGTTTGACATCCTCCGAAAGTGACAGTTTGGTGTCCTGTTTCATCGTCAAAGATTGCCGCGGCTTGTTTTTTCGAGGAAATTGGTGAAACGGTAACGGTTACCTCTCAAAGATATTACATGCTTCAAAGATCTTTTTATCGCAAATAGAGGAGATAGTAAATGAATATTGGTCTTAACAGGACGGTGCTACTAATTACACCGCAAGAATTAATGCGGATCTCCTACGACAATCGTTTCCAAATAAACTGATTTCTTGCTATGGTGACCTTCCTTGGCCCTCGAGATCGCAGGATATAACCACTCCTGACTTTTTTCTTTGGGATTACTTGAAGAGCAGAGTATTTACAAGAAAGATAAGAAATCTGGAAAAGCTTAAAATGTTTATTCGAGAAAATATTGAAGCTATACTGCAGGATATGCGGCAACGTGTGTTGAGAGATTTCGGCCGCCGACCGTTTAAAAGAGTGCATTCAACAAGAGGCGAGTCATTTAACCGACAGCATTTTTCATAAGTGAATCTCCCATTCTTAGTCTTTAAGAAATAGTTTTGATTAACTGTGTAATTTAAGCAAATAAATTGTCATTACAAATTGAAACTGGCCAATGCTTTTTGGCGCTCACTGTACATTATTATTTCAACTATTCAAAATGTCGATTATTTCATCTCAATAGAACTATAATCAAATAAACACTCAAACACGAATCCACAATACTAAATTGATTTAGTCGACTATGAACATTATGACTAACTTCACAGTATGGATCCCTAAATGTCATCGTTTGCTCTACTCTCCTATTATATAGTTACTCTATTTATAAGTGATCAAGCACCTGCACTGTTGGCCATTAAATCATTTCGTTGTTTCGTGTTGCACTTCTAGAACGGTTTCATTTTCGCTGATATTTTTTTTTGTGGAAAGTGCGATGGAGCCTAGATTTGAGTAAGTATAACTTCGTTATTAGTTCAGACCTAAGGGTAATTGTATAAATACAACAAGTAAACATCTGAGAAAGTATATATAGGTAAATAAACAACATTTTAAAAGTCGGATGTATGAGTTATGAGACTGTTTACGTCATTGTAACCGTATGGTTACGCTAGGCGATTATACTACCGTGATTTTTTATTTTCGCATTTTTTATTTCAGAAGAGGATTTTCTCTCAAAGAAGCTTTAGACATGGTGTATGCTGATGATGTTAATGTATCCGATATTTTCATCGAGCCACCAGAATCTGGAGTGCTCTCTGACGAAGATTCTGGGGACGAAGATGGTGGCGGCTTGATTGACAATTTACCTGGATCTCAGCTGAGAGCTCCAGCTGAACTGAAACTCTCTGATGGCACCAGAATCGGTGGTTGCTGCGAAATACAAGAGAATGAAGAGATGGCCCCATTGTCGAATAAAATGCCAACAGTTATCACGTCAGGTAAACAGTTTGAACGTCCCAATTTTCAGAAGATTGAATGGGTTGAAGGCGACCTTCTCTCGAATCAGCGTATTTTTTGTAAAACTTCGTATAACAATAATTATAAAGATACAACCCCAGTTGAATTATTCGAGAAGTTTTTTAATGATGATATTGTAAATCTTTTGGTAGAGCAATCAAGGAAATATGCTTTGTTTTTGAATCACCCGGATCCAAAAATTACTACTGCAGAAATAAAATGTTTCTTAGCTATCCTCATTCTCACTGGATATAATGAACTTCCGGGAAAAAGGTTTTATTGGGAGGAGGGAACTGATATGAGAAACGAGCTAGTTTATAATTCAATGCGACGTAATCGTTTCTTGGAAATTTGTCGATTTATCCATTTCGCCAACAATACCCAACCCGATGCAAAAGATAAAATTTGGAAACTGCGTCCAATCATGGACAAAGTAAAAAGTAACTGCTTGAAATTATTTCAACCCGAAGAACATCTTTGCTATGATGAGAGCATGGTTAAATACTATGGAAGACACGGATGTAAACAATTTATTCGGGGCAAACCCATCCGCTTCGGGTATAAGATGTGGTGTCTCAACACCCCCTCAGGTTATGTTGTCGATTTCGAGATGTACCAGGGTAATAATCCTCGTCGGTGTGAAGAATATGAAAAATTATTTGGAAAATCAGCTGCTCCATTAGTAGTAATGTTAGATGAACTGGTAAATTTGAAAGGATTTCATCCATATAAATTATATGTCGATAATTTATTCACTGGAATTACTTTATTCAAGTTTCTTCGAGATAACGGATACCAGGCAACTGGAACGGCCAGAGATAACAGGCTGCCGAAAAATATTCCTCTCACTACCAAAAAAACTATGGCTAAAAGAACACGAGGCTCTCATGAATCCATTATAGATAAAAGTGATGGTATTATAATTGTTAGGTGGGCGGACAATAGTGTAGTGACTGTAGCCTCGACTTGCTTTGGCATAGAACCCGTTGCAAATGTACGTCGATTTTCTCAAGCTGAAAAAAAATATATACAAGTACAACGGCCAGATCTTATCTCTAAATACAATAATTATATGGGAGGAACAGATCGTATGGATCAAAATATTGCCCAATATCGTATTGGAACACGTGGTAAGAAATGGTGGTGGTCTCTTTTTACATGGACTATTGATGTATGCGTTCATAATGCTTGGCAAATTCACCGAAAATCAAATGGAAGTATGTCTCAATTAGACTTCCGAAGATCAATCGTTCAAACTTACCTTAAAACTCATGGTGTGCCGCCTCGAGGAGCAGGAAGGCCAGCTCAATCACCGATGTCATTATCGCTAAACAGAGTTTCCGACTGCCTTCGTTATGACGGCATAAACCATTTGGTGATTCCTGTCCCAAATAAGAAACGAAGACGTTGCGCGGGTGAAGGATGCATTTTTCACGTTAGGACCATGTGCCAGAAGTGTAATGTAGGACTATGTATTGAATGTTTCACCATATTTCATACTAAATAAAACATGATTTTGTAATCATATATGTTTTTGATTATTTCCCAAAACAGTCTCACAAACGCCTAGCGTAACCATATGGTAACACCATTTTTTAGAAAAAATATTGAAACTTCGTTAAACTTTTCATAAAAACCTTGCATCTAGGCCTCATATCACTTCAAAAATACAAAAAACACTTTACTTTTCTAAAAAAAAATAATTCGGGCGTTAATGGGTTAATTGAACAAACTAATTAATTCAGGGGACTCTAAAACGTGAAGATCTGTTGAAAACTCAATTTGTAATTTTTGAGGTGAATCCAATACTTCCTTTATCGTAAAAGAAAGTAAAAAACATGCGTTTTGTATTGACAGCCATGAAAAGTCATAGTGACAATTTGGAAAGTACCGAAAGATCAAATGTTATACGTTTGACAGTACTGAAGTGTATTGTCAGTCTATGTCAAATTCGAGAGGTTAATAGGTTAAGTTTTGTTTGTTATCTGACACAGATTGACGCAAAACTTAACGTACAAATTTCGAATTTGGCATAGCTTGACAGTGCTACCAACACTGCAGTAGTAAGTGACATGGTTTTATCCCACTAATGAAATAAAGTAATTTTATTATTCCACTAGTGGATAAAGTGGTACTTTAGACGGTTCATAAGTGTGGATAAAACTTCAATTTTTGCTATAATAAAAAGAGTGGTTTTTTATAACTTCGAAAGAGACCTTTACAAAGCTAGGAAGGACTTCAGTTTCAACACTTAATTAATTAGTTTGTTCAATTAACTGAATAAAATAAATTAATTAAAATTAATTAAATCGTTATAACATTAATTTTCTCTAAAATTTCCTTATGTAACATGACAAAGATTTTGATGTGCTGTATGCAGAAAATATGCTCTTTCAAATGGCGCTGTCAAAAATAGAGGTTGCCATTTGAAAAAAATGTCGATGACGTCATATCCGGAACAGTAATGATGTCACCAATGGGAATAAAACGTCAAAAGATGCGCATCTTAAAACAAAGGTTGACGTGTCCGAGGATTTTTCAGAAAACTTTTTCCTTTTCTAGATAATGAATTTATTCCATACTTTATGTACACACTGTATGTCTACCTGGAATGAAATCGAGAAAATTTCGAAGAAATAAATACAGGGTGAGCACCTTAAAATATAAAATCTTGTTTAGCTTTTTACTTCCTTTTACGATAAAGGAAGTATTGGATTCACCCCAAAAATTCGAAATTGAGTTTTCAACAGATCTTCACGTTTTAGAGTCCCCTGATCCAAAAAAACATATTTCTTTTCATTGGTCTGTCCGTCTATCTGTGCGTCTGTCTGTCTGTCTGTGTGTCTGTCTGTGTGCCTGTGAACAGAATATCTCAAAAACGAAAAGAGGTATGGCATTGAAACTTCATATATACGTTTTATGTACTATGTAGATGAGACAGCAAGCTTTTGAAGAAAATCGCATAACCGGAAGTAGGTGTTTACTTTTGCGATTTTTCAAAAAAGGCTCTAACGATTTTTTTAAAACTTTATATTTTTATTACATTTTTAATGTGTATTGATGTGAGATAGGTGATTTTCCAGTTGAATACTTCTAAAATGGGTTTCTTTCGTTTTTTTTTTCTATTTTTTATTAACTCCTATTTTAAATACAACACCCGGTATATTATTACATTTTTTAATTCAGCTTGAAATTCTAGAAAAAAATTGTCTCTTCAACTAACTTTCTATTTTGTACCGTTTTTGTAGAATTTGCAATTTTTCGAAAATTTTTGACAAATGCTTAGAAATTAGAAATCAAATTTTTGGCTAACTATAACATCACTGTAAAAGGAAGTTGAGTGAGTATCACACCAGATTTTTTAAGTGAGAAATGCATCAAAGTAGTAATTTGCACATACCTCAGGCTTTACCGTTGACGAAAGTGATACTCAAGAGATGCAGGATAAATGTTGCAAAACAGAAAAAGTGGCCAACGAAAAATGCATTATATTTAAGACAGCCTCCACGCAAGGACGCTAGGAGTACTCCATGGCGCATGTAGGGAACGGGAAATGTGCTTGCAATATCCTTCCAAACATTAGAATAGCGTTCGCAGCCGCTGCCGTTCGAATCGACCGCCGGTAGTTTTCCTTTTAATTTGAAAATTGATGTTATTTGGATTATCAAGTGTTTTCTTTTATTATTTCAGTATTATGAGAAACGTGAATGCATTTTTACCTTTAGTTTTCTTTGATTTTAAAAATTATTTAGTGTGACAACGTCCACTTGCGAGAGTTCTGAGTAAAGCCCTTTACAGATATTTTCAAAACAATAACTTATTTTAAACAAGCACTGTTTAAACACTAAATAAACGTGATGAAATGCACACATTATGCCAGGTATTTTCATAAAAAATGAGTCTCCAATTTATGATTTTTAGCTGTTTGGGTTTGTTTGGCGGTGGAATTATTTACACAAATGATACATTTTTTCTTAAAAGTGAGTTAGCAGTTTATCAGTCACGTAATGTACGAGGTAAGTAGATTTTTACTGTGCCAAGTAAAATTAATCACATGGAAGATGTTGCTCAAACCTAGATCTTACTAGTTTATTTCAAAGTTTCAGTTTATAAGTCTTTGTTAATCAAATGTGAAATTTTTAATGTAAACGACTAAATTTGTTAGTGTTACACATTACCAATACTGCATATATTTATTATTACTTATTACTATTAAAACTACTGTAAGTATCTAATATATTCGAAACAACAAAATTTGCTGAAAAGAATGTGGATAATACGGTGTGTTCAAAAAGAAATTACATAAGGGTTGGCCATGGAAACTAAAAGTAATGCAAACAGCAAGCTTTAACATTCATTAACTGTCATTGTTGTTGTCATAAGTTTATATTCTAATCTGCTATGGAAATTCTAAAGTTTTCTGTCTCTACAGCTTCCTGTTGGCATTAGTTTTGCTTTCCATGGCCAACTCTTATGTAATTTCTTTTGGTATAAAGCTTTATTCATTATACCGATTGGCCCATAATTAAATATAACGGCAATGAGATAGCTAGAACAAAAACAAACAGAATGCATAAGTAAGAAAGAGACTAACATAAAAAGTTCTTATTTGTATACCATAATCCCACTATTACTAAGTGAGCACAAAAAGGGCAGCCGTGCAGTTCGTTATCTGGAATTTAGGCGCCAACGATGCAGCAATAAATGCAGTGTGCAATAATTCGATAAAAAAACCGCAAAGTGATTAGCCCGCAAGGTCAGAGGTGAGATGTAACATGAACACTCCCACCAAGACAACAAACAAAATCAGATAAATAAAAATCAACTTTTATTTTCCAACTTGTAAATAAAGTAATGAGTAGTTTTGAAACAAAAATTATTAAAACTACTGACGATAGTGTAGACAATTCCATTCCATAAGTAATCAGCCGTATATCCTGTGTAAAATTTTAATATTGGCAACATATTAACGAATTCACTTCAAACATCAATATTATTTCTAGATCACAAAATAAATTATTATTAAATAAAATCCCTCGCTTTAGTTTTGTACTTTTCTTTGAGATTGATTTATAGTTGACCACATTTATGGAGGTTTTCGTTGCTTAGTAAAAATATCCCATAAAAAATTTGCATTTTGGATATAATAAGTAGATATTTTCTTCGTACGTGTAGCAATCATATAAACCGATCAAAACCGCAATAACTTGATAAAATCGTTCACAGTGTGCAATAATTCGATAAAAAAAACCGCGCAGGGGTTAGCTTGCTCCAGTAAAATCACTGCCGTCATTGTATTTAACAAATTTCAATCAAAATTATGAATAGTTTTGGAATAAAATTCACTAAAAATATTGAAGATACTGTAGAAAAATAAATTTCGTAAGTAATCAACCGTATACTTTCGTGAAAGCTATTAATAGCGACAAAATATTTACTAATCCTACCAAAACATCCCTAACTAACTGGAGTAAAGTATTAATTATTGTTAAAGTACATCTTGCAACTGGATATCGAGCTCTGATTTGAAAATAATTGATATTTTACCGGTTTTTTTGATGTCTTCCTTGCTTAGTAAAAATAATATTATTTTAATAAAAACTTGAGATAGAATAAGTCATTTAATTAAATTAACTGCATCACAAGTCTAGTTTATGCAATATCTTTGAGGAGCGCAGCGACGTCCCAGCTTATAAGGATATTAATTGTTATTAATAATAACATAAGGTGTAGCATATCACTTGCATGATTTTAGAGCAAGAGCCAGAATTTTTCCCCACGATTACTGGACATTTTAAAACCTAGCAATATATTAATATAAACGCGCGAACCCGGCCGGCACCACAGATTTTGGCAACGGTGTCGGGCTTACTAACGTACGCTTAAAATAGTTAAATATATAAATGGGCTCCATAGAGTACCATTTCTATATCTGGGATTCATAGGGACACGTTTATACCTAAAATCTGCATTTCTTAGAAATCTTTACCCCTCTGCGAATGCCTCGACTGGTGTTATGCAACGAAACAAAAATATGTAACCCATTCTCTTCTAGCTTGTTTACTTAGGCCGGGATCATCAGCGGCCCGAAGACCTATCGGGCTCAATAGCATACCGTTTATAAGTATATATATATATATATATATATATATCGCTATTTCTGTATCTAGGGAGCAAAAGTATTGATTTTCTATTTAATGCCCGACGCGTTAGCGGAGGGCATTAAACACACAAGGGAGGAAATGAACCTTTGCTCCAGTGATACATATATGACTTTTTCTTCGAACGCATGTTCTGTAGCTCGAAATTTCAAAAATGTTGCTTTAGGAAATCATTATAGTGACTCTAGATATCTGTAGTGACATTTTGTCTAGTTTTCAAATCAACATAACGTTGTAAAGCTTTGGTGTGATATCCATGGTGACATAAACACAAATGCGGGAGCAAAAAAATATTGGCTCCCGCCGGGAGTCAATAAAAATTGTAGTGATGGGCATATTCGTATGAAAACTAACCGGTTATCCGGTTATTGAAATAACCTATCTAACTCGGTTTTCGTTTCAAGTATTCGAATAAAAAATAAACTCATCTTGATACGTACTACGTGCCATATTTCAGTGACCTGCGAGTGATCGAAATTCTGTAAATAATACGTCATTCATAACTCATAACTCATAAGCATAAGCAAGGCTGATTGTATTGAAATTGAAAACACCATTTGGGCGTCTCGCTCTACAGTTTTCTCCCTTGCTTCCTTGCCAGCTGGGGCTCGCGGTCGATCCGTGGTCATATGATATGAACATAAATCAATTTTTTGCCGCCTTTCACCCGGCCGATAAACGTTTTACCACTGTTTTTTATTGCGCTTAGCAAGCAGTGCCGCATATTTCTTTCTTTCTACACTTAATAAATACTTCTTAATTTCCAATACATAACACATAATGTACATATTATGTTTTGGTTATAAATCGGAAGAATGTAGGAGTAAAACTCATACAAATACAACAATATATTATTAATTATTATTATATTATTATAAATTGCCAGCAATCGAAAACAATAAAGGTGTATCCAGATATATTTCATTGATTTCCACAATTACTTATTGCACAAACTCCTTAGAAATCAAATAAAAATCATTTATACAATTACTTTAATTAACGATTAAGTGAGTTCCTCTGCTATCTGCAAGTTACGATGCCGATGCAGATAACGCTGAACCGCGTAACCGGCAAACCGGCGAAATCGAAACGAATCGAGAGCCAAAATGTATTCGAATGATTATTCAAATAATCATTCGGTTATTAAGATCATTCGAATGCAAATAATTCGGTTATGAAAATTGTCGGGTTATGCCCATCACTAAAAAATTGGTTCCCGCTGGTTGAAAATTGACAGTTTTGTTTCTTAAAACTAAGGCGCAAAACCCGACTTTCTATAGAGTGAGTAGAAAAAATATATTTTAGCAGCTGTCAATATAATTATTAAACTAAGAAAAATTAAATTTAGATGGACACATTTAAATGTTTATTAAATCTGCTCGATAATTTAATATTAACGAGAACATACAAATTGATCGAACACAAGTGACCGAACCCAGTCTATCGAAAAACAATTTATCCGAATATATACAGTAATTATTATTAACAACACGATGTGTATTGTTCCGTGTTTTACGTTCAAGTGTATTGTATTAATTTAATTTATTGTTACATCCGGTGCACTTGTGTATAAAATTGTACTGAGCGGCGTTTGGGATATAAATTCGACATAATTATGATACACCCCTAGCTGCCCCCCTAGATATTCTAGGGTATAACAACGTTATTCCAGATTTAGAATTGTGCTTTTGAAACAAATGATATGTATTTACATACTCAGATCTAGTGGAAATGGCATTTGTACGGTAGGTTACATGATAACTCTGCTTTTAGTAAAAGACCACTCAGAAAGATGGACTAATTGTGTTTTGATCAATTTTTTCGACCGATATTTAAAAAAAGTACGTAGGTGTTACTTAATCTAATATATTTGACGATATAAGTACTAGTTTATTGTATAAATACACAGAATTCAAAATTATGTAGAAAAAAACTGCGTTACAAATATGATGTGGTATATTTATAGAGATATGATGCATTTTATTTACTTACATACTATTGTTATCAAAATTACCTTCCACATACTGTCTTAAACGTCAAATTGACTTATGCTCAAATATTTATAGTTATAAACTTTGTTTACTTTATTAAATTACTTTGTATATTAATCATGTTTTGTTTATTATGTTTTTTATGCTAGCTAGGTAATTTTCTTTTTGAACTTGAACATTTTTATTCAGGTTGGAGAACAAATTTTATGATTGAAATAAATAATTTGTAACATCTATTTCTGTTCAAACTCAAAATTGCCGTTAAGCTAGATTTCTTGAATACGTTGTTAGCTGACAGGTCGGTTGAACAGATAATTCGACAGCATTCTTTATTATTAATTATTAGCTCTCCGGTAATTAATTTTCTAAATTATTTAAGATGATTTATTTTTCATTCGTTTTGTCTTTCAGATGATTTTTAATCCAATCTTGAACATACAATATTATTAATCTTTTATGGCCTTTTCGGTTCCTGAGAAGCGCTCAAAACAGCTAAGAGTCGCAATTATGCAGGTCCTCAGAAACTGTTCCCGTTATTCGCACCAAAATAGAAGATACTGACACGCATTACGAGTGAAGTGTTAAATGACAACACTTTTAAATATTTGACATCAGTTTAATTGGCAAATATCTGACAACCTATCTTTCTATACAATTTAAATTATTCGATGATACTATAGTGGGAAGTATGTATCTCAATAAATGAATTATTGTCACGTTTGGTGGCTCAGTGGTTAAGCTTCCTGAGACTACTAGATTCAAGGATCGCGATTTCAATTTCTGGTCACGATGAGGCAAAAATTAGAAAATGCTAATAAAATTCTGTGCAGAATGCCATTTTTCAAAAGAGATGTTAAACCGTGGGTCTTATGTGATATGACACACGGAAAAATCTTCTGCTAGTGTTGGAACTTCACAGCAGTCGGTGCTACAGTACCTGCTGCTTCGTATTTCTAGACCTTGTCCTTAACAACAAACCAAAAAAATCACTTCGAATAACCTCAAATTTTGTCTAACAACAATTAATTAAGAAGCTTTGTAAAATATTTCTCTATTTTTTCTTAAATTTAGGACCAACCGAAAAAAATTATACTCTTCCAAAGGTTATCTTTTCCTACAAATAATATTCCATTTCAAAAATTACATTTTTGACACAATCGAATAAAAACACTATGAGTGAGCTATGCAAAGATTAACAATTGCAACATCTATAGAAAAGAATGTTCAGCATCAGAAGACTTGGTTAATAACCGGCAGGAAGATTTCATAAACTTAAAATACAACCATTGGAGAATGCTAAACATTGCCAAATGAGCTTCTAGGCAGCATTTATTATTTTACTTAATATTTAAGAAATATGTATCCATTTAACCCAAAATTGTCAGAATGAATGTAATTTATAAAATATTCTATTTCTATCGCCACGTCATCAAGCATATAAGCTTTGAAACTATTGGAGCTGTTAAAAACTCTGTAATAAAGGAATGCGGCTTAAAGGGTTATCATTTATGTTGAGAAGCCATATGAGGCTGACTTTGTCATAGAACTAAATCCTAAACCTTGGTAATCGGTCTTAATTCTACAACTAATTTTCATTTAGGAAACAGTTTTACATGCTGCAGCAATGTTGTGGCCACATTATGGAAATAGCAGCAATACAAGTACAAGAAAACTAGACAGATGTTCAATAAATATTTTATTGTTTTATCAATACAGACAAAGATATGGTTTTCAAGAACGTACAAGAAGAGGCCCACTTCGTATAGCATCACCAAGACTGAATATCCCCAAGGCTACGTCCACATCCATATCCCAAACCATTTCCATGCAATAAACCATAGTTGTAACTCCTGGCGAGAGGCGCGGCGACGATTTGAGAAGTCAGCGCAGGAGCAGCGACCACAGCGGGGGCGGCGTAGGTTAAGATCAAAGACTTGTGGTGAATTTCAGTCCTGGAAACGTGGCTCACTGGAATGGGGACGGTCAATGGGGCAGCATAGGCAACGCGAGCGGCTGCGATGGGGGCGGCGAAGGAAGCGATTCCAGGAGCTGCGATGGAGCCGCCATGTAGATAGCCTGGTGTGGGATCGGCGAAGGAGACGGCGACGAGAGCGGACAATACGACGAGCTTGAACATCTTTAGTTCTTTATCGATGCAAATGCACTGTGCCGGCGAAAGAATATTATTTGAATTTATATACTTCTCTTCATGAGTAGTTAATTGTATAAAGTGTCTATTCTATAGAATCGCCGCTAAAAACCTTTCTATGCGTAAAAATATAATAGGTGAGTCAGGCTTATCTATCAGAAACTGGATTGATCTTTTACATTGATTTTTATATGGACCGTCGCGTCGTCTCATTTAAAATAAGAAACTATAGATCAACGTCATTCAATGATACCGTTCTGTGGAATATAATTAATAGTATTTAATTGACCAACGAGGACTCAAAGGGAAACATTATTAGAACAAAATTGTAGGCAACTTTATTAATTAACACCAAAATATTTAATGTATTTTGGCAGCTGTCAATATAATTAGTAAAGTAAGACGAACCATACTTATATGGAAATATTTAAATATTTCTTAAGAATGCTCGTTAATGCAATATCCAATCCGGTTATCGAAAAAAAAATCAAACCAACAGCTTAACCATTAAAACAATATGACTTGTTCTTTGCTTAGTGTTTAATTTTTATTGCATTAATTTTATTTAGCGTATAGTTGTGTTTACACATTTTTTCTACAGCCGTGATTTTAAACTGTTTCCAGGGGTCATATGCAGCGTGATTTATGTTGTCTATAAAACACGCCATTCCATTTAAAGCACGGAGTACTTTAAGAGTTTATGAAACCTTATTATTTGGGAAGATTAAAAGTACTGTTATTATATTGGACCAATTTGTATGCGCATTCCCGAGGGCCCGATTCGAGAGGAGCCGAGCACCGAGGGCCACCTTGGAAGGGGCGGAGCCTCGAGGCCCCCCTTGAGGAGGAGCGGAGCCCTTAGGGCCCCTTGGGGATATGCGGAGTCCCAAGGGCCCTCCTGGAGAGGGGCGGAGCCCCCAGGGGCCCCTTAAAGAGGGGTGGAATCCTAAGGGCACCCTCGGAAAGGGGCCGAGCCCTGAGGGCCCCCTTGGATAGGGGCCGAGCCCTGAGGGCTACCTTGGATAGGGGCCGAGCTCCGAGGGCCCCCTTGGAGAGGGGCCGAGCCCCAAAGGCCCCCTTAGAGAGGAGCGGAGCCCCGAAGGCCCCCTTGGAGAGGGGTGGAGTCCCGAGAGCCGCTTTGGAGAGGGGCGAAGCCCCGAGGGCATTTTGGCTAACAAACTCCTCGGCTGTAGAAAAAATATTGAAGCCAACTCCTGTTTTACAGTTTAAAACACTAGTTGCCTTAATAGCTATACTCGAAGCGGCGTTTGGGTTAAACTTGACTCGTAATAAATTATTATATGGCTTTTAGATCTAATTGCTCTAAAAGACGTTTTACGGTAGCCTAATGATATTCCAGGTTAACAGCCGTATTTTTTAAACAAATAAAATATATTTCCATAAGCTAACAAGAGATTTTTTTTAGATTTAATGGATTTAATAAGAAAAGATATATAATACATATCAAGAACATCAAGACATCAAGAATTCAGTGTTACAAAACAAACTTACAGTACACTATAAATTAGCTATATATTAAACTGCAATTGACATTTGAAGGTAAGCGATTTGAAAATATGTATGTCTTTATAATTAATAACCAGCAGTTTCATATAAACAGAGCTTGTGCATAAAACTGCCAGCTATCCAGCCCGATTAAATAGGGAAAATTCTATTCTGTTGATTTCGAGTTTTTATATGTAGCTTAAATGCGTAGTGTTAGATGGATGTATCTGATATTTAATATATTTTTTTGTTAAAGAAGACTGTAAAATGTTCCAAATCCGTTGTCGATAAATACCTTTTTAAATGTTTAGTAAAATACCTAATATTGGGCCTACTCTGCAACCACCCAGGCAAAAGATTAAAAAAAGCGTGTAGCCAGATAAAATTCTGATCTTTGTCCTATTGTCTTGGAAGCTTTTGAAGTATGTAGTTTCTGACTTACATTAGCTTTGGTTGAATAATTGTGTTTGACTAAATTACTTTGCTTTTCCAAGTATGCTCTGCATACGGTGGTTTTTATGAACAACTGTCTGACTGTGTGAACACCAGCTTCTTGATATAATCGCGAGGTCGGGTAAAGAAACGGCTTATTTAAAATTATCCTCAGGATTGCGTTATGTGTGACATTCAGTGGCTGTAACGTATTTTTATATAGCCTACCCCATCTACATAAACCGTATTGTAAAATTGACTGAACTAAAACATAATATAATAATAATAATAATAATAGATCTTTATTGAACAAAATAATATACATTTGCCCAACAGGCGAAGTATCGGAAAACCGTTTTTCAACTCTGCCTATAACAAAATAAATTGTCAATGATGTACAAAAATTCATTTAAAAAAAGTGCTAATATAAAATATAAAAATAAAAAAATAAAATATAAAGGTAAATGCAGTCAATGCAGTTGAAAGTGGTGGAATAGATTATTTACACACGCCAGATAAATTTAATTACCGACAAACTTAATAACATAAAATAGACAATAACGTAAAAAAAGCGTAGATACAAAGAGTAAACTTAATGAATAAATTAAAATGTCTACATTCCCTAATGAAAAAAATAAACAAAAACAAAAATCACACTATGCAAGCTGTCTATTTAACAAAAGTGACTTTACTTGCTTCCTAAATAAGTTTATGCTATCACAATCTTTAATATACTTGTTTAAGTTGTTTAAGGTTCATAAAGGTTTTTAAGTGTTTAAATAATTTTCGAATTTTTGTTACTACTGTAGTTATATGTGCACCCCACTTCAGGCAGCTGTCCATAGTTATCTCTAAATATTTTACTTGATTGAAAACACTTACCTCAAAGTCATTGATACCTTCCTTATTTTTTATTGCGATTTTATGAAAATTAGGCAAGCTACTTTTGTGAGATGTGACGGGAACTATCTTGGGTTTTTTCATAATTAAGTGTTAATAAATTTGATTTTAACCACGCGAATATTTTTTGCATACTATTATACTTATTTTTAGTTATACTTGATCCCAGTCACAGTTTTTTACATGCAGTACAGTAGCATTAGCATATGAGATTATAGTGACATCAGTTTTAAGATCTAATAGATCGTTAATATAAATCAGAAACAGCACAGGGCCTAAAACGGTTCCCTGTGGTACACCGTATTCAATAGTATTTATATCACTTAACGAATAGATCGTTAATATAAATCAGAAACAGCACAGGGCCTAAAACGGTTCCCTGTGGTACACCGTATTCAATAGTATTTATATCACTTAACGTGTTGCCTATTTTTACTTGTTGAATTCTGTTACCTAAGTAGCAGCAAAATAAATCCAACGGTAATTCTCTAATTCCAAGTCCATTTAGTTTTTCAATTAGTAGTGAGTGACTAACCGTATCGAACGCCTTTGCCAAATCGAGGAACACCGCAGCAAAACGCTCTGAAGCATCTATGGAGTTATAAATTTCATTGGTGAGTAAACGGATGGCATTTTCAATATCCAAACCTTCCAGAAATCCAAACTGTTTAGTTGATAATAAGTTATTTCGTTCCAGATAATTTACCAGTCTTTGTTTAATGACATTTTCTACAATTTTAGCTAGATGTGTTATTAACGAAATCGGTCTATAATTACTGACTACTTTTTATTTCCTGACTTAAAAATAGGTATTACGACAGCTTCTTTAAATTGACTTGGGAATACTCGGTTGGTAAAAATCAAGTTAATAATATGTTCTAGAGCAGGTGCTATGAAATGGCTTATCAATTTTATATGTTCCACGCTGATATTGTCGTACCCAGTAGTCTTTTTATCGTTAAGTTGATTAATATATTTGAATATTTCTTCTTTGGTTGCTGGGAAAAGAAACATAGATTTATTGCAAGTTTTATTGTTTATTACATTATTGTTTCCTTTAGAAGAGTCTTTTGTAAACTTTTCGGCCATTCGCCTACCCACCGTACAATAATGATTATTAAATGTATCAGAAATATCTTTAAGATCTGTATTACCTAAGACAGTTCCATCCTGCAGTAGCAAGCTCGGTATTTCTGAATGCTTTTTGTCTTTGACAGAGATGTTAATAGTTTTCCACATGTGTTTTGCACTAGAGGATGCATAATTAGGTAAATTTATGAAGTAATTAGCTTTCACTGTTTTAATAACGCTTGCAGAATGTTTTTATACCTCAGATAGTATTCTCGAAGATTAATATTATTTACATCTTTGTTTAGTTTTGGTTTTAAGCGATTTTTTTGTTGATACATTTAATATCTAATATTAAAAGTAATCCAATTTTTACGCTTTCTAGTTTTAGCGTTTAACTTCAGTTGTTTTTGAAAAGTAGCTTTTTTGATAGCTTGGTTCAATATCTGAATAAGTATGTCTACAGCATATTCTGGCTGACTTGCATTCATCACTGGCAGAAACGTGCTTTCATCGAAAAAGCCCCGGTACTTGAAACTATCGAATTTTGTAATTTGTATTGAAGTCGGTCTGTTATTAATATCGCTTTTAACTGATAAATTTTGTAAACTAAATATTGTGGTGCAGTGGTCAGTTATGGTAGTACAATAAACAACAGCATTAAAATATATTGATGTATTAATACTTTAAAAAAATATGTGATCGATACAGGATTTTGACTATCCACACTCTCGTGACACAAACAGATTTTTTCATTATATCGATATTCAAATCTCCCAAAAATAGTTCGTTTGGATCGTGACAAGATTTAAGAAAGTTATTAAGATTTCCGTTAAAATCGTTTACATTATTTTCATGAATTCTATATATTATTATAATTATTATAATTTTTGGAAAAATTGAAGGACCCTATCAAAGAAAACTGCCCTGAAAAAAGCAACATATTTGCTTTTGCATGATAATGCACCTTTGCACAAAACTGCAGTTAAAGATTTCATGAAAGATATGAACTTCCTGAATATAAATTACCCTCTGTGCAATCCAGATTTGGCGACCTGCGACTATTACTTGTTTAGGCATTTGTTTGCATTGGAGCGTAAAAAATTACACTACAAGAGTATTAGGTTCAAGGAAAGTCAGTATTGCGGTTAAAACTAATCTCTGCTTTCTTAATTTTTGAACAGACGACGTACTGTTGAAAATTAAGTGAAATTGGCAAAATCCTATATTATTTTTGGTGGCTTCACATTCATTTCGTACCAAAACGTTTCTAATTCATGTACAGATCATTCTGTGCATCTAAAGTGATAAAAAAATATTCGCATGAAATTACAGTCGTTAAGAGTATTTTCACAATATGACTATAGCGTTTTTGCTTTTCGAAGTAAAGTAGGTACGTAAGTCAAGACTGTTGTTCGACTGTTTTCAGTATTCACGGTATTTCGCTTTTGCAATGTTGCCAGTTTTAGGGCACTTACATTTATCATCACTTTAATAGCAAATTACAAAGCCAATAATTGTCGTGATTACATTTTTTCTTTGGTTGGTGTAGAATATAGTAGTATTTATACCTATAACCGCTACAATATGTTAGGTTGTTTCCATTAAGCTTAATTAACACTCGAGTAATATCGCCACACAATGTTCGGATTGACCGTAGTTAAACAATTATTTTTCTTTTTAAGTGTGATGGCAGTTTGTATTAAAAATCAATGTAGAAGATCTTTATGACATCTTTTAAAATCAATTTTTTTATCGATCAGTCGAACTAAATTATTCCAAGTTGTTACTCATAAAAATGTCTTTAACGGCAATTATAGCTAGCAGGTAGTTAGAGCACTTAACTACTTACTACTAGTGGTATACCGGGTGACAATGAGACTAGGGCCATGCTTATATCTTCTTTATTTTTGAATCGATTTGGATAACATTTTATACCAAGATACTAGATATAATTTCTGATTAGCCGATAGATATAGTCAAAATGGCTGACTTCCTGTTTTACCGGAAATGATACCAACTTTGATTTTTTAAATGGAATACCCTGCATATTTTATATTTTTCTGTATCTACGAGTCAAATTACATAATAATAGTCTTGCCAAATTTCAATTTTTTTAAACAAAAAGATTATTTATTTAATAATTTTCAGTTTCAGATAAAGATAAAGTAGTGCATGATGCATATCGTTAGATTGGTAATTACATTTTCTATCTAATGGCAAGATGGCCCTTAGTAGGTGCCATTTAAAAAAAGTGACTTTTTCTTGAAAAACGAGTTTAGCAAATTATATTCTTTTATTAAAGGTTTGTTATTGACCTTATTGATAAAATAGCTATCATTAAGAGTTGCTAGAGTCAATTAGAAAAAATAAATCCAAGTCAAGGCTTTCTATGGTAAAAAATAAAAAAAAATATTTTTTTGTTTAAAAAAATAAAAATTTGTCAAGACTGTTATATGTAATTTGACTCATAGAATCAGAAAACCGTTCTGACGTCACGTGCCCAGATTTTAAAACAAAATATGTTTTCAAAAATATAAATTATAAGAATGGAATTGTGTAGCCTATTGTGTTTAAAGGTTGATACAATTTTTTAAAAATTGGCTTTGTAACTGGTTGTCATGGAAATAATTCTTTTATTTTATAATTTGAGTGACGCACATGAATGGATTATCGAGATTTCCATTGTCCCTGCCTCCTATATAGCTGGAAATTTCCTCTCGACCGTCGAAAATTTGAAAGCTATATCAATATCGGTGCACCTAATTTGTTTAGTTCTTGGTCAATTAATTTAATCGTTTGTTGAAAATACGCGTATTCCTCTGCATTACGAATTTTCGGTTGTATAACAAGGTTTGCAATTTAAGACAGGCTGACTTTTTATAATAGAATTTAAATAAACGAGCTGAATTATTCAAATGTATTATTTTTGACTGCGGTTGCCTGTCGAAGCCTGCTCGGAAAACGCAAACACCAACATAGCCCGAGGGTCGACTTTCGATTTAGTTATCCTGTGTGAACCTTATATATATTAGACGTGTTTTAAAAAATATATGCATAAGGGTTTTGCGATTTTCTAACGATTTGGTTCATATGATTTTTGTCGCTTTTAAAATAGACATTATTTTATTTCGTACTTGAGTTTTATAATTACGCTGTGCCATTTTTGGATTTGATTACGTCACGCTGAAGTCTTCCGTCTCACTCATCACAGTTGCTCTCTCTCGCTCGCATTTATTTAATTTAAAAAAGAGCTTTTTGCGTCGGCCCCAAGTCGGATTTGAACCCTAGCCACATGTGAATAATTATTTTAAATCACGAAATCCGCGGCGACCATTTTTGGATTTGATTACGTCACGCCGAAGTCTTCTGTCTCATATAGGTACGAAAGTCGGGTTGAGTTGCTTTAACTACAGCATTTTCAACTACTTTTCAAAGGTATGAGTCCGAAGATATCCGAGTCATGTCGTATATGTTGGAATGTTTGTCCTTTTAAACCTATTGCACAATATTTACAGCGTAGAACAATTTAGCGAAAGGTATTAAAAATGATTGGCGCATCACAGAAAAGTTATAAAATAAAAAGAATAAATATAAAGTCAAACACCCATTACTTAGGCTTGCTAACTCGTCGTTTGTTAATATCTGTTCTACATGAAACATTTTTATAAGAATTTGAAATAAAATTGTAGGTTTTAATTGTGAGTTTTTTTCCAAACGGTATGGAATTGTTAGACTTCTGGATAAAATATATGATATGTATAATTTATATTTACAATATCTGTAACTTATAAATATATTACTATAAAAGATCTCGAAAAGTGTTGAGTAAATAAAATGCAACGCATTGTAGATCCGTAAAACTTTTAGTTATTGTGCGTTTACAAGATGGGTCTTTTGACATAGTGGAAGAACCAAACTATGCTATTGTAAATGTACAGATTTTTCACTGTCAATTTGTATATAACAACTTAATGTAAATTGGTATTTAGAACATTTTAACGAAAACAGCGACTTCTTTCGGAATAAACTGTTTCTTCTCTCCACGGAACCCTTGCAGGTCTACGAATGCAGTGTCTATACTGACGAAATGTTTGAGAATGACTAAATTTTAAAAATTGTTGTTGGGGTTTCGATATAATGTTACAATTTCCACATCTCGTCACATAAAATTCTACAAAAACAGTATTTGTATTCAACCATCATTGAAAAAATCTTCTGCCTCCATCATTTCGATAAACAAAATTCAAAAATTCTTGTACTTTTGATGGAAATAGATGTATGTTGACCACAAATTAACATAATTTTGAATAAAAATACGCAATTTCGTTGAAAAAAATGTTCTGACACCATCATTTCACTTAAAATTTACAAAAACTGACATCATGTCACTTGAAATTATACAAAAAACGAGATTTTTTGCAATAAGCGATAAAAAATACGCCATCCCACATCATTTCACTTAAAAAATTATTACAATTCGTTTTACAAAACGATTTATAATAACGAAAAGTTATTTCTAAGCATAATTTTGCAAATGTTTACACTTTTATAAATTGCATCGCTCAAAAATGTATGTTGACCACAAATTAACATAAAATTGAATAAAAACACGCAATATCATTGAAAAATCCTCTGCCACAAGCATTTCGATAAACAAAATTTCAGTTACGTAAGCTTATTGTTCATTTTTATTACGAAAATTAACTCAAAATTGAACAAAAATCACGCAATTACACATCAGCTCACATAAATTTTTACAAAAATCGACATCATGTCACATAAATTATACAGAAAATGACATTTTAATTCAACACACGATGAAAATTTAATAAAAATCACGCAATTACACATCATCTCATAAATTTTTACAAAAATCGACATCATGTCACATAAATTATACAGAAATGACATTTTAATTCAACACACGATGAAAATTTAATAACAAATATGCAATTAAGCATCATCGCACCTAAAAGATTATCACAATTTGTTTTATAAAACGATTTATAATAACGAAAATGATGTAAAAACGGTTTTTAGAGTTATTTCTAAGCATAAATTTGCAAATTTTTTATACTTTTTTATACAATGCATCGCTCAAAATTAAAAGAAATCACATTTTTTTAAATTATATCACGCATTATCAAATCGTAGGTTGACTTTTTGAAATTTTACACTTTGTAACTGTAAAATAACTTCAAATACTAATATTTTAGCTTTAGATTTTGTAATTATTGCAGATTCATGAAAAAACAAAAGCACAGTAGAAATAAAAAACACAAACACTTTATAATAAACAAATATATTGTTCTTATTTAGTATAATACTTAATAATATAAAAATAAATGTACAGCTGAATGTCTTATTTTCTAAAAATCCGCTAGCAATTTACAAAACTGTAGTTTGAGGTGTACAACATTTCAAATTAAAAAAGCTGCAAGTAATAAAATCAGAATTCGTTTACATGGGATCGTAGAACAAATTTCATTGTAGCATTTTAAAGTTTAAGGCGATCCCAATCCAGATTTCCATTCGTATTTGATGTTGAGGACCTCTGCCTTAGAGGTGTTTTTCTAACGGCCCTGTTTTGGAAGTACTTCCTAATCGACGTTTTTCTGACTGCACCTTTTTGATGTGGACTTGGATGAGTAGCTGGTGTTTTTAATTTATATTCTAAATCGGACTCGCAGTTATCAGTTTCCATATCGGTTTTTCCTGTAGTACAAGTCGGGGCTGGCACTTTTTGCTGCTTAAGTTTAGCTAGCAGCACATTATCAACCTTAAGGTCTTTGATGTAATCAACAAACTGTAGGCGTCCGGGTAGATTAATAGCTTTTCGAGGCCTCAGAGTGTCGTGAACTAAATCGACTATGTTAGACGCCGGTAAAATTTCACCCTTTATAGTAACGGTACCCTTGTGATCCCAGTTCACATCGTTTGAGGCACTCAAAATGCGTAGTAAAACTTCAGCTTTTTTCTTAAAAGTTTTGGGAAGTGTAGATAAAATAATGGCATTTGATAGGCTGTTACTGCTTGTTTTAATAGGTATTTTGATTGGCTGCCGTGCCTGGTTTGTGAAATGAAGGTATCTTTGTAACACTTGGTTGTACTGCCCCCATTTATCGTGATCAGTTAATTTGGACTTTAAAACTGTTTGCATTTCGTCATCAAGCTGAGATAATATATTTGTCTCCGCATTCTCACCAGACTTAAGACGTTGGACAAATTCCGGCGATACAACCAACATCTTCCGCGCTTGGTCTATTTTAGTCGAAAAAGGAGCTCAGCCGTTTGTTCTGGTAGAGCCGTCATGAATAAACTAACTTAAAATCAAGACTTTCATAATAAATAGGTATCACGTGTAATAATGCAGAAAACTAAAAGCCGTGTTTACACAACTAAAAGTACCACGGTTGCATTCGACCATTTCTATTTTCGGATTTTTGTAAACAAACTTTCCAGTACTTTTAATAGCGATATTATCACAGAAAACAATTATTTATTATGCCTATTTCTTGTGTTTTTTAAAACTATTGACTCAGTTTCGAAGGCAAGTCCACTTTGATTAATGTTCATATCTGCTTATTGAACGCTCCTAAATTGAAGCCCCACGCACATGCTAAAAAGGTGTGTCTTTAAAGATTAGGTTAGATAACCTACAAAATTTCAGATTGGCCTGGCAATAACTAATGTCTTCTAGCAGTGGCTACAAGTATTAATTCTGTGATAATGGTCTCCTGTGCATCAGATAATTGTAGTACAAAGCAAGGTAAGGGAATAGCATTGTTCAGATTTCCCAAAAATTTGCAACAAGAGATTATTGGTCTAAATTTTGCTTCACGGTTACGCCACAAGCTGAAAGGAGTTTCATTCGTAAGTTATTTGTTCTATTATAATCCATAATGTGTGTTACAATTTATAAATTCTAGCAGGAAACCGAAGAAGCAATGGATTCGGGAGTATGTTTTGAACCGAGTAACACACGTTTCTGCAGTGCTCTGTATATTCCTTTTTTAAAATGGCTATGAAAACTAGAGCAGCTTCTTCTGTTAGTGATTGTAGTGTAGACGCTACCAAAATCGCAAAGCAAGTTGTTGCACTTCTATTGCAATTCAATGACTTTAAAGTTGTCGTGAATAAAGTAATTTCCGACACGTTGCACGACTTAAAGGCAAGACGTAAAATCGGCTTGTGCCAAGGTTGCTTCGTTTGAAGTCAAATTAGAAAAAGTAAATCGTATACTGGATAGTATGTAACAGTATATATTGTTTGTGTAAGGGTCCTGATATGGAACGCGTATGAATGCTATTCACTGACATGGCAAATAAATATGACTTAACTATTGATAAAAAATAGATTTGATAACATGTAATAACATTTTATGGTCAAAATTTATTTAAAAACAATTTAAATTCAAACACATTTAGTAAATTTATTCAGAAAATGTATAATGGTTACAAAAAGATTATTTCTATATTAAAACATTTTTCCCGCTGCTGTTCATGTAAGTCAGTGATACAGCCTTAGTAACAAAACGTGTAAGTCGGTGATTATATTTGTTTGCTGCTTTTTCTTGACAACGGAACTTAATATTATTATTAAGTTCCTAGGATAATAAAATTAGCAAAGCAAGATGCACATTTAGACGTTTTGTTTATAAATTGCAAGTGTTTATGTGACATGTGACACTCACAGGTAACACGACACACGAAAACTAATCCTGTTGACAGGTGACAAATCAAACGATTTTTTCAAAAATCTAGGAAAATTTCGATAAGCAGCGGGCAAAATATAATAAGATAACTCGGAATGTATCGCCTATTAACATTTTCGGCAGGCAACAAGCCGCGACTTCGTCTTGGCTTGTACTTGCCTACCTCAAATGTTAATAGGTCCTTACATTCCTTGTTACTTAAATAGCTATTGTTTGCTGCTTTCCCTTGACAACGGAACTTAATATTATTATTAATTTCCTAGGATAATAAAATTAGCAACGCAAGATGCAGACTTAGACGTTTTGTTTATAATTGCAAGTGTTTATGTGACGTGTGACACTCACAGGTAACACGACTCACGAATATTAATCCTGGTGTCAGGTGAAAAACCAAACGATTTCTTTCAATAATCTAGAAAAATTTTGATAAGCAGCGGGAAAAATATAATAAGATAACTAGGAATGTATCGCCTATTAATATTTTCGGCAGGCCTACCTCAAATGTTAATAGTTATTAAAAGAAGCTTATGAAGCACGTACTCTGCACTCCTTTCCACACCACCATGAAGTAGAGTTGACGGCACGTTTTTTTTATGTGGTATCCCCAGGACACCTATTCCACATGTCACAAAGAAAGTTGTTGTCGCTGCTGTTAAAAATTGACTCCAGAACTGTGTTGAAGTGGTAATGTATCGCTTAAAATCTTGCACTTTTGTTTTAAAGCGCCAATTACACGCTCCACGTGAATTCCCACATTGAAATTGCATATACACTATAGTTTTTTTATCTCGTTACAGCACATATTACGTGCAACAGTTTTTCATGAGTGTTTGAAATTTTGATAACATTTGAAATAAACGAATTTCATAGTTGCCGCAGTGGCAGCTATGAAATTAGTTTATTTCAACGTTACCAACATTTTAAACACATGAAAAAGCGATGCACGTAATATGTGCTGTAGCGAGATAAAAAAATCACAATGTATATATTTATTTTTATAATGAATAATCATTACATTTTGACTGCTACTATTTGGCACTCACTCCAGTGCCTCCTGTAATAAAATAATTTATTATTAGGTAATTTAATACTAATTTTTTAATACTTACTACCACTAATTCTTCTTCCACTACCAATAACTCCTCTTCCACTACAGTAGAATTGTTCTGCAAATTTTGAACAACATGGCAAATTAGTTGTTATAGATGTGATAGTTCTCCACAGGAGATAAGATTGAGATGACAAATTGCAATAAAATTGGGAATTAATTAAATTGCTCAATTTATTTAAAATAGTGATATTTAATAAAACATATTATTTTTAATATTAAGAACTAAAGTAAATACTTACAATTAAGAAATGTTTTTAAATACTTTGTAAATGCGATGAAATTAATTAGTTTTGAAAACTAAAAAATTTTAATACGAGTTTGGTTGAAATGTTTGTTTGAACATTTACTATAAAAGTTCGGTTCAAAATAAGTATGGTTCACACAGCCCTACATACAGGGTGCTCAAAGTTAAAGCTACGATTTCGACTATATTAGCATTTGTAGTACTGTTCACGTAGATTACGATGGCAAAAACAGAAAAACAATTGAGCATCAAACTTTCGAGTTATTCGCAAAATTAACATTTTTTGAAATGGAACAACTTATTCCATAGGTGTATTTACAATAAGTAATTTTTAATTTTTGTGAATAATTTGAAAATCTGATAATCAATTGTTTTTCTGTTTTCGCCATTGTGATCTATAGGGCATTCAGAAAACACAAAAACAGTTTAATTTTTTTTGCTAGATGCTAGATAAATGTCACACCTTTAACCTATTTGTTTTTGTAACTTTTTGTAAGTACATTCGAAGACAAAGATGCATTTTGGAAGTACACTCATGAACTTTTGGAAATCAAAGGCCACTCACTTTGTATTTTTATGTTTACTGAACAGACTATACGTGAGTTATACTACCGATTTGCTAATTTAATCGAAATATTGATAGTAAAAAATAATTTATTATAACCAACTATTTAATCAAATTAATTTACACTAATTATTTAATCTTACCGCTTGCTTCTTTTTTTGGCTCTCTGACGAGCCAAAGCTTTTGCTCGATTGGCAGCTATCTGCTGCCCCATGTCAACTACCTTCCTCAAAGAAAATTCTCTGGTATTCCCACACCCCTCGCAATATTTTTGGAAATCTAATTGAAAAAGGGAGTAGTCAAATTAATTCCGCAAGAAGTCAAACTTTTGAATTTTCTTTCTTTAATTAGGATAGTCGATTACTTAGTGAATAATCAAAATGACGAATGATCATATTTTTAAAGATGGATGCCTAACAGTAAATTGTAATACATACCACAGATCAGAAAATTGCACTCGCAACAACGTATCACGGTGCAGGTACGGATGTCAGATTGCCCCACCGGAAAATGTAATTTGCAGGAGGGACATATCTCTAAAAAGAAAATTTGTAATTTAACTAATCAAGTTTACTTTCAAGTAGGTTCCGTAACTTTGTCCAAAATGCTCTTACAGACAAGAGGTAAATAACAAATTAAAACTCACGCAACTGAAGAATTATCCGACTATGAATCCTTACTCCACACTCACAACAAAATCTATAATATATATATATATATATATAATAAATATTATACACCAAGTGAATTAAGGTTTGGTTTGATGAACCATTTGTTTAAGCCAATCAGGTATTTTTTTGTAAAAAAAGTAGGTAATAAAATGGACATTTTACTTACCATGTTGATTCACACACCACTAATAACAACGCAAAATGAATAACTACAAAGGCCACGGGTGACTGTTGAATGACAATGCTAACTAGCAATTACTGAATTTTCAGTTCCGTTTTATCAAGAAAACTGTAGACGGTTCTAAAATTTCCCCGTAGGCCAGTACCTTGCTGGACAAATGAGTATCGTAAATTTATGTTTTGGCAGGACAATTGGACTGGACAATAAATTCTGCAAGTAGTGACGGCTAGAATACCAGAATTCAAGGAAGAGATCGAAGACCTGATGCTGTAAGTAAAACCGCATGTCAACAAATTGCAAATAACGGTTATGCGGGGAAGGAACTTTGTGTCGGATCCCTTTATTAAGGGCAACCGCCTCCGTAATCTGTGAGAAGCTTAAATAAACCGTCTTAAAATAAATATACAACTACATAGTAAATAAAAAGAGATGAAAGATGAATGGTTCCCGACACCGAAAGGTAAAAGATGCTACGAAATAAAAATATGAAGGAACTTTTTAATTTAAAAACAATATTTTAACAAACACTTGAAATAAGTAACCGAATGCTATAGAACACTGCAGTTTAAATTGAAACTAAATGAATTAATAACAGATTCATCCATTTTCAAGTAAGGTCTATTCTATAATGTATAATGGTTATTTATATTTATACAGTACAGTAAACATTGCGCTTCCATACTTTGACCAAAATTATTTAACAAGATATTTTTGTCAGCTACAAGGAAAAATTGCATGTTCAACACATTGGAAAATTCCACGTAAAACTTTTACATTTGCTGGAAAACTCTCACTTTTCTTAACTTGTAGAACAATCTGCTATTAATTCACTAGCGATTTAAGATGAAAATTAACGCGCTAGCATATAAACATTATAAACAGTTACTTATGGTTGCTATTATAGAGATAATAATAACAATGCCAGTTTAAAATGTATTATGTATGGATGTATAATCGATACCCTGGTTTTACCTTGCGGTCTAGAGGCTGGTGCTTTATGTGCTTGCATCTGGCGGTACAATGCTCAACTTGCCCCGGATTCGGGATACAAAGTTGAACCGCGCCTTTTAATGCTTGCACAGCACCCATTGTGTGAGGTGTCTGTGTGTATTATGTTGACCTTGTTACTCTATCTCTTAGGTCTGTGGTTCTGAGTAGAGCACAGTTAACCCGGGAGTGGTCGCGCTATGGTCGATTCAACCGCACATTTTAACAAATTGCTGTAGCTTTCTAATGCAGCTCCTTTGCGACTTGAACTTTTAAAAATTCACCTAAAATGCAGTTTTGCTATTTTTAGTGACATTTCAGCACATTTAAAAAAAATTTAAAACCGTTTTTTTGTTAATGCGGTTGATCTAACGTAACTCAATTATTTTTTCATTTATCTGGTATTATAAATGAATGTTACGCTGTAAAATCGTTTATTATGCTTTCCTAATAAAGTGCAAGAGAAATGTTATAGTTATTATCGATATAAGGCCGTTAGTAGGCATCTAACAAACGAGAATAAATTTGTGGCCGATGCCGTCAGGCCGATGCTAATGAGTTCATCTGAGCCATGGCCATGGCTGTTATAAGGAACTTTTCAGTCAGGTTGACAGTTCTGTTATTAACAAATAACAAGTAGGTGTTATGAAAAAGATTTTTATTAATTTACATACATTCTGTTAAAAAAATTAACTGCGGTTGAACCGACCGGGGCGCGATCATTAACGGAAGTTTAGGACGCGCGACTACACCCGGGTTAATTTGGTGCCCAACTGTGAATGGTCTCACCGAGCCCAGTTCAAATCGCTTAATGCAAGGCAAGCGCTTACCCATCTGCGCTACTTGGCTTCTTGTGTTTAAAATGACAAATAAATAATAATTAAGTTATTTAACAATATCAGTAATGGCGTAACTGGAGACTTGAGTTACCGCATTTATATTTTTATGACGCTCAACGCCTCAACGGCTTAAATCTGAAAAGAAACAGATTGCAGGCAGCTGAAAATTATTTCGCTGGCGCAAATAATTCTCACATATAATCTCATAAGAGCATTAATTCTTTCCGGAATTTTTTTTTTACTGCGTTCCAACAACGTATTAATTAGGACGCCTTTCAGGGGCGAGCGTTTCCTTTCCAAAGACTTTATACATTTGAAAATATATTTTTTGGAACTGTTCCTTACTGCCAATCTCTAGCGTGCTTTTAAAGCTTTATTTAGTGCAACAAAAGTTATTAAATTCGTCCTACATTTTAAATGCGGCATATGCCGCGGGTTTCAGCTAGTATAACAAATATGGCAGATACGGGCAGTGTCGGACTGGCCCACCGGGCAACCGGGAAAATGCCCGGTAGGCCAATCCAATTTGGAGGCCACACATATTTTTTTCAAAACATAAAACAAAAGAAACTGCAGAAATGTTTTGACAAAATTAAAAAAAAAATCCAAACATTGTGTCAAAGTATTGTCCCAGTTTTGTTTGTGCATTCAGTTGTGGAATTCCCGCAGCGTCAGTCACAAAATTCCTTGATTCAATTACAGAGAACGCGTATTTAAATGATTATTACACACAACTGTCACACGACTGATATCATCCAATGAGAACCATGCATTTGTTGAAAATCGACCAATCCCGAACTAATTACCTGATAATCGCCCTAGGGATGATTACCAAGCGATAAGCTCCCTAGTGCTGATTATCGACCTCGTAGATGGTGTAATAATTAGAAATAGAAGTTTGAGAAACAAGCAATTTGAGGTTTTTGACATTATTAGATCAAGTTTAAATCATAAATCCTATACGGCTTTTGTGTAATAATCACTTATAATACCATGAGTAGTCAAAGTTATGTCGAATATTTTTGCTGTGGTATCACGAATGTCAATTGGGCTTAGGTTCGATTAGGACGAGTGCGCTAGCATGAGTACTAATCTTAAGCTTAAAGTACATGAGTAGTGATACCACCGCAAAAATATTCTACTTAACTTTGAGTAAGAATGGTATTCGAGAGACTATTCAATGAACCAAACTACTATTTTCAAATTAGTTTTCAGTAAATCTACCAACAAACTACGCAGTTTCTATAGTAATAGAACGCCAATATTGACTTTTTCTAATAAAAATCACATTTGTTTAAAATATTCACTATACCACTAGTGAAAATTGTTGATTATTTTTACTAGTGAAAATTGTCAGTATAGTTTACGCTCATTGGTGCAAATAACAAAATTACTAAATTATGATTGGTTAATAGTTAACATGAAGGGAGTGAGTTGAATAGTCTTCAAAATATAAACGCGGGCAGCACACTTAACAGATAATTTTGCCCGTGCCAAGAGTCATCGTGCTGATTGCCCTTAGAAAACTGCCCTCGGGACAGTTTTCATTGCAACCAGCCCTCGACCTTTGGCGTGTGCAAAATTATCGGTAAGTATGTCTCGCCCTTGTTATATTACTGTTACGATCCTGAGGGCCGAGGGATGGATGAGTCGGTAGCCTTGGAGATTAATACGCGAGCGTTCCAGAACTTCTCGAAGCAGCTGCAGAAATATGAGTCACAGCGGTCGAATGCTCGGGAAGCGCCCTTACAGCCTGGTGCAACGGACAATCACGCTTTCAGGGACGCGCTCGAGGGCAACAAACGCGAATGCGTCACGCGGTTCCTAGAAAGGTCGAGCGTCCTCGCGATTAGTCTAGAAAGGAATTACCTGAAATATAAATACAGGCCCCATGGATAGCGGGCAGTTCGAATTCGGCAGCAAAACGCGTAAGAGCCGTGTAGAGCTCCCACATAAATAAAAGCCCGTGTGTACATATAACTAATAGAAATAAATAACCATATATAATCGTTAGTGTTTAAGAGTGATATAAATAAATGTGTTAATCCGTATGTAATAAGAAATAAATGTATCGATAGTTCGTTAGTGCCTGTATTAATTTGTAATCTGCTTGCTAATTCTCGCTTTGTAAACAATAATCGTAATAATTTATTGTTGTAAATAAATGTTTGAACCCATGTTTGTCGTATAATTTTAAATAGCCCGAACGTTAAGAACGTAACATTACCTACTATTGAAAAATTTGAAGTGGAAACTTATAAAGTGATTGTTAATCAATTAATGCAAAGCATGTAAGACCGATTCACTAAAAATGAGGAGGTTTACAGAACTTTCAGTTTTATTGATCCGAGTACTTTTCAAAATACTCCTCAACTAAACCGAGAAACTATTCCTGATTTCAAAGCTAAGAAACATTCCACAAGACATCATAAAACAAAAATTTACTCATTTCTCTAAAAAAAAATCACTTTACAAAAAGAACAATCCCAGCCTATGGTGACTGTGACTGAACCAATCACGACCCCTGATCACGACACTAATAGTGATGACAACCAAAATTACACTGAAGAAGATCCAAGTTTTCAATTAAATATTTACATTGGTCAGGGGACAAAAAGTGATTGTGCGGGTTGTATGAATTGTTGCTTTAAAATTTTACACAAATATAATTTGCACGACATTACATATAGCAATTTGTACTTAGCCTACAAATACTTACTGACATTATCACTCAGCGAAGTAGTCTGTGAACGCGTATTTTCTAAAGTGAAAATAATCAAAAATAGGCTGAGAGCTTCCTTATCACAAGAAAGGTTAGAATGTTTTCTAATTTTGAATGTGGAGTGTGATCTACTTCAAAGCTTGAATTTCGACGAAATCATTGACAAGTTGTCAAATAAATCAATCTCTTTAAAATCAAAATTATTGATGTGATCTATATTGTTAAGTATAATTGTTATAATGGAATAGAGTGTAAAAGCTTGTGATCATAATTATTTATATTTTTTCGTTATAATTGTTCCAACTCAAAGTTTATAAATCATAATAGATAAAAAATATTTTTTTCGTTATTTGTTTGAATTTCAAAATATTAAAACGGGTACAATTTAAAATAGGGGATTTAGTAATTGTAAAGAAACTCAGAGTAGCAAACAGGAAAGAAAAGAAATGTGCAAAAATACATCAAATATTTAATAATAATAATACTTATGAACTAATAAATGAAGGAGATGGGAAAATAAGAGGAAGATTTCGTATATCAATGATTTATCCATACAAAATGTAAAATAATGAGATGAAAAAGGTTGTTGCTTGTTGGACAGATTTAATACGTTGTTTTCATAGTGATTTTAGTTAGATAGAGATTAATATATATTAATTGTTGTTAAATAAGATATTAGGAGTAGCATGGGGTATAAACAATTTATGAATAAAGGAAAATGCAGAAAAAAGATTTGAAATAAAACCAGTTTATTTAAATCTTTTTCTTCATTGAGGAATAGTGTTATGATACATGATGCAGGAAATTAAAGCATATGAAAGAAATATTTAAAATGAACTAATAAAGTTGGACAGTTACAATAATTGAATCTTGATGGGTATAAAGTTTTGAACATAAATAATGAAAGTAAACGGTTCTTTTCATTGTAAATCATTTAATATTGTTATATTTATTGGAACGGATTAAACTTAATGGTTGTATTTAATATTTATAAAAATAAACCAAGGTAACATTGACAAATGTATTTGTTAAGAAAATTCTGTATATAGCATTATTTAGAAAAAAATAGGAAGTGTGCATTAAGAATTGTCTCTAATAGATATAAAAAGTTTGTTTAAAAACAGTTACAAAAAAACAACTTAAGAAAGCATATATGTAATTTGGCTATAATAAATTTTTAGTATAATAAAAAATAGAATCTCTGCCTTAATTTGTCTAATTTTGGTGATAACAAATTAAATAAAGGCTGAAACAAATCTACGAGGTAAAATAAAGTGAAATACTTAAAATGGAAAAGATATTGTGACATCAAGTGTTAGAGGAGAAGCTACAGATAGAGCTAATTGGATATAGAATACAGGACATTATACTAGTTGAGGGGATTTGGATTTATTCATACGTAAAAGATATTAGAAGAGGCATTTTACAATTTATTATTTGATTTGGGTGTTCTGTGGACGTTGCTTGAGACATCAGATTATCTGCAAAAAGGGGAACAAAGTTACAATTGGAATTTATAAAAGGATAGAAACTTACCAGGACTTGGATCGTGTGACGGTGGCATCCAGAAGGAGCAGTCGCATCCGGCAGGAACAGTGACATCCAGGAGTAACCAGGACAGTATTTTGGAACCAAGGGAGTTGATTTGACCGGACGGAGCCAGAAGGAGGTTACCAGGAGGTAGATCGTGTGACGGTGACATCCAGGAGAAGCTAGGACTGGAATTAGGGATCTGAGCAGTTGGTTTGACAGGTCAAGAGTTGTTGAAAGGAGTCACGAGCCATCAAAGGGGTTGCTGTTGGTGAATTGGACATTGAGTGCTGCAGTCTATCGATGACAGGATCCAGTAGTGATTGGTGTTTGAAGTGAAAGCATGAGCAGCTATTAAGGTTTGTTAAGATAAGTTGAAAAAGCATTTTGAATAACTGTCAATTTTGAAAGTGATACCATAAAGTTTACTTAGTACTTCCATAGGTGATTTGAATAGTAGTAAATGTCAATGTGAAATACAGTTGTCAGTTTACTTAGTTTGATTATTTTTGAAAGTCAAGTTTGACGTTAAGTATCATTGATAGCAAACTAGATTTTGATGAACCTACCCTGAAAATAAGAGCTCTCGATTTAAAAGCAGTTATCATTTGATACTTAAGACATTACATGAATTAAGGCATAGTTTACCTGGTGAGCTATTGCAATATATAAAATTGCTTAGTTACTATATTTAGTATGTATGTATGTATAATTGATAACCTCGTTTTACCTTGCGGTGTCGAGACTGGTGCTTTATGTGCTTGCATCTGGCGGTACAATGCTCAACTTGCCCCATATATTTTTTCCGCTGCTGTTCATGTAAGTCAGTGATACAGCCTTAGTAACAAAACGTGTAAGTCGGTGATTATATTTGTTTGCTGCTTTTTCTTGACAACTGAACTTAATACTGTTATTAAGTTCCTAGGATAATAAAATTAGCAAAGCAAGATGCAGATTTAGACGTTTTGTTTCTAAATTGTAAGTGTTTATGTGACATGTGACACTCATAGGTAACAGGACTCACGAAAATTAATCATGGTGACAGGTGACAAACCAAACGATTTTTTCAAAAATCTAGGAAAATTTCGATAAGCAGCGGGAAAAATATAATAAGATAGCTCAGAATGTATCGCGTATTAACATTTTCGGCAGGCAACAAGCCGCGACTTCGTCTTGGCTTGTACTTGCCTACCTCAAATGTTAATAGGTCCTTACATTCCTTGTGAATTAAATAGCTATTAAATCATTCCACGCTGCATCTAACCTAAATTAGTTAAAACTAGCAGTCCAGTGAGACAAATGTCTCATTTAATAAAACAAAAAAGACCGTTTTGCAAATAGAACGCGTATTCACCACACGTACGTATATGACGTCATTGTTGGTAGCAAACTACCAGTCGCATTCGCCTTGATAAAATTTGCCTAGAATCTAACCTAAAAAGTTAGGATTAGGATAATTAAGCTAATAATTAGTGTTAGAGACTGAAATTCGGTTCCTGACCTCACATGACCATTCCAAACATATAACTTTAATAACTTTTTTCTCTATCTCTTACGGTTTGCCTGCTGAAACAGCGTCCCAGACAGACAAAACAGCGTCCCGGACAGACACGTCTATTAGATAAAGGATGAGACATATTATCTTTTCAGAACTTGGTTAATAACTTAATATGAATCGGTGAACAGAACAAGGCAACAAAGGAAATTTGCGTCGCCAAATACACGGCGAACGAAACAAAGAACTCAAACATCTGTTCACCAGCAAATCGCCTCGATCCTACAAAAATTTTAAGAAAACCGTTACCCACATAAAACAATAAATCGCGGCACGCGAGCTCAAAGAAGCACCAATTCTCAAGTATAAACCGCTGCAATAAAAGGGCCAACGGCTCGCCGAACCTCAATAACGGAAGCCGACCAAACGGCGCCGCAGCGAACAAATTAATAAACCAAGTTCGATCACTAAAACGCTCTTAAATCAGAGTGCGCCAAATCCAAAACCCCACATAAGGATACCTGCCGATAGGAAAAAGCGGCCGAAATTCAGCGGCCCAGCAGAAACGCATTTTTGTAACGGAGAAATCAGGGCCACGACAAAATACAGCGGGCAAGGATACAATATTACAAATTAAATTATAATTAACGGAAGGAAGCATCCCAGAAAAGCGTAATTGGTCCCAAAAGTCTTATAAAAATAGCGCGCAACCGATCGAAGCATAATAAACTTATTAACATACGCCATAAGAGTAATGCTTAATTAAGCTTTACGCGGAACACGGAATTAAAAATTCCAATTTGAGCTAATCTTTACCAAAACATAGCAAATTGGGTGTCGTTAGAATCGACATTTCAACGACTATTGATTGCGACTCAAATCAAGTCGATAATTGATCACGCCGCTCAATTAAACGCTATAAATCCGAAATATATCGAAATCGGGCAAAACATCCCTTCTACTTCGACCAATGAGCGTCGAGATCGCGTTGGACAAAGGACTGGCTCCTTTAAATAGTCAGACGCTGGCAGTAGGAAATCACTCAACCCCGGAGAGTCCAACCAACAAGAAGCCTCTTCAGGACCATCCAGCCTTCCAGCAGCATCAACTCAATCCAGGAGAGTCGAACCAGCATCGACTCAACCCAGGAGAGTCCACCAGCAGCCACTTCAGCTTCCAGGACCACCAGCAGCCACTTCAGCTCCAGGACCACCAGCCGTTTCATCTACTGGACTTAGCTGTCTGTCGCATCTTCGTGGACTTAGAGCCAATCCACTTCATTGGACTCTGCTGTCTGCCGTCTTCGTGGGACTTGGGATTCGAGCCACTTCAGCTTCCAGGACCAGCTAGCAGCTCCAGCCTCTCCAGAGCCTATCACCCTCGTGGACTTAGAGCCAATCCTACGCATTGGACTCTGCTGCCTGCCGTTTTTGGAAAGCCACTTTCGCCAGCCGCCGCCTCCGCCCAGGAGATCACCACCGCCGCCGACGTTGCCGCCGCCGCTGCTCACAGCCCGCCGCCCCGTCGCCACCGCCGCCGCTGCAACCGCAGAAGGAAGCCGCCAACCGCCGCCTCCGCCGAGGAGATCAGCACTGCCGCCGACGTTGCCGCCGCCGATGCTCACAGCCCGCCGCCCCGTCGCCAGTCGCCACCGCCGCCGCTGCAACCGCAGAAGGAAGCCGCCAGCCGCCGCCTCCGCCAAAGGAGATCAGCACTGCCGCCGCTGCAACCGCAGAAGGAAGCCACCAGCCGCCGCCTCCGCCAAAGGAGATCAGCACTGCCGCCGCTGCAACCGCCGAAGGAAGCCGCCAACCGCCGCCTCCGCCAAGGAGATCAGCACTGCCGCCGACGTTGCCGCCGCCGCTGCACTCAGCTCGCCGCCCCGTCGCCAGTCGCCACCGCCGCCGCTGCAACCGCAGGAGGAAGCCGCCGGCCCCGCCTCCGAAGGACCACACCCGCTTCCAATCGCGGATGCCAATCCGCCATTTTCTTTTCTTTTTCTGTACATATATGTTACCTAGTTCTAAGCTTATTGGTATGTTAGTTAGTGTAAATATAATAAACTTTGTTCCAATCAAATCCAGTGTCTAGCTGAGGGTAACGCCCAACCTCCTCTTCCGAAACCGACGCCATTGAAGTAACCCTACCGCTGAGCATAGACGTAGGCTTGTTAAACTTTATGCCCACGATATCTATATTTAATTTTCTTTCGGCACCTATTTTGGTGGAAGTTCCAACGTCGATTTTCATATTTTTTTTTAAACAAAAAATATTTTAGAGAAAACCCAACATATTGTGTGATTGTAGTGGACAATGCTATAGTAGTGGCACAAGTAAGTTCTCTAAGTCGGCCTACGGTGTTCCGTCGACTGTTGCAATGAACTAGCGTAGCAGCGATGTTCCTCCTTAAATGTTATTAGTTTGTGGCCTTTGCATTCAGTTTTTAAGTGCACAGCTTATTTGAATTCGATTACGGTCATCTACGCTGTGGGCTAAAAACCTAGTATTTTATAAATTGTTGTGTTTCTAGCAGACGAACTGCCAACCTATATCTCGTGCATCGGTAGCAAAAGCCTTCGAGTATAGAATAAATCTGTTATTTTTCGTTGGAAATATTAATCAATTCGAAGAAATTATTCTTTCTATAATACTAGCTACCTTCTCTAGGGATGTAAATGATTAGTTTACGTCCCACCAAGCAACACCTTTTCAGTAAAATCAGCCTAACGCTCTAAAAAGAACGTTTATAAGAGCGCACTTACGATAGCGGAAGTAGAAACATGTTTTATGTCTAGTATCAAAAATTATATTCATCTAGTATGGCTATGGAATAGTTCCTAATTTAAGAACGCAGCTATAAGTTGTAACTTGAAAACCAAATGCCAATTTTGACATGTAAGTATTAACGTAGTTGCATTCATAAATTAGGAACTATTCCATAGCCATACTAGCTGAAAGTAATTTTTAATCACACTTTAGTTGTAATACTTCAAATCAATTTATTTATATTGAATTTTCTAAAATTCAGTACCGTGACCATGAGACGTCATCCCTGAGGCACATTTTGTTATAGAATGAAATCCTAAACTATGGTAAATTGTTTTTATTTCATTTAGAAGAAAGAACATTAATAAGGGCAATAAGACTAGACAGCTGTTCAATAAATATTTTATTGTTACAACAAAATAGACAATTTATTCATTATTACCAGGCTTGAATACCGCCAAGGGTACGTCCATATCCATACCCCAAACCATTACCATGTAATAAGCCGTAATTGTAACTCCTGGCGAGAGGAGCGGCGACGATTTGCGAAGTCAGCGCGGGTGCAGCAACCACAGCTGGAGCGGCGTAAGTCGATATCAAAGGCTTGTGGTGAATTTCAGTCCTCGAAACGTGGCTCACTGGAATGGGGACGGTCAATGGGGCGGAATAGGCAAAGCGGGCGGCTGCGATGGGGGCGGCGAAGGAAGCGATGCCAGGAGCTGCGATGGAGCCGCCATGAAGATAGCCTACTGGTTTGGGATCGGCGACCACGACGGCAAGGAGAGCGGATAATACGACGAGCTTGAACATCTTTCGTTCTTTAACGCTAAAAGTGCACTGTATCTTTGAAGGAATAGTGCTTCAATTTATATACCTACAGTAATGAGTAGTTAATTGCTCAAACTGCCTACTCTCTGCAATTGCCGTTAAATATCTTTTTATGAATAACAAATTAGTAGTAGGTCTGGTCGATCAGAAATTAGATTTTAAAAGGTGCGATTAAGATCTACTGCATTAATTTTTAATATAGATCGTCGTCACACTTAAAAGAAGAAAAGTAACATTACAATAAATCAATTCCACTGCGTGAGAACGTTGTGTGGAAAATAATTAGTATATGGTACTTATAAACCTAATTGGAAGCAATTTAAACGGATGAAAAAGTTTCCATCTTTTTATAAATAAATAAAAACTATTGATGGTAGATAGTTGACATTGGGTGTGGAGGCATAATCCCGTTTATATATTCTAAAAAATTTCCCCATTTTGACAACTGTAAAAGAAAATTTACAGCATTTTTGTAACTTAATTCATTAACAGGGCTAGATTAGAGTTTTTAGAAGCCATTTAAATAGATATCAATTATCATTAAAAAAATTCTCCTAAAAAGTGCTTTGTATCAAAAACGTCAAATAAAATATCTAAAGAAATAGTTAACACTGTATATTCTTTTTTTCCAATTATACGTGTAAATCTTTAATGTATTTAAATAAGAGAATTTTAATTTTAAAATTAAATGCTGGCATGTGAAATTTTAAAAAAATATAAAAAAATTGAAAAATTAAGTTTTTGCTAAATTTAAAGTGAAGTGGGAGTTTTCTGGCCTTGAAATTGTTTACTTAGCTAAAACTAACACACTCTAAACAAATTTTGCATTAAAATCTTACTTAACTTCCGAAAAACGGCACTTTTTGGATTTTGACCATTTTGCAATAGGTTTTTAGACAAGCACAAATTATTGTCGCAAAAAGTTTTCTTGCACTTCCGGGACTAAAGTTGATACTTTAGTCCCCGTAAACAGGGATTAAAGTAGCTCATTTAATCCCTAGGGACTAAAGTAAAAATGATACCGTAACTATGATAAATCTATGTACACACGAGGTTAGTAGGTTAGGTTTTGTTTGTCATTTGACACACACTGACGCAAAACTTAACCCGCAAATCTCAAATTTGACATATACTAGCAATACACTTCAGTACTGCCAACTGATTCAGGCTATCCAGGACCTGCTGCAATTCAGTTTTTAATAACTTGTAATTGTCAGTTTCCAAATTGACAGATTTCAAATTTTTTAAATGTTTGATGATAATGTTCTCAAAAGTGCAAAGAATGGCGTATATACCTCGGGACTAAAGTGCCTAAATCGCTTGAATGGTTTTTGCCCTCGGGCTTCACCTCGAGGCAACAAACTCCACTCGCGGGATTAAATGGTGCACTTTAGTCCCTCGTGATATAATATACTATTGAAAAATCTAATAGTAGATTATATTATAAGTGAGAGAAATGCATCATTATTTGCGAGTGAGAATTTTGAATCGCGACTGCCCCAGCACGAGCGATACAATTTCTCACGAGCTTATAATGGCATTTCGCTCACGTGTGATATACGACGTTTTATCTTACAGTAGCAATTCTTGTGCCTAAATAGTTTGCGCAGTCAGAATATGTGGCGAAATAAATTTATAATTAGTCGCCTATGATTTGTGATAATAGGTTTTAACTAACCAATGGAGACTCAAACGAAAACATTATTGGAAACAATTTATATGCAAATATACTAATTCCCACCAAAATATTAAATATATTTTAGCAGCTGTCAATATAATTAGTAAACTAAACAAATTAAATTTAGATGGACACACTTATACAGTAATTATTATTAACACGATGTGTATTGTTTCATATTTTACGTTCTAGTGTATTGTATTAATTTGATTGATATCGGGTGTACTTTTGTACTCAGAGGAGCCTTTAGGATATAAATTCGACATAATTATGATACACCCCTAGCTGTCCCACCTAGATATTCTAGGGCATAATAACATTATTCCAGATTTAGAATCGTGCATTTAATAGTATATTATGTTATTAGGAGCAAAAGTTATATTTTATGTGGGGAGGCTGGACGGGTTATCTGCCGAGCTTGCGAGGAAGATAAGTACAGCTGAGCCACATAAAGATACTTTTGCTCCGAATAACATATAGTATTTTTTCTTCAAACCTTTTTATAACAAATTATTTACAACTTTGTGAATAAAAGTCGAAGAAAATTACTTGATCTCGTCAGCGGCAGATAATATTATCTGCCGCTGACGAGCGGCAGAAAAAGTCTTCCGCGGCAGATAATAACTGTATCTGCCGCTTGGCAATAAAGTCACAGTTTAGCATCATCAATCAAGCAGTATATTGCCATATTTTACTGCCGTTTGAAGAAAAAACAAATTATATGTATTTACACTCAGATCCAGTGAAATGGCATTTGTACGGTAGGTTACATGATTGCTTTGTGCTAAAAACCACTCAGAACGATATTTAAAAAAAAATACGTACGTACTATTTAATGTCATATATTTGACGATAAGTATTAGTTAATTTTATAAATATACAGAATTCAAAATATGTAGAAAAAAACTGTTACAAATAAGATGATATGGTATATCTATTGACATATGAGTGCATTTTATTTATTTACATTCTTTTGTTATCCAATACCTTGCACATACTCTTAAACGTCAGATTGACTTATCCTCAAATATTTATAGTTACAGACTTCTTTTACTTTATTAAATTGCCCTGTATATTGATCATGTTTAGTTAATTATGTTTTTTATGCTAGCTCGGTAATTTACTTTGAACTTGAAAATTCTCATTCAAGTTAGAGCATGAATTTTATGATTGAAATAAATAAAATTTGGAACATCTATTTCTGTTCAAACTCAAAATTGCCGAGAAGCTAGATTTTTTTAATACGTTGTTAGCTGATAGGTCAGTTGAACAGATAATTCGACAGCATTTTTTATTATTAATTATTAGCTCTCAGGTAATTAATTTTCTCAATTATATGAGTTGATTTATTTCTAATTCGTTTTGTCTTTCAGATGATTATTAATACAATCTTCAACATAAAATATTATTATCCTTTTATGGCCTTTTCGGTTCCTGAGAAGCGCTCAAAACAGCTAAGAGCCGCACTTACGCGTTAAGTGCTAAATTACAACACTTTTAAATCTTAAATTTCTAGACCTTGTCCTTAACAACAGACCTAACAAAACACTTCAAGTAACCTTAAATTTTGTATTTCAACAATTAATTAAGAAGCTTTAGAAAATATTTCACTTAAATTAAATTATGTAGTTTAAAATCAGAACCAACTGCAACAAATTTATAATATACTAAAGGTTATCTTATTGTACAAATAATATTCCATTCCAAAAATGCCATTTTTGGACATAATCGAATAAAAACACTATCATGTGAGCTATGCATAGATCAACAATTGCAATATCTATAGAAAACAATGTTCGGCATGGTTCGACTTGGTTAATAACCGGCAGGAAGATTTAATGAACTTAAAATACAACCAGCTGAGAATGCTAAGCATAGTCACATGAGCTTCTAGACAGCATTTATTATTTTGCTTAATATTTAAAAATTATTTATCCATTCAACCCAAAATTGTCAGAATGAATGTAATTTATAAAATATTCTATTTGTATCACCACTTCATCAAACATATAAGCTTTGAAACTATTGGAACTGTTAAAAACTCAGCCATAAAAGAATGCTGCTTAAAGGGTTATTATTTATGTTGAGCTTACTATAATTTACTACAATGAGAAGCCATCCATGAGGCTAACTTTGTCATGGAACCATATCCTAAACATTGGTAAACGGTTTTAATTCTACAACTCATTTTCTTTTAGAAAACATATTCACATGTTGAAGCCATGTTGTGGTCACTTTACGAAAATAACAGCAATAAAACTAGACAGATATTCAATAAATATTTTATTATTTCGACCATATAGACGAAGATATTGTTTTCAAGAATGTACAAGAAGAGGCAATGTTTCCCCCTTAAAACCACTTCGTATCAGATCACCAGGATTGGATACCCCCAAGGCTACGGCCATAAGCATATCCCAAACCATTTCCATGCAATAAACCATAGTTGTAACTCCTCGCGAGAGGAGCGGCGACGATCTGAGAAGTCAGCGCAGGAGCTGCGACCACTGCGGGAGCGGCGTAGGTTGAGATCAAAGGCTTGTGGTGAATTTCAGTCCTGGAAACGTGGCTCACTGGAATGGGGACGGTCAATGGGGCAGCATAGGCAACGCGAGCGGCTGCGATAGGGGCGGCGAAGGAAGCGAAGGCGGGGGCTGCGATGGAGGCGCCCTGGAGATAGCCTACTGGTTTGGGATCGGTGGCGACGACGGCGAGGAGAGCGGACAATACGATGAGCTTGAACATCTTTAGTTCTTTATCGATGCAAGTAAACTGTGCCTGTGAGGGAATATTAGCTTGAATTTATATACCTCTGCTAATGAGTAGTTAATTATATAAAGTGCCTATTATGACCGATCAAAAACCAGATTTTAGATGGTGCAATAATGATATCTTACATTGATTTTTAATGTACTAAAAAAATTAATTATTAACCTTTGTCAAACATTTCGATAAAATTATGTAATGTAATATAGAATGGGGCCAACCGCAGCAAAAGAATTATACTCTACTAAAGATCAGTTCTTCGTACAAATAATATTCGATTTCAAAAATACCACCTTTTGACAGAATCCATTAAAAAAATACTAGTTTTTATTCTACACAATTCAAGTAAGTAACACGATCGGAAATTCACATACACTTACCCTTTGACAACCAACCATGAAATTATATGAAAGTATACAGCAAAACAAGAACCAACATTATCTTATGAACAATGCATAATAAGAAAAACAGATTCTGAAATGTATAATTGCCAAATAAAATGTAAATATTTTCAATTAAACTAATACCCTGTGAACTGAAGAATGAAATCAAAATTTAGCCCTTTTTTACACAGACACTGCGGGCCGGCGAAAAAACCGTGGTCACCTCTCACACGGGTGGCTCGTACTTCTTTGGTAACAAATAATCTAACTTTAGTATTGCACAGAAGCTCATTCAGTACAGTTTGTAGCTATTAACTATTGGTGAGGATTTATATTTGTTAAATCAATGGAATTGATTCGCAAATTAGCTATTACATAAATAAAGAAAGTCTAAAACGGCACGCGCCAGAAAATTGTGGATTCACCCGTTGATGGTAGAAAGGACAGCAGTGGGATGTGTTGCCGCTTAAGAGCAGATGAGCAAATGCAATAAAGAAGAATCTGGTGTGATACACTCACACAACTTCCTTTTACAGTGATTTTATAATTAGAAAAAATTGTGCTTTAAGCATTACAACCACTGTGTGTCATACTGCCACGCCCCACGGATTACGTTGCACTCCGATGACCAACCAGCGTTACGCCACTCCGCGCGCCTGGCACGGATGACTATAAATAGCTCCACACCGACCTTCGGCTCTTAGTGCGACTTTCACTTTAATGATGCAAGCTGCAAAGTCTTGCGAAACGTTAGTGAATATGGATGCACAAACGGCAAAACGGCCAAATCTGGCTAAGTATCCTCGTTCTAAAGATACTCAAACAACACGAGCCACCAAACAGCATGACCATCGCGTGGGTTTTTGCTCGACTTCACAAGGTGCAAAGCACATTAAGCCATAAAATGCTGAGTGTTCATATACAAATACTACGCGGTCTAAGCCGAAATTCCATGTTAGGAAGAATAATTCGAGTAACCGCGAAAGCCTCAAACAGCATATATTGAGATGGTCTTAAGCCCTGAATCGCATATCTAGAGCACAGCTAATTAATGAATAGGTCATAAAAGCTCAGAATGGGAGATAGGATTTAATAGCAACAAATAAAATAAAATCAAATTTGAATTAGCAATCATATTGGCAAAGCAATGCCTGTAATAAGTATTAAAATCGTAACATAAAAGGAAAGGCAGAGTTCTAAACCTAATAGGAATGGGACCACAATATTTAATTAGTCTAGAATATTAAAAGGGGATGGTAAAATGCAAAAGCCAATCCATGTATTAGTAATTCGATTATGAAAGGAATGGTCACATGCTTGTCGAGGTAAATTGCAAGTCAGAAATCGTTGTATAAATTTCTCTTTGAGCATATTCTTAAAAGGTATAAAAATGCAGCAGGTAAAACAGAGTGCAAAGAGCACACGGGAATAAATCTGAAGGCAAATAAAGGGAAGAAAATGAATAATTAACATGCAAGATTATTTGAAAATCCGAACACTAATTTGATGCAGGAGTGGAAAAATGAAATGGACTTTTAGTTGAACTCTGAAGTGTTTCTTGTGGAAGTTCACGAAAGGAAGAACTGATCAGTGAGAACGTTGTGAAAAAGGACGGTTAATAAGTGCGGGACACAGTTATGTGAAAGACAAAATTAACAAATGTAATGGACAAATTTAGTAGATAAGCAAAAGTTTGTAAAAAGATTAGATTTAAGGTGTTTAATTGTTAGAAGATTTTGATTTGATTAGTTTTATATTGATATGCAATTGTTTTAACAATAACTTAAAAAGGAGACAATTGAAATAAAATTGGCTGGTGACAGCTTGAAAAGTGGCTGGTGTTTTAATTTAAAATTTAGTACCTTTACATACAGTTACAACCTTAAAAATTCACCAGAGTGCTATTTACGTGGTCGTGTTTACGCACAAATGAAGGCAGGAAAATCCAACGCCTAAAGTTAATTTTCAACATCGACACCGATCCCGATCCTGCGGCAGAACTACGATGACTACATCAGCACCGCACATCCGGTATCCGACTCCAAGAGAAGATCTGGGCACATTCTTGCTGCGGCCGAGGTTCGGACGGGCATGCAAAGAAGGTTTCGCAGGTTAGTGGTGAAGCCAATATAAATTATACCAATGTGTACCTGCTGAGAAGCTGCTTAAACGTCGCTGTATAACAGAGCCCAGGCGAATTATTTCGTTGTAAAAATTGAAATTGAAAAATCCAAGTGCAGAAGTGAGGTTAGGATCCTTCCTTGGCTTGGTCTTAAAACAATCAAGGTATGGGTGTTGCCTGAAAGAAACAAAAGATAGCTACTGACGCTACTAGAAAGCGGAAAATGGTGAATTTACCTGTGAGATTTACTCATTGAGTTGTATTTAATTAACTAAAAACCACCAAACGACAATCACTTGATTGAACTTTCAGAAACGTAATTTCATTTAGATCTGATGTAGCATTTTAGCGGGTATCTGAACTACGTACATGGGCGTACGCTAGAATTTTCCAAAAAGTAATTGGGGACCCACACCTTGTGTTAAGATCTCTGCTTACCTGAGCTAGCCAACATTCATTTAATTTACAATTAGATTATATCTAAAAGTAGGGGCATACGAGCATCAATTCAAGTCAAACATAAAGTAACTCACAATAATTATCCCTGAGCGTTTCATAAATCTGTAATATTTGCTGAACCCAAAAGAAATTTATGTTAGCGATGGGAGGCGCAAGCTAAATTTTATTTTCAATATTAATTATATAGTAAAGCCGTATAACCATCACAACAATATATGAAGTTTCAACGCCGTACCTCTTTTCGTTTTTGAGATATTCTGTTCACAGTACCCACACACAGACATACCAATGAACAAAAACATGTTTTTTGGGTTCAGGGGACTCTAAAACGTGAAGATCTGTTGAAAATTCAATTTAGAATTTTTGGGGTGAATCCAATACTTCCTTTATTGTAAAAGGAAGTAATAAATACTATGCATTACTTACACTTGTGTTTTCTTTCTCGTTCGGATAATTCATTATAGTTGTCTATAATTATTTCGAATACCTCTTTCCAAGCATTTTTAGATTTAATTCGGTCTTTGTATTCATCAGACATTTTATCCCAAATCACACTGCTTTCCTCAGTCACACTAATAAACTGCTCAATGACTAGATTCTCCATTATTCAATTAAATATGTGTGGAACGCAATGTGTGTTGTGCAAGACTCAAAAATAACTGAAATGGCGGTGGCGAATTTGCCGTTCGTGTGTACACCTACATTTACTCGCATGGAATTAAAACACCACCGGCGACTTTAAAATTGGATGGCGACCGGCAGGTAAAACTACCGTGACCGTCCCGTGTGAAAGGTTCCATATAAATTAACGATATTTATTTGTTGCCGGACGGCAAAACTGCAAGCAGGCGAAACAACCGTCCGTGTGAAAGAGGGCTTAATGTGAAAAAACGATACCGTAATTACATCCTTGCTCCTCGTCATCGGTAGTGTGTAATGCAACCTGCAAGCGCATGAATTATTAATTTTAATTTTTTAAATCCAGTCAGTTCCAAAATGATATTACAAGAGCAATAGTAAAAATGGTTGGTGGGAATTGAGATAGTAACAGGGTTACTAGGAGCGATTTAATATTACTAAACAAATCTGGTGTGATACACGCACACAACTTCCTTTTAGAGTGATCTTATAATTAGCCAAAACTTTTGATTTTGAATTTTTAAGCATTTGTCAAAAAAGTTCAAAAATTAGAAATTCTACAAAACCGGTACAAAATAGAGCGTTAGTTGAACAGACAAATTTTCTCTAGAATTTTAAGCTGAATTCAAAAATTTAATAATATACCGGGTGTTCTATTTAAAATAGGAGTTAATAAAATTTAAAAAACATAAAAGAAACCCATTTTAGAAGTCAACTGAAAAATCACCTATCTCACATTAATACACATTAAAAATGTAATAAAAATGTCAAGTTTGAAAAAAATCGTTAGAGCCGTTTTTTAAAAAAATAATAATTATTATAAATGTTGTAATGACAATGGTAAAAATGGCTTTCCCTATGGTATAATTTGATATAATAATATCATATTATTATAATTTGCAATACAAGTCAATGTTAAAAATAACCTTGAATTAGCTTGTTCTATTGTGGATGCTATAGACGTATAGACTATAGAGTTGCCAGCCATTTAACGTAGCTGTAGTGCGTGAGTGATTGTGTCTTGGTTGTGGAGTGATTTTCTATTATAAAGAATTTAATATTAGGTTCTATAACAATCTTTTGGATCTGGAACTATCAAGTGAAGTGCCAGTGTGGGTGTTCAGCAAGGGAGAGCTAGTTTTAAAGTCAGGTACGGCTGAAAAAGGCAAGAAAGGCCTTCATTGAACTTTCAATGTGGATTATCTAACCAAGTTTTATTTGAGATAATTAGAGAACATTGTGTAATTAGATTTAGTAACTGTTTATATAGTGATTAATTGAATTTATTTTATAAATGCAACGTTAAATCAAGCACTTGATCATTTTAGGTGTTTATAACTTGAAATTATCTTTTTGGTTATTTTTTTAGATTAATAATAACAAGCAATCCAGTGAGACAAATGTCTCATTTAAAAAAACAAAAAAGACCGTTTTTCAAATAGAACGCCTATTAAATAAAAACTGTACCCAGACCTGGAAGGTGTCAAAGTGGTTGCCTAACCGATCGACGTTTTAAGGCGCAGAGGGTCGCAGCTCCGTTTGGCTGCTGAAACATCCTTTATCTAATAGACTTGTCCGTCCGTCCGTCCGTCCGGGACGCTGTTTCAGCAGCCAAACCGTAAGAGATAGAGAAAAAAGTTATGGAAGTTATATGTTTGGAATGGTCCTGTCAGCTCAGGAACCGAATTTCAGTCACGTGACACTTCCGGTTTTAGAGAAATCACAAAAAAGACCGTTTTTCAAATAGAACGCCTATTCAATAAAAATGTTTCAGCAGCCAAACGGAGCTGCGACCCTCTGCGCCTTAAAACGTCGATCGGTTAGGCAACCACTTTGACACCTTCCAGGTCTGGGTAAAGTTTTTATTTAATACGCGTTCTATTTAAAAAACGGTGTTTTTTGTTTTTTGAATGAGACATTTGTCTCACTGGATTGCTTGTTTTTATTTAATACGCGTTCTATTTGAAAAACGGTCTTTTTTGTGATTTCTCGAAAACCGGAAGTGTCTAATAGAGAAAAGTTCACATAAGTAATATAGTTAATACTAAAACATCCACCTAGCTAATGAAAAATGAGACTTATTGCTTAATTAGAAAGATCCACAATATTGTGCTTTAGGTATCTGAGAAATCTGCTTTGAATTCTTTCAATTCCATTGATATAAATATTATATTGAGGGTTCCATACGGGCGTCGCAGATTCTAATTTACAGTTCAACAGTGCTTAAAAGATTTACAAATTCTACTTCAAAATCCCAGCATTTTATAAACTTTGCGCGTGATCATGTCAATGTAAACATCGAAAAACAATTTGTTATCTAAAGATATAGCTAGGTCTTTAATAGTTAAAACTTGGTTTATATGGTCGTTGTCAATATGATAAGCGTAATCAAGTTGGTTGTGATTTCTATTTTATATACTAACATTTGTCAATATTCATGATCAAACGATTTCTATAGTAATAACTTGGAAAACTATTAAGATTGTTATAATCCTTATCTCCACTTATTTTTGAATATATTTTTAAATCATCAGCATATAATATAAAATTGGAATTTTTAAAAGTAACTCAATATATCGTTTACCTATATAAAGAATAAAAGACAGAGGTACCAAATGTGTTCCTTGTGGGACTCCTGCTGTTATATTTGCTGCTATCGATGTGAAACCATTTACAACAACACACTGAGTTCTATTATTTAGTTATAATTATCCACCTTAGTAATTCACTGTGTCTACCGATGTCATATAATGAACAAAGAGTAGTTAAGCTTGTCAAACGCTTTACTGAAATCAGTGTCACAGAGTGAACCTCAGAAGATTGGTCCATGGCGTTATAAAAAAATTTACATAAGTAAGTAAATTTAACACCACCGATCTATTCGAAAAGAAACCACATTGTTGGTCTTCATTAGGTCCAGCAAAAACCAGTTAGGAAATTTTTTATTGCTTTTAATATATTTACATGATCGGCATGATTAAACTATTTAACTCATTATAAAATTTTGTGACAGGGTCATCCACATTTGGCACCCCAATTGTCCAGTTGAATTTATTAAAAGAAGCCTGCTGTTTATAACATTGTAATCGGCCAACTTAAAATCGCAAAAGACTTGTACTGCTTCCTTCAGTAGTTCACTAGAGCGATACTTTTAGACGAATGTCAAGTGGTAGACGATGCTGATCTGCAATTCTAATAGGGCTGTTACTTTCCGATATTCCGAGATCTTCATAATTAGACAATATTAAATCTAGTACTCTTAAATTGACATTGTTGGTGCAGTTAAACTGCATGATATTACTTTCAGAGATGCGATCCAAAAAAATATTCGAAACAGTTTTGTAAGTAGTTATGTTTTGCAGTTTTAGCGAATCTATTTTCTTAATCCAGTTTAGGTTACTTAAGTAGATATCTCACAGATAAGTAAGCAGATGTCATTATTATCTATTGAACGTATAATAATTGATAATTTGTTTAAAAACCATTACAGACTCGTCATGTGGGCTATTCCAGGATGAATGCACACGCAATAAATAACTAGATTAGGAGCATGTTGAAGCAATGTTGCGGTCACTTTACGAAAATATCAGCAATAAAACTAGACAGATGTTCAATAAATATTTTATTATTTCGATCATATAGACGAAGATATTGTTTTCAAGAATGTACAAGAGGAGGCAATGGTTTCCCCTTAAAACCACTTCGTATAAGATCACCAGGATTGGATACCCCCAAAGCTACGTCCATATCCATATCCCAAACCATTTCCATGCAATAAACCATAGTTGTAACTCCTGGCGAGGGGAGCGGCGACGATCTGAGAAGTCAGCGCAGGAGCAGCGACCACAGCGGGGGCGGCGTAGGTTGAGATCAAAGGCTTGTGGTGAATTTCGGTCCTGGAAACGTGGCTCACTGGAATGGGGACGGTCAATGGGGCGGCATAGGCAACTCGAGCGGCTGCGATGGGGGCGGCGAAGGAAGCGATTCCAGGAGCTGCGATGGAGCCGCCATGAAGATAGCCTGGTGTGGGATCGGCGACGGCGACGGCGAGGAGAGCGGACAATACGATGAGCTTGAACATCTTTAGTTCTTTATCGATGCAAGTGCACTGTGCCTGTGAAGGAATATTAGTTGAATTTATATACCTCTGCTAATGAGTAGTTAATTGCATAAAGTGCCTACTGTATGCAATCGCCGTTAAAGACTTTTTTATGCGTAGTAAAAAGTCAGTCCGAGTGATCGATAAAAAATTAGATTTTAAACAGTACGATAAAGATCTACTACTCTAGTTGCTAATGAACCGTCCTCTCCCCACAGTCAAAATAATAAGCTACAAGTATAGATCAACACCATTTGGTGACTCCCTTTTATGGAAGATAAAGTATAGGTTTTAACTAACCAATGGAGACTCAAACGACAGCATTATTGGAAACTATTGATATGCAAATATATTAATTCCCACCAAAAAAAATATATATATAGCTATTTCTGTATCTAGGGAGCAAAGGTATTAATTTTCTACTGCGTATGAATTTAATGCCCGACGCGTTAGTGGAGGGCATTAAACACACAAGGGAGGAAATGAACCTTTGCTCCAGTGATACATATATGACTTTTTCTTCGAACGCATGTTCTGTAGCTCGAAATTTCAAAAATGTTGCTTTAGGAAATCATTATAGTGACTCTAGATATCTGTAGTGACATTTTGTCTAGTTTTCAAATCAACATAACGTTGTAAAGCTTTGGTGTGATATACATGGTGACATAAACACAAATGCGGGAGCAAAAAAATATTGGCTCCCGCCGGGAGTCAATAAAAATTGTAGTGATGGGCATATTCGTATGAAAAATAACCGGTTATCCGGTTATTGAAATAACCTATCTAACTCGGTTTTCGTTTTAAGTATTCGAATGAAAAATAACCTCATCTTGATACGTACTACGTGCCATATTTCAGTGACCTGCGAGTGATCGAAATTCTGTAAATAATACGTCATTCATAACTCATAACTCATAAGCCTAAGCAAGGCTGATTGTATTGTAATTGAAAACACCATTTGGGCGTCTCGCTCTACAGTTTTCTCCCTTGCTTCCTTGCCAGCTGGGGCTCGCGGTCGATCCGTCGTCATATGATATGAACATAAATCAATTTTTTGCCGCCTTTCACCCGGCCGATAAACGTTTTACCACTGTTTTTTATTGCGCTTAGCAAGCAGTGCCGCATATTTCTTTCTTTCTACACTTAATAGATACTTCTTAATTTCCAATACATAACACATAATGTACATATTATGTTTTGGTTATAAATCGGAAGAATGTAGGAGTAAAACTCATACAAATACAACAATATATTATTAATTATTATTATATTATTATAAATCGCCAGCAATCGAAAACAATAAAGGTGTATCCAGATATATTTTATTCATATCCACAATTACTTATTGCACAAACTTCTTAGAAATCAAATAAAAATCATTTATACAATTATTTTAATTAACGATTAAGTGAGTTCCTCTGCTATCTGCAAGTTACGATGCCGATGCCGCGTAACCGGCAAACCGGCGAAATCGAAACGAATCGAGAGCCAAAATGTATTCGAATGATTATTCAAATGATCATTCGGTTATTAAGATCATTCGAATGCAAATAATTCGGTTATGAAAATTGTCGGGTTATGCCCATCACTAAAAAATTGGTTCCCGCTGGTTGGAAATTGACAGTTTTGTTTCTTAAAACTAAGGCGCAAAACCCGAATTTCTATAGAGTGAGTACAAAAAATATATTTTAGCAGCTGTCAATATAATGATTAAACTAAGAAAAATTAAATTTAGATGGGCACATTTAAATGTTTATTAAATCTGCTCGTTAATTTAATATTAACGAGAACATACAAATTCATCGAACGCAAGTGACCGAACCCAGTCTATCGAAAAACAATTTATCCGAATATATACAGTAATTATTATTAACAACACGATGTGTATTGTTTCGTGTTTTACGTTCAAGTGTATTGTATTAATTTAATTTATTGTTATATCCGGTGCACTTGTGTATAAAATTGTACTGAGAGCGGCGTTTGGGATATAAATTCGACATAATTATGATACACCCCTAGCTGCCCCCCTAGATATTCTAGGGTATAACAACGTTATTCCAGATTTAGAATTGTGCTTTTGAAACAAATTATATGTATTTACATACTCAGATCTAGTGGAAATGGCATTTTACAGTAGGTTACATGATAACTCTGCTTTTAGTAAAAGACCACTCAGAAAGATGGACTAATTGTGTTTCGATCAATTTTTTCGACCGATATTTAAAAAAAGTACGTAGGTGTTACTTAATCTAATATATTTGACGATATAAGTACTAGTTTATTGTATAAATACACAGAATTCAAAATTATGTAGAAAAAAACTGCGTTACAAATATGATGTGGTATATTTATAGAGATATGATGCATTTTATTAACTTACATACTATTGTTATCAAAATTACCTTCCACATACTGTCTTAAACGTCAAATTGACTTATCCTCAAATATTTATAGTTATAAACTCCGTTTACTTTATTAAATTGCTCTGTATATTAATCATGTTTTGTTTATTATGTTTTTTATGCTATCTGGGTAATTTTCTTTTTGAACTTGAACATTTTTATTCAGGTTGGAGAACAAATTTTATGATTGAAATAAATAATTTGTAACATCTATTCCTGTTCAAACTCAAAATTGGCGTTAAGCTAGATTTCTTGAATACGTTGTTAGCTGACAGGTCGGTTGAACAGATAATTCGACAGCATTCTTTATTATTAATTATTAGCTCTCCGGTAATTAATTTTCTAAATTATTTAAGTTGATTTATTTCTCATTCGTTTTGTCTTTCAGATGATTTTTAATTCAATCTTGAACATACAATATTATTAATCTTTTATGACCTTTTCGGTTCCTGAGAAGCGCTCAAAACAGCTAAGAGTCGCAATTATGCAGGTCCTCAGAAACTGTTCCCGTTATTCGCACCAAAATAGAAGATACTGACACTCATTACGAGTGAAGTGTTAAATGACAACACTTTTAAATATTTGACATCAGTTTAATAGGCAAATATCTGACAACCTATCTTTCTATACAATTTAAATTATTCGATGATACTATAGTGGGAAGTATGTATTGTTATTGTCACGTTTGGTGGCTCAGTGGTTAAGCTTCCTGAGACTACTAGATTCAAGGATCGCGATTTCAATTTCTGGTCACGATGAGGCAAAAATTAGAAAATGCTAATAAAATTCTGTGCAGAATGCCATTTTTCAAAAGAGATGTTAAACCGTGGGTCTTATGTGATATGACACACGGAAAAATCTTCTGCTAGTGTTGGAACTTCACAGCAGTCGGTGTCTACAGTACCTGGTGCTTCGTATTTCTATACCTTGTCCTTAACACCAAACCAAAAAAATCACTTCGAATAACCTCAAATTTTGTTTAACAACAATTAATTAAGAAGCTTTGTAAAATATTTCTCTAATTTTTTTAAATTTAGAATCAGGACCAACCGAAAAAAATTATACTCTACCAAAGGTTATCTTTTCCTAGAAATAATATTCCATTTCAAAAATTACATTTTTGACACAATCGAATAAAAACACTATGAGTGAGCTATGCAAAGATTAACCATTACAACATCTATAGAAAAGAATGTTCAGCATCAGAAGACTTGGTTAATAACCGCCAGGAAGATTTCATAAACTTAAAATACAACCATTGGAGAATGTTAAACATTGCCAAATGAGCTTCTAGGTAGCATTTATTATTTTACTTAATATTTAAGAAATATGTATCCATTTAACCCAAAATTGTCAGAATGAATGTAATTTATAAAATATTCTATTTGTATCGCCACGTCATCAAGCATATAAGCTTTGAAACTATTGGAACTGTTAAAAACTCTGTAATAAAGGAATGCGGCTTAAAGGGTTATCATTTATGTTGAGAAGCCATCCATGAGGCTGACTTTGTCATAGAACCAAATCCTAAACGTTGGTAATCGGTCTTAATTCTACAACTAATTTTTATTTAGGAAACAGTTTTACATGCTGCAGCAATGTTGTGGCCACATTATGGAAATAGCAGCAATACAACTACAAGAAAACTAGACAGATGTTCAATAAAAGCTTTTATTGTTTCAACAATACAGACAAAGATATGGTTTTCAAGAACGTACAAGAAGAGGCCCACTTCGTATAGCATCACCAAGACTGAATACCCCCAAGGCTACGTCCATATCCATATCCCAAACCATTTCCATACAATAAACCATAGTTGTAACTCCTGGCGAGAGGCGCGGCGACGATCTGAGAAGTCAGCGCAGGAGCAGCGAACACAGCGGGGGCGGCGTAGGTTGAGATCAAAGGCTTGTGGTGAATTTCAGTCCTGGAAACGTGGCTCACTGGAATGGGGACGGTCAATGGGGCAGCATAGGCAACGCGAGCGGCTGCGATGGGGGCGGCGAAGGAAGCGATTCCAGGATCTGCGATGGAGCCGCCATGTAGATAGCCTGGTGTGGGATCGGCGACGGAGACGGCGACGAGAGCGGACAATACGACGAGCTTGAACATCTTTAGATCTTTATCGATGCAAATGCACTGTGCCGGCGAAAGAATATTATTTGAGTTTATATACTTCTCTTAATGAGTAGTTAATTGTATAAAGTGTCTATTCTATAGAATCTCCGCTAAAAACCTTTCTATGCGTAAAAATATAATAGGTGAGTCAGGCTTATCTATCAGAAACTGGATTGATCTTTTACATTGATTTTTATATGAACCGTCGCGTCGTCTCATTTAAAATAAGAAACTATAGATCAACGTCATTCAATGATACCGTTCTGTAGAATATAATTAATAGTATTTAATTGACCAACGAGGACTCAAAGGGAAACATTATTAGAACAAAATTGTAGGCAACTTTATTAATTAACACCAAAATATTTAATGTATTTTGGCAGCTGTCAATATAATTAGTAAAGTAAGACGAACCATACTTATATAGAAATATTTAAATATTTCTTAAGAATGCTCGTTAATGCAATATCCAATCCGGTTATCGAAAAAAAAAAATCAAACCAACAGCTTAACCATTAAAACAATATGACTTGTTCTTTGCTTAGTGTTTAATTTTTATTGCATTAATTTTATTTAGCGTATAGTTGTGTTTACACATTTTTTCTACAGCCGTGATTTTAAACTGTTTCCAGGGGTCATATGCAGCGTGCTTTATGTTGTCTATAAAACACGCCATTCCATTTAAAGCACGGAGTACTTTAAGAGTTTATGAAACCTTATTATTTGTGAAGATTAAAAGTACAGTTATTATATTGGACCGATTTGTATGCGGATTCCCGAGGGCCCGATTCGAGAGGAGCCGAGCACCGAGGGCCCCCTTGGAAGGGGCGGAGCCCCGAGGCCCCCCTTGAGGAGGAGCGGAGCCCGGAGGGCCCCTTGGGGATATGCGTAGTCCCAAGGGCCCTCCTGGAGAGGGGCGGAGCCCCCAGGGGCCCCTTAAAGAGGGGTGGAATCCCAAGGGCTCCCTTGGAAAGGGGACGAGCCCTGAAGGCCCCCTTGGGTAGGGGCCGAGCCCTGAGGGCTACCTTGGAAAGGGACCGAGCTCCGAGGGCCTCCTTGGAGGGGGGTGGAGGCCCGAGAGCCGCTTTGGAGAGGGGCGAAGCCCCGAGGGCATTTTGGCTAACAAACTCCTCGGCTGTAGAAAAAATATTGAGGCCAACTCGTGTTTTACAGTTTAAAAATCTCGGTCGATCATAAAATTCTCGCTTCGCTCGAATTTTAACATGATCGACCTCGATTTTGAAACCCTCTGTAAAACACTAGTTGCCTTAATAGCTATACTCGAAGCGCCGTTTGGGTTAAACTTGGCTCGTAATAAATTATTATATGGCTTTTAGATCTAATTGCTCTAAAAGACGTTTTACGGTAGCCTAATGATATTCCAGGTTAACAGCCGTATTTTTTAAACAAATAAAATATATTTCCATAAGATAACAAGAGATTTTTTTAGATTTAATGGATTTAATAAGAAAAGATATATAATACATATCAAGAACATTAAGACATCAAGAATTCAGTGATACAAAACAAACTTACAGTACGCTATAAATTAGCTATATATTAAACTGCAATTGACATTTGAAGGTAAGCGATTTGAAAATATGTATGTCTTTATAATTAATAACCACCAGTTTCATATAAACAGAGCTTGTGCATAAAACTGCCAGCTATCCAGCCCGATTAAATAGGGAAAATTCTATTCTGTTGATTTCGAGTTTTTATATGTAGCTTAAATGCGTAATGTTAGATGGATGTATCTGATATTTAATATATTTTTTTGTTAAAGAAGACTGTAAAATGTTCAAATCCGTTGTCGATAAATACCTTTTTAAATGTTTAGTAAAATACCTAATATTGGGCCTACTCTACAACCACCCAGGCAAAAGATTAAAAAAAGCGTGTTGCCAGATAAAATTCTGAATTTTGTCCTATTGTCTTGGAAGCTTTTGAAGTATGTAGTTTCTGACTTACATTAGCTTTGGTTGAATAATTGTGTTTGACTAAATTACTTTGCTTTTCCAAGTATGCTCTGCATACGGTGGTTTTTATGAACAACTGTCTGACTGTGTGAACACCAGCTTCTTGATATAATCGCGAGGTCGGGTAAAGAAACGGCTTATTTAAAATTATCCTCAGGATTGCGTTATGTGTGACATTCAGTGGCTGTAACGTATTTTTATATAGCCTACCCCATCTACATAAACCGTATTGTAAAATTGACTGAACTAAAACATAATATACTTGTTTAAGTTGTTTAAGGTTCATAAAGGTTTTTAAGTGTTTAAATAATTTTCGAATTTTTGTTACTACTGTAGTTATATGTGCACCCACTTCAGGCAGCTGTCCATAGTTATCTCTAAATATTTTACTTGATTGAAAACACTTACCTCAAAGTCATTGATACCTTCCTTATTTTTTATTGCGATTTTATGAAAATTAGGCAAGCTACTTTTGTGAGATGTGACGGGAGCTATCTTGGTTTTTTCATAATTAAGTGTTAATAAATTTGATTTTAACCACGCGAATATTTTTTGCATACTATTATACTTATTTTTAGTTTTACTTGATCCCAGTCACAGTTTTTTACATGCAGTACAGTAGCATTAGCATATGAGATTATAGTGACATCAGTTTTAAGATCTAATAGATCGTTAATATAAATCAGAGACAGCACAGGGCCTAAAACGGTTCCCTGTGGTACACCGTATTCAATAGTATTTATATCACTTAACGTGTTGCCTATTTTTACTTGTTGAATTCTGTTACCTAAGTAGCAGCAAAATAAATCCAACGGTAATTCTCTAATTCCAAGTCCATTTAATTTTTCAATTAGTAGTGAGTGACTAACCGTATCGAACGCCTTTGCCAAATCGAGGAACACCGCAGCAAAACACTCTGAAGCATCTATGGAGTTATAAATTTCATTGGTGAGTAAACGGATGGCATTTTCAATATCCAAACCTTCCAGAAATCCAACTGTTTAGTTGATAATAAGTTATTTCGTTCCAGATAATTTACCAGTCTTTGTTTAATGACATTTTCTACAATTTTAGCTAGATGTGTTATTAACGAAATCGGTCTATAATTACTGACTACCTGTTTATTTCCTGACTTAAAAATAGGTATTACGACAGCTTCTTTAAATTGACTTGAGAATACTCGGTTGGTAAAAATATGGCTTATCAATTTTATATGTTCCACCCTGATATTGTCGTACCCAGTAGTCTTTTTATCGTTAAGTTGATTAATATATTTTAATATTTCTTCTTTGGTTGCTGGGAAAAGAAACATAGATTTATTGCAAGTTTTATTGTTTATTACATTATTGTTTCCTTTAGAAGAGTCTTTTGTAAACTTTTCGGCCATTCGCCTACCCACCGTACAATAATGATTATTAAATGTATCAGAAATATCTGTATTACCTAAGACAGTTCCATCCTGCAGTAGCAAGCTCGGTATTTCTGAATGCTTTTTGTCTTTGGCAGAGATGTTAATAGTTTTCCACATGTGTTTTGCACTAGAGGATGCATAATTAGGTAAATTTATGAAGTAATTAGCTTTCACTGTTTTAATAACTCTTGCAGAATATTTTTATACCTCAGATAGTATTCTCGAAGATTAATATTATTTACGTCTTTGTTTAGTTTTGGTTTTAAGCGATTTTTTTGTTGATACATTTAATATCTAGTATTAAAAGTAATCCAATTTTTACACTTTCTAGTTTTAGCGTTTAACTTCAGTTGTTTTTGAAAAGCTTTTTTGATAGCTTGGTTCAATATCTGAATAAGTATGTCTACAGCATATTCTGGCTGACTTGCATTCATCACTGGCAGAAACGTGCTTTCATCGAAAAAGCCCCGGTACTTGAAACTATCGAATTTTGTAATTTGTATTGAAGTCGGTCTGTTATTAATATCGCCTTTAACTGATAAATTTTGTAAACTAAATATTGTGGTGCAGTGGTCAGTTATGGTAGTACAATAAACAACAGCATTAAAATATATTGATGTATTAATACTTTAAAAAAATTTGTGATCGATACAGGATTTTGACTATCCACACTCTCGTGACACAAACAGATTTTTTCATTATATCGATATTCAAATCTCCCAAAAATAGTTCGTTTGGATCGTGACAAGATTTAAGAAAGTTATTAAGATTTCCGTTAAAATCGTTTACATTATTTTCATGAATTCTATATATTATTATAATTCTTGGAAGAATTGGAGGACCCTATCAAAGAAAACTGCCCTGAAAAAAGCAACATATTTGCTTTTGCATGATAATGCACCTTTGCACAAAACTGCAGTTAAAGATTTCATGAAAGATATGAACTTCCTGAATATAAATTACCCTCTGTGCAATCCAGATTTGGCGACCTGCGACTATTACTTGTTTAGGCATTTGTTTGCATTGGAGCGTAAAAAATTACACTACAAGAGTATTAGGTTCAAGGAAAGTCAGTATTGCGGTTAAAACTAATTTCTGCTTTCTTAATTTTTGAACAGACGACGTACTGTTGAAAATTAAGTGAAATTGGCAAAATCCTATATTATTTTTTGTGGCTTCACATTCATTTCGTACCAAAACGTTTCTAATTCACGTACAGAACATTCTGTGCATCTAAAGTGATAAAAAAATATTCGCATGAAATTACAGTCGTTAAGAGTATTTTCACAATATGACTATAGCGTTTTTGTTTTTCGAAGTAAAGTACGTAAGTCAAGACTGTTGTTCGACTGTTTTCAGTATTCACGGTATTTCGCTTTTGCAATGTTGCCAGTTTTAGGGTACTTACATTTATCATCACTTTAATAGCAAATTACAAAGCCAATAATTGTCGTGATTAAATTTTTTCTTTGATTGGTGTAGAATATAGTAGTATTTATACCTATAACCGCTACAATATGTTAGGTTGTTTCCATTACGCTTAATTAACACTCGAGTAATATCGCCACACAATGTTCGGATTGACCGTAGTTAAACAATTATTTTTCTTTTTAAGTGTGATGGCAGTTTGTATTAAAAATCAATGTAGAAGATCTTTATGACATCTTTTAAAATCAATTTTTTTATCGATCAGTCGAACTAAATTATTCCAAGTTGTTATAGTCCAGGAAATCGGTGTCAGAAAAGGGTGGTATGAAGAAAAAATCCCGGGCTTAGGTTTTATGACTGAACTTTATGTTTTCAGGTGTGCTGAATCCGAATTTCAACTTTGCCGCGCGCTATCGTGGTCGCCTTTAGCCGAAATTTGACAATTTATTTAAATTTAATGGTTTGTTGTTGTTTATTTAATTTAAATCGTACTAAATTTTATTAAATATTGTTCGAGGTAGTACTTTATGTTTTCAGGTGTGCAAATAAAAAGTGTACCTGAACTAGGCACTTTTTTTTCTTTAGAATGAAAATTGTGACGAAATTGTTCCTAAGCATGTGCTTGGATGTTGGCATTACCTAAGCAAGCAGAATATTTTTATCGAGAAAGTTTGAATGTTAAAAAAAATCAAAAAAGAGTTTTACAGGCCCTTGTAAAATGTGTCTGCATTTCTATTTGAGACTAAACAATTATTAATATTTTTTAAGATATATTTATTAAATTTTTCAAAAAATAATCTATTGTATATTACAAATACCTAGAATAAATACAAATATACCACACATTTAAATGCGCGTATATCACACCTGAATATCTATTTAGCAGGACGAAATTCGTTTTCTCGCTTATCTGTGGTGAGGACCTGATGCGCCCCTGCCCCCTGCTTCGCAAAAAAAAAGTGTGGCAGTGGTTGGCGAGGATGTTGATCTTCTTGTGATCATGATCGGAAAGAAAACATCCGAAAACGTATACTTTATCAAACCTGGAAGAGGAGCAAGGCCATCCATCTTGTACCATCCATCCACTGCCGTGGATGAAGAAGTTGCAGGTTTCATACTCCTTCTTCACGCCATCAGTGGGTGCGATTCCACTTCTTCGTTTTATAATCAGGGGAAGATGAAATGTTTGAAAACATTGCGAAAGGATCCTAAGCTCCTGAAAACGTTGGAAGTTTTCTATGATCCCGATGCCGACAAGAAGGACTGATTGATGCGGGTGAAAACTTCATCATATCTTTATATGGATCCTCCCCCTACAACACCACATTGGATAGATTAAGATATAGACAGTATCCCATTCAATGGGGATGGAAGAAAGTAAAGAATGGACTACTCCCAATTTTGACGGATCTCCCACCAGCACCGCCAGAGCTACTGGCCAAAATTTCGTGTGGGTGCAAAAAAAATTGCTCACAGAATTGCGGCTGCAGACGTGTAGGACTGTTGTGCACCAGCATCTGCAGATTCTGTGAAGGAAGATGCAACAATGCAGATCGTGTTGATTTGCTCGAAGAGGCAGAGCAGGAGGGGCTGGAGACTGACGACGTTGTGATTGCTCCTGAAACCGAGAACAATGAAGGTAAGAAAACATGGAAGTATGAAGTTAATGAACTTATGTGATTAGTTCTTCTTAGTGTTCCCTCTTTTTGTAATCATTTCACCTTTCTATCATTTCTGTTCTAGACGATGATGAACTGCTCGCTTTCCCAACCACGAAACTTTCCGACTTTATTAGTGACTCAAATCAAAAATGCTCGCCAGAACCAGGACCCTCGACCCAGGCCCAGCAGATCCAAGAGAGGCCTACTAAACGCAGATATTCTTCTACACAGTCGCACGGTACGCATTCCTTCACTATTTACCACGTGATTTATATTAGTTTTAATCAGTGTTCCCTCTTCTTTGCAATCATTTCACCTCTCCATCATTTCTGTTCCAGATGATGATGAACCGCTCACCATTCCATCCAAGAATGAATACCCACCAGAACCAGGACCCTCGACTCAGGCCCACCAGCTCCAAGATACAGCTACAGCCTCACGCTCTACCAAACGCAGATGTTCTGATACACAGTCTCACGGTATGCGTTCCTACACTGTTCTAACAAATGATTTAAATTAGTTTTTATCAGTGTTCCCTCTTTTTTTGTAATAATTTCACCTCTCCAAATTTGGGAAATAAAATTTGTTTTTATATATTGAGTTTTGTTAATTTTCCCAATAATTTCCTGCTTCACATACCAAAACTACCGAGAGTTGTGGCAGTACTGGTTTCTTATTTTTAATTTTCTACGAGTAGTAACTACTATACAGTGATCGTAAGGGCTCATGGGAATCAAATTCGGATTCAGCACACCAAAGAACCTATGGAATAGGTGAAAACAGCTCAAAAATCGACTTTTTGTAGAAAAAAAGCAGAATAGAAAATTCGGTGTTTTTTGAGGTTTTTTCAAGTTTTCGGCTACTCAGGTCACCTGTAGGGGGTTATGGGGATGATATTCGGATTTAGCGCACCTGAAAACATAAAAAACCATCCAGAATTATATTTAATAAAATTTAGTACGATTTATATAGCGAAAAAAATTTAAAAACCTAGGAAAAAAACCTATAAAATTTAATTAAATTGTCAAATTTAGGCATTTCCCGTAATCGTAGAGGGTCGAGAGCATTCAGCACACGTGAAAGCATAAAGTACTACCCCGAACAATGTTTAATAAAATTTAGTACGATTTATATTAAATAAACAAAAAAAAACCATGAAATTTAAATAAATTGTCAAATTTCGGCTAAAGGCGACCACGATAGCGCGCGGCAAAGTTGAAATTCGGATTCAGCACACCTGAAAACATAAAGATCAGTCATAAAACCTAAGCCCGGAATTTTTTCTCGCCTAAACTACCAATTTCCTGGACTATTACTCATAAAAATGTCTTTAACGGCAATTATAGCTAGCAGGTAGTTAGAGCACTTAACTACTTACTACTAGTGGTATACCGGGTGACAATGAGACTAGGGCCATGCTTATATCTTCTTTATTTTTGACTCGATTTGGATAACATTTTATACCAAGATACTAGATATAATTTCTGATTAGCCGATAGATATAGTCAAAATGGCTGACTTCCTGTTTTACCGGAAATGATACCAACTTTGATTTTTTAAATGGAATACCCTGCATATTTTATATTTTTCTGTATCTACGAGTCAAATTACATATAATAGTCTTGCCAAATTTCAATTTTTTTAAACAAAAAAAATATTTATTTAATAATTTTCAGTTTCAGATAAAGATAAAGTAGTGCATGATGCATATCGTTAGATTGGTAATTACATTTTCTATCTAATGGCAAGATGGCCCTTAGTAGGTGCCATTTAAAAAAAGTGACTTTCTTGAAAAACGAGTTTAGCAAATTATATTATTTTATTAAAGGTTAGTTATTGACCTTATTGATAAAATAGCTATCATTAAGAGTTGCTAGAGTCAATTAGAAAAAATAAATCCAAGTCAAGGCTTTCTATGGTAAAAAATAAAAATTAAAAAAATATTTTTTTTGTTTAAAAAAATTAAAATTTGTCAAGACTGTTATATGTAATTTGACTCATAGAATCAGAAAAACGTTCTGACGTCACGTGCTCAGATTTTAAAACAAAATATTTTTTCAAAAATATAAATTATAAGAATGGAATTGTGTAGCCTATTGCGTTTAAAGGTTGATACAATTTTTTAAAAATTGGCTTTGTAACTGGTTTTCATGGAAATAATTCTTTTATTTTATAATTTGAGTGACGCACATGAATGGATTATCGAGATTTCCATTGTCCCTGCCTCCTATATATGTAGCTGGATATTTCCTCTCGACCGTCGAAAATTTGAAAACTATATGAATATCGGTGCACCTAATTTGTTTATTTCTTGGTCAATTAATTTAATCGTTTGTTGAAAATACGCGTGTTCCTCTGCATTACGAATTTTCGGTTGTATAACAAGGTTTGCAATTTAAGACAGGCTGACTTTTTATAATAGAATTTAAATAAACGAGCTAAATTATTCAAATGTATTATTTTTGACTGCGGTTGCCTGTCGAAGCCTGCTCGGAAAACGCAAACACCAACATAGCCCCAGGGTCAACTTTCTATTTAGTTATCCTGTGTGAACCTTATATATACTAGACGTGTTTTAAAAAATATATGCATAAGGGTTTTGCGATTTTCTAACGATTTGGTTCATATGATTTTTGTCGCTTTTAAAATAAATACCTAGACAATATTTTATTTCGTACTTCCGTCTCACTCATCACAGTTGCTCTCTCTCGCTCGCATTTATTTAATTTAAAAAAAAGTTTTTTGCGTCGGCCCCAAGTCGGATTTGAACCCTAGCCACATGTGAATAATTATTTTAAATCACGAAATCCGCGGCGACCATTTTTGGATTTGATTACGTCACGCCAAAGTCTTCCGTCTCATATAGGTACGAAAGTCGGGTTGAGTTGCTTTAACTACAGCATTTTCAACTACTTTTCAAAGGTATGAGTCCGAAGATATCCGAGTCATGTCGTATATGTCGGAATGTTTGTCCTTTTAAACCTATTGCACAATATTTCCAGCGTAGAACAATTTAGCGAAAGGTATTAAAAATGATTGGCGCATCACAGAAAAGTTATCAAATAAAAAGAATAAATATAAAGTCAGACACTCATTACTTAGGCTTGCTAACTCGTCGTTTGTTAATATCTGTTCTACATGAAACATTTTCATAAGAATTTGAAATAACATTGTAGGTTTTAATTGTGAGTTTTTTTCCAAACGGTATGGAGTTGTTAGACTTCTGGATAAAATATATTATATGTATAATTTATATTTACAATATCTGTAACTTATGTTATAAATATATTACTATAAAGGATCTCGAAAAGTGTTGAGTAAATAAAATGCAACGCATTGTAAATCCGTAAAACTTTTAGTTATTGTGCGTTTACAAGATGGGTCTTTTGACAAAGTGGAAGAACCAAACTATGCTATTGTAAATGTACAGATTTTTCACTGTCAATTTGTATATAACAACTTAATATAAATTGGTATTTAGAACATTTTAACGAAAACAGCGACTTCTTTCGGAATAAACTGTTTCTTCTCTCCACGGAACCCTTGCAGGTCTACGAATGCAGTGTCTATACTGACGAAATGTTTGAGAATGACTAAATTTTAAAAATTGTTGTTGGGGTTTCGATATAATGTTACAATTTCCACATCGCGTCACATAAAATTCTACAAAAACAGTATTTTTATTCAACCATCATTGAAAAAATCTTCTGCCTCCATCATTTCGATAAACAAAATTCAAAAATTCTTGTACTTTTGATGGAAATAAACGTATGTTGACCACAAATTAACATAATTTTGAATAAAAATAAGCAATTCCGTTGAAAAAAATGTTCTGACACCATCATTTCACTTAAAATTTACAAAAACTGACATCATGTCACTTGAAATTATACAAAAAACGAAATTTTTTGCAATAACCGATAAAAAATACGCCATCCCCCATCATTTCACTTAAAAAATTATTACAATTCGTTTTACAAAACGATTTATAACATAATTTTGCAAATGTTTACACTTTTATAAATTGCATCGCTCAAAAATGTATGTTGACCACAAATTAACATAAGATTGAATAAAAACACGCAATATCATTGAAAAATCCTCTGCCACAAGCATTTCGATAAACAAAATTTCAGTTACGTAGGCTTATATTGTTCATTTTTATTACGAAAATTAACTCAAAATTGAACAAAAATCACGCAATTACACATCATCTCACATAAATTTTTACAAAAATCGACATCATGTCACATAAATTATACAGAAAATGACATTTTAATTCAACACACGATGAAAATTTAATAAAAATCACGCAATTACACATCATCTCACATACATTTTTACAAAAATCGACATCATGTCACATAAATTATACAGAAATGACATTTTAATTCAACACACGATGAAAATTTAATAACAAATATGCAATTAAGCATCATCGCACCTAAAAGATTATCACAATTTGTTTTATAAAACGATTTATAATAACGAAAATGATGTAAAAACGGTTTTTAGAGTTATTTCTAAGCATAATTTTGCAAATGTTTTACACTTTTTTATAAAATGTATCGCTCAAAATGAAAAGAAATCACATTTTTTTAAATTATATCACGCATTATGAAATCGTAGATTGACTTTTTGAAATTTTACACTTTGTAACTGTAAAATAACTTCAAATACTAATATTTTAGCTTTAGATTTTGTAATTATTGCAGATTCATGAAAAAACAAAAGCACAGTAGAAATAAAAAACACAAACACTTTGTAATAAACAAATATATTGTTCTTATTTAGTATAATACTTAATAATATAAAAATAAATGTACAGCTGAATGTCTTATTTTCTAAAAATCCGCTAGCAATTTACAAACCTGTAGTTTAAGGTGTACAACATTTCAAATTAAAAAAGCTGCAAGTAATAAAATCAGAATTCGTTTACATGGGATCGTAGAACAAATTCCATTGTAGCATTTTAAAGTTTAAGGCGCTCCCAATCCAGATTTCCATTCGTATTTGATGTTGAGGACCTCTGCCTTAGAGGTGTTTTTCTAACAGCCCTTTTTTGGAAGTACTTCCTAATCGACGTTTTTCTGACTGCACCTTTTTGATGTGGACTTGGATGAATAGCTGGTGTTTTTAATTTATATTCTAAATCGGACTCGCAGTTATCAGTTTCCATATCGGTTTTTCCTGTAGTACCAGTCGGGGCTGGCACTTTTTGCTGCTTAAGTTTAGCTAGCAGCACATTAGCAACCGTAAGGTCTTTGATGTAATCAGCAAACTGTAGGCGTCCGGGTAGATTAATAGTTTTTCGAGGCCTCAGAGTGTCGTGAACTAAATCGACTATGTTAGACGCCGGTAAAATTTTACCCTTTATAGTAACGGTACTCTTGTGATCCCAGTTCACATCGTTTGAGGCACACAAAATGCGTAGTAAAACTTCAGCTTTTTTCTTAAAAGTTTTGAGAAGTGTAGATAAAATAATGGCATTTGATAGGCTGTTACTGCTTGTTTTAATAGGTATTTTGATTGGCTGCCGTGCCTGGTTTGTGAAATGAAGGTATCTTTGTAACACTTGGTTGTACTGCCCCCATTTATCGTGATCAGTTAATTTGGACTTTAAAACTTTTTGCATTTCGTCATCAAGCTGAGATAATATATTTTTCTCCGCATTCTCACCAGACTTAAGACGTTGGACAAATTCCGGCGATACAACCAACATCTTCCGCGCTTGGTCCATTTTAGTCGAAAAAGGAGCTCAGCCGTTTGTTCTGGTAGAGCCGTCATGAATAAACTAACTTAAAATCAAGACTTTCATAATAAATATATAACAAATATGGCAGATACGGCAGATACGGGCAGTGTCGAACTGGCCCACCGGGCAACCGGGCAAATGCCCGGTAGGCCAATCCAGTTTGGAGGCCACACATATTTTTTTCAAAACATAAAACAAAAGAAACTGCAGAAATGTTTTGACAAAATTAAAAAAAAAATCCAAACATTGTGTCAAAGTATTGTCCCAGTTTTGTTTGTGCATTCAGTTGTGGAATTCCCGCAGCGTCAGTCACAAAATTCTTTGAGTCAATTACAGAGAACGCGTATTTAAATGATTATTACACACAACTGTCACACGACTGATATCATCCAATGAGAACCATGCATTTTTTGAAAATCGACCAATCCCGAACTGATTACCTGATAATCGCCCTAGGGATGATTACCAAGCGATAAGCTCCCTAGTGCTGATTATCGACCTCGTAGATGGTGTAATAATTAGAAATAGAAGTGTGAGAAACAAGCAATTTGAGGTTTTTGACATTATTAGATCAAGTTTAAATCATAAATCCTATACGGCTTTTGTGTAATAATCACTTATAATACCATGAGTAGTCAAAGTTATGTCGAATATTTTTGCTGTGGTATCACGAATGTCAATTGGGCTTAGGTTCGATTAGGACGAGTGCGCTAGCATGAGTACTAATCTTAAGCTCAAAGTACATGAGTAGTGATACCACCGCAAAAATATTCTACTTAACTTTGACTAAGAATGGTATTCGAGAGACTATTCAATGAACCAAACTACTTTTTTCAAATTAGTTTTCAGTAAATCTACCAACAGACTACGCAATTTCTATAGTAATAGAACACCAATATTGACTTTTTCTAATAAAAATCACATTTGTTTAAAATATTCACTATACCACTAGTGAAAATTGTCGATTATTTTTACTAGTGAAAATTGTCAGTATAGTTTACGCTCATTGGTGCAAATAACAAAAATACTAAATTATGATTGGTTAATAGTTAACATGAAGGGGGTGAGTTGAATAGTCTTCAAAATATAAACGCGGGCAGCACACTTAACAGATAATTTTGCCCGTGCCAAGAGTCGTGCTGATTGCCCTTAGAAAACTGCCCTCGGGACAGTTTTCATTGCAACCAGCCCTCGACCTTTGGCGTGTGCAAAATTATCGGTAAGTATGTCTCGCCCTTGTTATATTACTGTTACGATCCTGAGGCCCGAGGGATGGATGAGTCGGCAGCCTTGGCGATTAATACGCGAGCGTTCCAGAACTTCTCGAAACAGCTGCAGAAATATGAGTCACAGCGGTCGAATGCTCGGGAAGCGCCCTTACAGCCAGGTGCAACGGACACTCACGCTTTCAGGGACGCGCTCGAGGGCAACAAACGCGGATGCGTCACGCGGTTCCTAGAAAGGTCGAGCGTCCTCGCGATTAGTCTAGAAAGGAATTACCTGAAATATAAATACACGCCCGCATGGATAGCGGGCAGTTCGAATTCGGCAGCAAAACGCGTAAGAGCCGTGTAGAGCTCCCACATAAATAAAAGCCCGTGTGTACATATAACTAATAGAAATAAATAACCATATATAATCGTTAGTGTTTAAGAGTGATATAAATAAATGTGTTAATCCGTATGTAATAAGAAATAAATGTATCGATAGTTCGTTAGTGCCTGTATTAATTTGTAATCTGCTTGATAATTCTCGCATGTGCTTGTAAACAATAATAGTAATAAATCATTGTTGTAAATAAATGTTTGAACCAATGTTTGTCGTATAATTTTAAATAGCCCGAACGTTAAAAACGTAACAGTGGTGTCGGTGTGAGGTTTTGAACCGGGGGATATAAGAAAATTATTGAATAAACATTAAATAAATAAATTGTTAACAAGTGCCGATAAAACGACGGTCAGATAAATAAATTTAAGTGTATAGTGTGGATGCCTTTGACGAGATCTCAAAGCAGCAAATTGGAAGCCCAATTAAGCCAACTTTTGCAACTGATTCAAGTTAGCCAGGACAAAGCGGAAAAAGCACAAGAGGATCTTAGGAAAGAGATCCAAGCTGGGCAGGAGAAGGCCGAAAAAGCCCAAGCAGAATCGAAAGCCGCCCAAGAAAAAGCACAAGAAGACCTCAAGAAAGTACTTAAGGAATGGCTGAAGGCCGAGCAAGAGAAAGCAGTCCAAAGATTTAAGGAATGGAAAGCCGGCCGAAAGAAGGCAGAAAAATTTGAGGAAAAATTGAAAACCACTCAAGAAAACCTCAAGGATGAACTTAAGGAAGAATTGAGATCCGGTCGAAAGAAGGCAGAAAAAGCACAAGAGGATATTAGGGAACAGCTGGAAGCCGGACAGAAAGCACGAGAAGAGCTGAAGGTCGGGCAGGAAGAGCTGGAAACCGCAGAAGAGAAAGTAGTCCTAAAGCTCGATGGGAAAATAAATGGAAGAGTTCGGTCTCTGTTGTTGGACCTGAGACGCGGCGAGTTGCACGTGGGTGGGGAGGAGCTTTCCCGACACCCAGGAGGAGAGATCGCGGCACAAGTGGTATGGGCGGAAGATGTTACTCTGCAAGGACGAACCGAGAGGGTCGTGGATGCATACCTGGATGGCGATCTCCGGGGCAACGTGGTGCGCGTGGTCGAGCCTGATGGTGGCAAGAAGCTCACTCATGGTATCCTGGTAGGGAAGACGTTGATGAAGACTGGGCTTGGGGTCCCAGTAAGGATGATGAACGTCAGCAGGGAACTGGCAACCGTCAGGAGGAACCCAATACTGGGAGGGGGCATGAGCCAAAGAAAACGGAAGAAGATAGAAGATTTGGTGGCCCGGTACCAAGACATCGACGAGTGCGGAGATCATCCCAGCGGCCGTACTGACGTAGGAAAACATAAATCATTCGAGTTTGGCAGAAGAGTCTTGCTGAGGACCGACCATACTGCTCTGGGATGGCTACTGCAGTGCAAGAACCCTGAACGACAGATGGCTAAGTGGATCGAGCGCCTACAAGAGTACGACTTGGAAATAAATAATCGGCCTGGCACAGCCAACCGCAACGCCGATGCGTTATCCAGGGGGCCCTGCCCTGCGGACTGCGGCCACTGTTCGACACTGGAGAGTCGTGCGGTACGCGCCAATCGTACCACTGTAGTCGACGACTCGTGGGAGCCAGACGAGTTGCAGAGCAGCCAGGAGAACGACCCCAACTTAGGCACGGTTATAGCCGGGAAGCAAGATGGCCGTCGACCTACCTGGCAGGAGGTCTCCACCACCAACGCAACGATGAAGACTTATTGGGCGAAATGGGACTCCTTGCAGCTGGACAACAACGTCCTGACCAGAATCTTGGAAGATGAGGACAGTAGGGCAACGAGATCACGATCGATGGTTCCAAGGAGTAGAGTGGCCGAGGTGCTGCCCCACCTGCATGATGGCTCCTCTGGGGAACACTTCAGATTGAAGAAGACGTTGCAAGAGGTCCAAGAAAGGTTCTACGGGGCAAGCTGCGAAGGTGACGTCCGAGAGTGGTGCCGGAGGTGCGAAGCATGCGCTACAGGAAATGGACCGGTTGGGAGACGTAGAGCTCCAATGTGGCAGTACAACGTCGGTGGTCCGTTCGAGGGGATAGCCATTGACATCGCCGGACCATGCCCCGGTACCGAAGCGGGAAATAAACGCATCTTGGTGTGCATTGGACATTTCACCAAATTCCCCGAAGCATACGCCGTTCCGAAGAAAGAGACCGGTACTGTCGCTGATGTTCTGGTGAAGGAGTGCTTCAGCCGTTTTGGAGTCCCCCTGGAGTTACATTTCGATCAGGGCCGGAATTTCAAGTTTGGACCGTCCCAGAACGTCTGTAGGATACTGGGTATACGCAAGACCCGGACCACTGCCCTCCATACTCAATCGGACGGCATGGTGGAAAGGATGAACGGAACCATGGGGAAGCATCTGTCCAAGGGGGTTTCCGAGCATCCGCGTGACTGGGGCCAGTACATGCACCTGTTCGTGATGGCCTACCGATCGGCAGTACAAGAGACAGCCGGCGTGCGGATCGAGGTCTGCTGTTGCAGCCCGTTACGAAGCGTGGGGCCTACGGCGGACTGCTACTTCTTCAACCAGTCCGTGTGGAAGAAGGGCACCGCCTGTAAATACCGCCATCAAACCCCCACAAGAGCGAGTGACAGGCACCCGACGCAACTCGTTCTGGGACAGAACGACCTAAAGCGGGGGCAGTGTTACGATCCTGAGGGCCGAGGGATGGATGAGTCGACAGCCTTGGCGATTAATACGCGAGCGTTCCAGAACTTCTCGAAGCAGCTGCAGAAATATGAGTCACAGCGGTCGAATGCTCGGGCAGCGCCCTTACAGCCAGGTGCAACGGACACTCACGCTTTCAGGGACGCGCTCGAGGGCAACAAACGCGGATGCGTCATGCGGTTCCTAGAAAGGTCGAGCGTCTTCGCGATTAGTCTAGAAAGGAATTACCTGAAATATAAATACACGCCCGCATGGATAGCGGGCAGTTCGAATTCGGCAGCAAAACGCGTAAGAGCCGTGTAGAGCTCCCACATAAATAAAAGCCCGTGTGTACATATAACTAATAAAAATAAATAACCATATATAATCGTTAGTGTTTAAGAGTGATATAAATAAATGTGTTAATCCGTATGTAATAAGAAATAAATGTATCGATAGTTCGTTAGTGCCTGTATTAATTTGTAATCTGCTTGATAATTCTCGTATGTGCTTGTAAACAATAATCGTAATAATTCATTGTTGTAAATAAATGTTTGAACCCATGTTTGTCGTATAATTTTAAATAGCCCGAACGTTAAGAACGTAACATTACCTACTATTGAAAAATTTGAAGTGGAAACTTATAAAGTGATTGTTAATCAATTAATGCAAAGCATGTAAGACCGATTCACTAAAAATGAGGAGGTTTACAGAAGTTTCAGTTTCATTGATCCGAGTACTTTTCAAAATACTGCTCAACTAAACCGAGAAACTATTCCTGATTTCGATTTTGTCGCAATTTCAAAGCTAAGAAACATCCCACAAGACATCATAAAACAAAAATTTACTCATTTCTCTAAAAAAAAATCACTTTACAAAAAGAACAATCCCAGCCTATGGTGACTGTGACTGAACCAATCACGACCCCTGATCACGACACTAATAGTGATGACAACCAAAATTACACTGAAGAAGATCCAAGTTTTCAATTAAATATTTACATTGGTCAGGGGACAAAAAGTGATTGTGCGGGTTGTATGAATTGTTGCTTTAAAATTTTACACAAATATAATTTGCACGACATTACATATAGCAATTTGTACTTAGCCTACAAATACTTACTGACATTATCACTCAGCGAAGTAGTCTGTGAACGCGTATTTTCTAAAGTGAAAATAATCAAAAATAGGCTGAGAGCTTTCTTATCACAAGAAAGGTTAGAATGTTTTCTAATTTTGAATGTGGAGTGTGATCTACTTCAAAGCTTGAATTTCGACGAAATCATTGACAAGTTGTCAAATAAATCAATCTCTTTAAAATCAAAATTATTGATGTGATCTATATTGTTAAGTATAATTGTTATAATGGAATAGAGTATAAAAGCTTCTATAAGGTCAAAGCTTGTGATCATAATTATTTATATTTTTTCGTTATAATTGTTCCAAACTCAAAGTTTATAAATCATAATAGATAAAGAATATTTTTTCGTTATTTGTTTGAATTTCAAAATATTAAAACGGGTACAATTTAAAATAGGGGATTTAGTAATTGTAAAGAAACTCAGAGTAGCAAACAGGAAAGAAAAGAAATGTGCAAAACTGTTATGTGCATATGACGGACCATATAAAATACATCAAATATTTAATAATAATAATACTTATGAACTAATAAATGAAAGAGATGGGAAAATAAGAGGAAGATTTCATATATCAATGATTTATCCATACAAAATGTAAAATAATGAGATGAAAAAGGTTGTTGTTTGTTGGACAGATTTAATACGTTGTTTTCATAGTGATTTTAGTTAGATAGAGATTAATAGATATTATTTGTTGTTAAATAAGACATTAGGAGTAGCATGGGGTATAAACAATTTATGAATAAAGGAAAATGCAGAAAAGAGATTTGAAATAAAACCAGTTTATTTAAATCTTCTTCTTCATTGAGGAATAGTGTTATGATACATGATGCAGGAAATTAAAGCATATGAAAGAAATATTTAAAATGAACTAATAAAGTTGGACAGTTACAATAATTGAATCTTGATGGGTATAAAGTTTTGAACATAAATAATGAAAGTAAAAGATACAACGGTTCTTTTCATTGTGAATCATTTAATATTGTTATATTTATTGGAACGGATTAAACTTAATGGTTGTATTTAATATTTATAAAAATAAACCAAGGTAACATTGACAAATGTATTTGTTAAGAAAATTCTGTATATAGCATTATTTAGAAAAAAAATAGGAAGTGTGCATTAAGAATTGTCTCTAATAGATATAAAAAGTTTGTTTAAAAACAGTTACAAAAAAACAACTCAAGAAAGCATATATGTAATTTGGCTATAAAAATTTTTTAGTATAATAAAAAATAGAATATCTGCCTTAATTTGTCTAATTTTGGTGATAACAAATTAAATAAAGGCTGAAAACAAATCTACGAGGTAAAATAAAGTGAAATACTTAAAATGGAAAAGATATTGTGACATCAAGTGTTAGAGGAGAAGCTACAGATACAGTTAATTGGATATAGAATACAGGACATTATACTAGTTGAGGGGATTTGGATTTATTCATACGTAAAAGATATTAGAAGAGGCATTTTACAATTTATTATTTGATTTGGGTGTTCTGTGGACGTTGCTTGAGACATCAGATTATCTGCAAAAAGGGGAACAAAGTTACAATTGGAATTTATAAAAGGATAGAAACTTATCAGGACTTGGATCGTGTGACGGTGACATCCAGAAGGAGCCGTCGCATCCGGCAGGAACAGTGACATCCAGGAGTAACCAGGACAGGATTTTGGAACCAAGGGAGTTGATTTGACCGGACAGAGCCAGAAGGGGGTTACCAGGAGGTATATCGTGTGACGGTGACATCCAGGAGGAGCTAGGACTGGAATTAGGGATCTGAGCAGTTGGTTTGACAGGTCAAGAGTAGTTGAAAGGAGTCACGGGCCATCAAAGGGGTTGCTGTTGGTGAATTGGACATTGAGTGCTGCAGTCTATCGATGACAGGATCCAGTAGTGATTGGTGTTTGAAGTGAAAGCATGAGCAGCTATTAAGGTTTGTTAAGATAAGTTGAAAAAGCATTTTGAATAACTGTCAATTTTGAAAGTGATACCATAAAGTTTACTTAGTACTTACATAGGTGATTTGAATAGTAGTAAATGTCAATGTGAGATACAGTTGTCAGTTTACTTAGTTTGATTATTTTTGAAAGTCAAGTTTGACGTTAAGTATCATTGATAGCAAACTAGATTTTGATGAACCTACCCTGAAAATAAGAGCTCTCGATTTAAAAGCAGTTATCATTTGATACTTAAGACATTACATGAATTAAGGCATAGTTTACCTGGTGAGCTATTGCAATATATAAAATTGCTTAGTTACTATATTTAGTATGTATGTATGTATGTATAATTGATAACCTCGTTTTACCTTGCGGTGTCGAGGCTGGTGCTTTATGTGCTTGCATCTGGCGGTACAATGCTCAACTTGCCCCATATATTTTTTCCGCTGCTGTTCATGTAAGTCAGTGATACAGCCTTAGTAACAAAACGTGTAAGTCGGTGATTATATTTGTTTGCTGCTTTTTCTTGACAACGGAACTTACTACTGTTATTAAGTTCCTAGGATAATAAAATTAGCAAACCAAGATGCAGATTTAGACGTTTTGTTTCTAAATTGTAAGTGTTTATGTGACATGTGACACTCATAGGTAACAGGACTCACGAAAATTAATCATGGTGACAGGTGACAAACTAAACGATTTTTTCAAAAATCTAGGAAAATTTCGATAAGCAGCGGGAAAAATATAATAAGATAACTCGGAATGTATCACCTATTAACATTTTCGGCAGGCAACAAGCCGCGACTTCGTCTTGGCTTGTACTTGCCTACCTCAAATGTTAATAGGTCCTTACATTCCTTGTGAATTAAATAGCTATTAAATCATTCCACGCTGCATCTAACCTAAATTAGTTAACACTAGCAGTCCAGTGAGACAAATGTCTCATTTAATAAAACAAAAAACACCGTTTTGCAAATAGAACGCGTATTCACCACACGTACGTATATGACGTCATTGTTGGTAGCAAACTACCAGTCGCATTCGCCTTGATAAAATTTGCCTAGAATCTAACCTAAAAAGTTAGGATTAGGATAATTAAGCTAATAATTAGTGTTAGAGACTGAAATTCGGTTCCTGACCTCACATGACCATTCCAAACATATAACTTTAATAACTTTTTTCTCTATCTCTTACGGTTTGCCTGCTGAAACAGCGTCCCAGACAGACAAAACAGCGTCCCGGACAGACACGTCTATTAGATAAAGGATGAGACATATTATCTTTTCAGAACTTGGTTAATAACTTTATGCCCACGAAATCTATATTTAATTTTCTTTCGGCACCTATTTTGGTGGAAGTTCCAACGTCGATTTTCATATTTTTTTTTAGATAATGGCTGCCATCTTATATATTTGCAAAAATTGCAAATAAAACAATAATAAATAAACAAAAAATATTTTAGAGAAAACCCAACATATTGTGTGATTGTAGTGGACAATCCTATAGTAGTGGAACAAGTAAGTTCTCTAAGTCGGCCTACGGTGTTCTGTCGACTATTGCAATGAACTAGCGTAGCAGCGATGTTCCTCCTTAAATGTTATTAGTTTGTGGCCTTTGCATTCAGTTTTTAAGTGCACAGCTTATTTGAATTCGATTACGGTCATCTACGCTGTGGGCTAAAAACCTAGTATTTTATAAATTGTTGTGTTTCTAGCAGACGAACTGCCAACCTATACCTCGTGCATCGGTAGCAAAAGCCTTCGAGTATAGAATAAATCTGTTATTTTTCGTTGGAAATATTAATCAATTCGAAGCAATTATTCTTTCTATAATACTAGCTACCTTCTCTAGGGATGTAAATGATTAGTTTACGTCCCACCAAGCAACACCTTTTCAGTAAAATCAGCCTAACGCTCTAAAAAGAACGTTTATAAAAGCGCACTTGCGATAGCGGAAGTAGAAAAATGTTTTATGTCTAGTATCAAAAATTATATTCATCTAGTATGGCTATGGAATAGTTCCTAATTTAAGAACGCAGCTATAAGTAGTAACTTGAAAACCAAATGCCAATTTTGACATTTAAGTATTAACGTAGTTGCATTCATAAATTAGGAACTATTCCATAGCCATACTAGATGAAAGTAATTTTTGATCATACTTTAGTTGTAATACTTCAAATAAATTTATTTATATTGAATTTTCTAAAATTCAGTACCGTGACCATGAGACGTTATCCCTGAGGCACATTTTGTTATAGAATGAAATCCTAAACTATGGTAAATTGTTTTTATTTCATTTAGAAGAAAGAACATTAATAAGGGCAATAAGACTAGACAGCTGTTCAATAAATATTTTATTGTTACAACAAAATAGACAATTTATTCATTATTACCAGGCTTGAATACCGCCAAGGGTACGTCCATATCCATACCCCAAACCATTACCATGTAATAAGCCGTAATTGTAACTCCTGGCGAGAGGAGCGGCGACGATTTGCGAAGTCAGCGCGGGTGCAGCAACCACAGCTGGAGCGGCGTAAGTCGATATCAAAGGCTTGTGGTGAATTTCAGTCCTCGAAACGTGGCTCACTGGAATGGGGACGGTCAATGGGGCGGAATAGGCAAAGCGGGCGGCTGCGATGGGGGCGGCGAAGGAGGCGATGCCAGGAGCTGCGATGGAACCGCCATGAAGATAGCCTACTGGTTTGGGATCGGCGACCACGACGGCAAGGAGAGCGGATAATACGACGAGCTTGAACATCTTTCGTTCTTTAACGCTAAAAGTGCACTGTATCTTTGAAGGAATAGTGCTTCAATTTATATACCTACAGTAATGAGTAGTTAATTGCTCAAACTGCCTACTCTCTGCAATTGCAGTTAAATATCTTTTTATGAATAACAAATTAATAGTAGGTCTGGTCGATCAGAAATTAGATTTTAAAAGGTGCGATTAAGATCTACTGCATTAATTTTTAATATAGATCGTCGTCACACTTAAAAGAAGAAAAGTAACATTACAATAAATCAATTCCACTGCGTGAGAACGTTGTGTGGAAAATAATTAGTATATGGTACTTATAAACCTAATTGGAAGCAATTTAAACGGATGAAAAAGTTTCCATCTCTTTATAAATAAATAAAAACTATTGATGGTAGATAGTTGACATTGGGTGTGGAGGCATAATCCCGTTTATATATTCTAAAAAATCTCCCCATTTTGACAACTGTAAAAGAAAATTTACAGCATTTTTGTAACTTAATTCATTAACAGGGCTAGATTAGAGTTTTTAGAAGCCATTTAAATAGATATCAATTATCATTAAAAAAATTCTCCTAAAAAGTGCTTTGTATCAAAAACGTCAAATAAAATATCTAAAGAAATAGTTAACACTGTATATTCTTTTTTTCCAATTATACGTGTAAATCTTTAATGTATTTAAATAAGAGAATTTTAATTTTAAAATTAAATCCTGGCATGTGAAATTTTAAAAAATATAAAAAAATTGAAAAATTAAGTTTTAGCTAAATTTAAAGTGAAGTGGGAGTTTTCTGGCCTTGAAATTGTTTACTTAGCTAAAACTAACACACTCTAAACAAATTTTGCATTAAAATCTTACTTAACTTCCGAAAAACGGCACTTTTTGGATTTTGACCATTTTGCAATAGGTTTTTAGACAAGCACAAATTATTGTCGCAAAAAGTTTTTTTGCACTTCCGGGACTAAAGTTGATACTTTAGTCCCCGTAAACAGGGACTAAAGTAGCTCATTTAATCCCTAGGGACTAAAGTAAAAATGATACCGTAACTATGGTAAATTTATGTACACACGAGGTTAGTAGGTTAGGTTTCGTTTGTCATTTGACAAACACTGACGCAAAACTTAACCCGCAAATCGCAAATTTGACATATACTGGCAATACACTTCAGTACTGCCAACTGATTCAGGCTATCCGGGACCTGCTGCAATTCAGTTTTTAATAACTTGTAATTGTCAGTTTCCAAATTGACAGATTTCAAATTTTTTAAATGTTTGATGATAATGTTCTCAAAAGTGCAAAAGAATGGCGTATATACCTCGGGACTAAAGTGCCTAAATCCCTTGAATGGTTTTTGCCCTCGGGCTTCGCCTTCGAGGCAACAAACTCCACTCGCGGGATTAAATGGTGCACTTTAGTTCCTCGTGATATAATATACTATTGAAAAATCTAATAGTAGATTATATTATAAGTGAGAGAAATGCATCATTATTTGCGAGTGAGAATTTTGAATCGCGAGTGCCCCAGCACGAGCGATACAATTTGTCACGAGCTTATAATGGCATTTCGCTCACGTGTGATATACCACGTTTTATCTTACAGTAGCAATTATTGTGCCTAAATAGTTTGCGCAGTCAGAATATGTGGCGAAATAAATTTATAATTAGTCGCCTATGATTTGTGATAATAGGTTTTAACTAACCAATGGAGACTCAAACGAAAACATTATTGGAAACAATTTATATGCAAATATACTAATTCCCACCAAAATATTAAATATATTTTAGCAGCTGTCAATATAATTAGTAAACTAAACAAATTAAATTTAGATGGACACACTTATACAGTAATTATTATTAACACGATGTGTATTGTTTCATGTTTTACGTTCTAGTGTATTGTATTAATTTGATTGATATCGGGTGTACTTTTGTACTCAGAGGAGCCTTTGGGATATAAATTCGACATAATTATGATACACCCCTAGCTGTCCCCCCTAGATATTCTAGGGCATAATAACATTATTCCAGATTTAGAATCGTGCATTTAATAGTATATTATGTTATTAGGAGCAAAAGTTATATTTTATGTGGGGAGGCTGGACGGGTTATCTGCCGAGCTTGCGAGGCAGACAAGTACAGCTGAGCCACATAAAGATACTTTTGCTCCGAATAACATATAGTATTTTTTCTTCAAACTTTTTTATAACAAATTATTTACAACTTTGTGAATAAATGTCGAAGAAAATTACTTGATCTCGTCAGCGGCAGATAATATTATCTGCCGCTGACGAGCGGCAGATAAAGTCGTCCGCGGCAGATAATAACTTTATCTGCCGCTTGGCAATAAAGTCACAGTTTAGCATCATCAATCCAGCAGTATAATGCCATATTTTACTGCCTTTTGAAGAAAAAACAAATTATATGTATTTACACTCAGATCCAGGGGAAATGGCATTTGTACGGTAGGTTACATGATTACTTTGCTTTTAGTAAAAACTACTCAGAACGATATTTAAAAAAAATACGTACGTACTATTTAATGTAATATATTTGACGATAAGTATTAGTTAATTTTATAAATATAGGGAATTCAAAAATATGTAGAAAAAAACTGTTACAAATATGATGATATGGTATATCTATTGACATATGAGTGCATTTTATTTATTTACATTCTTTTGTTATCCAATTACCTTTCACATACTCTTAAACGTCAGATTGACTTATCCTCAAATATGTATAGTTACAGACTTCTTTTACTTTATTAAATTGCCCTGTATATTGATAATGTTTAGTTAATTATGTTTTTTATGCTAGCTCGGTAATTTACTTTGAACTTGAAAATTCTCATTCAAGTTGGAGCACGAATTTTATGATTGAAATAAATAAAATTTGCAACATCTATTTCTGTTCAAACTCAAAATTGCCGTGAAGCTAGATTTTTTTAATACGTTGTTAGCTGATAGGTCAGTTGAACAGATAATTCGACAGCATTTTTTATTATTAATTATTAGCTCTCAGGTAATTAATTTTCTCAATTATATGAGTTGATTTATTTCTAATTCGTTTTGTCTTTCAGATGATTATTAATACAATCTTCAACATAAAATATTATTATCCTTTTATGGCCTTTTCGGTTCCTGAGAAGCGCTCAAAACAGCTAAGAGCCGCACTTACGCAGGTCCTCAGAAGCTCTTCCCGTCATTCGCCCAAAATCGAAGATACTGACACTCTCATTACGCGTTAAGTGCTAAATTACAACACTTTTAAATCTTAAATTTCTAGACCTTGTCCTTAACAACAGACCTAACAAATCACTTCAAGTAACCTTAAATTTTGTATTTCAACAATTAATTAAGAAGCTTTAGAAAATATTTCACTTAAATTAAATTATGTAGTTTAAAATCAGGACCAACTGCAACAAATTTATACTCTACTAAAGGTTATCTTATTGTACAAATAATATTCCATTTCAAAAATGCCATTTTTGGACATAATCGAATAAAAACACTATCATGTGCGCTATGCATAGATCAACAATTGCAATATCTATAGAAAACAATGTTCGGCATGGTTCGACTTGGTTAATAACCGGCAGGAACATTTAATGAACTTAAAATACAACCAGCTGAGAATGCTAAGCATAGTCACATGAGCTTCCAGCATTTATTATTTTGCTTAATATTTAAAAATTATTTATCAATTCAACCCAAAATTGTCAGAATGAATGTAATTTATAAAATATTCTATTTGTATCACCACTTCATCAAACATATAAGCTTTGAAACTATTGGAACTGTTAAAAACTTAGCCATAAAAGAATGCTGCTTTAAGGGTTATTATTTATGTTGAGCTTACTATAATTTACTACAATGAGAAGCCATCCATGAGGCTGACTTTGTCATGGAACCATATCCTAAACATTGGTAAACGGTTTTAATTCTACAACTCATTTTCTTTTAGAAAACATATTCACATGTTGAAGCCATGTTGTGGTCACTTTACGAAAATAACAGCAATAAAACTAGACAGATATTCAATAAATATTTTATTATTTCGACAATATAGACGAAGATATTATTCTCAAGAATGTACAAGAAGAGGCAATGTTTCCCCCTTAAAACCACTTCGTATCAGATCACCATAATTGGATACCCCCAAGGCTACGTCCATATCCATATCCCAAACCATTTCCATGCAATAAACCATAGTTGTAACTCCTGGCGAGAGGAGCGGCGACGATCTGAGAAGTCAGCGCAGGAGCTGCGATCACTGCGGGAGCGGCGTAGGTTGAGATCAAAGGCTTGTGGTGAATTTCAGTCCTGGAAACGTGGCTCACTGGAATGGGGACGGTCAATGAGGCAGCATAGGCAACGCGAGCGGCTGCGATAGGGGCGGCGAAGGAAGCGAAGGCGGGGGCTGCGATGGAGGCGCCGTGGAGATAGCCTACTGGTTTGGGATCGGTGGCGACGACGGCGAGAAGAGCGGACAATACGATGAGCTTGAACATCTTTAATTCTTTATCGATGCAAGTAAACTGTGCCTGTGAGGGAATATTAGCTAGAATTTATATACCTCTGCTAATGAGTAGTTAATTATATAAAGTGCCTATTATGACCGATCAAAAACCAGATTTTAGATGGTGCAATAATGATATCTTACATTGATTTTTAATGTACTAAAAAAATTAATTATTAACCTTTGTCAAAGATTTCGATAAAATTATGTAATGTAATATAGAATGGGGCCAACCGCAGCAAAAGAATTATACTCTACTAAAGATCAGTTCTTCGTACAAATAATATTCGATTTCAAAAATACCACCTTTTGACAGAATCCATTAAAAAAATACTAGTTTTATTCTACACAATTCAAGTAAGTAACACGTACGCAAATTCACATACACTTACTCTTTGACAACCAACCATGAAATTATATGAAAGTATACAGCAAAACAAGAACCAACATTATCTTATGAACAATGCATAATAAGAAAAACAGATTCTGAAATGTATAATTGCAAAATAAAATGTAAATATTTTCAATTAAACTAATACCCTGTGAACTGAAGAATGAAATCAAAATTTAGCCCTTTTTTACACAGACACTGCCGGCCGGCGAAAAAACCGTGGTCACCTCTCACACGGGTGGCTCGTACTTCTTTCGTAACAAATAATCTAACTTTAGTATTGCACAGAAGCTCATTCAGTACAGTTTGTAGCTATTAACTATTGGTGAGGATTTATATTTGTTAAATCGATGGAATTGATTCGCAAAGTAGCTATTAATAATAATAATAATAATAATAAAGTGTCTTTATTGACATAAATATAAAAAGAAAGTATTATACTTCTAATATTATTAGTGCAGGGCGAAGTTCAGTTGGGCAACATAGTTGCGGACCGCTCCTCCACTTAACCCTGCACAAAAACTAAAAACTAAACCTAAAACTAAGTAAACAAACAAGTTAAATATTGAATAAAAAAATGAGAATGCGCATCGAAACAGCACCACAGGTTATTTTGAAAATTTTTTCGTATTAATTAACCACAAAATGTATGTATAGGTAAGTCTAAGAATCAAAAGTTCAAAAGATGAAAAAAAAACACTCATTTAATTGCAGCAGGTGAAACTGGACAAAGAAGTAGTTGTTAAAGAAAGTTTAAAAGGGCACGCGCCAGAAAATTGTGGATTCACCCGTTGATGGTAGAAAGGACAGCAGTGGGATGTGTTGCCGCTTAAGAGCAGATGAGCAAATGCAATAAAGAAGAATCTGGTGTGATACACTCACACAACTTCCTTTTACAGTGATCTTATAATTAGAAAAAAATGTGCTTTAAGCATTACAACCACTGTGTGTCATACTGCCACGCCCCACGGATTACGTTGCACTCCGATGACCAACCAGCGTTACGCCACTCCGCGCGCCTGGCACGGATGACTAGAAATAGCTCCACACCGACCTTCGGCTCTTAGTGCGACTTTCACTTTAATGATGTAAGCTGCAAAGTCTTGCGAAACGTTAGTGAATATGGATGCACAAACGGCAAAACGGCCAAATCTGGCTAAGTATCCTCGCTCTAAAGATACTCAAACAACACGAGCCACCAAACAGCATGACCATCGCGTGGGTTTTTGCTCGACTTCACAAGGTGCAAAGCACATTAAGCCAGAAAATGCTGGGTGTTCATATACAAATACTACGCGGTCTAAGCCGAAATTCCATGTTAGGAAGAATAATTCGAGTAACCGCGAAAGCCTCAAACAGCATATATTGAGATGGTCTTAAGCCCTGAATCGCATATCTAGAGCACAGCTAATTAATGAATAGGTCATGAAAGCTCAGAATGGGAGATAGGATTTAATGGCAACAAATAAAATAAAATCAAATTTGAATTAGCAATCATATTGGCAAAGCAATGCCTGTAATAAGTATTAAAATCGTAACATAAAAGGAAAGGCAGAGTTCTAAACCTAATAGGAATGGGACCACAATATTTAATTAGTCTAGAATATTAAATGGGGATGGTAAAATGCAAAAGCCAATCCATGTATTAGTAATTCGATTATGAAAGGAATGGTCACATGCTTGTCGAGGTAAATTGCAAGTCAGAAATCGTTGTATAAATTTCTCTTTGAGCATATTCTTAAAAGGTATAAAAATGCAGAAGGTAAAACAGAGTGCAAAGAGCACACAGGAATAAATCTGAAGGCAAATAAAGGGAAGAAAATGAATAATTAACATGCAAGATTATTTGAAAATCCGAACATTCATTTGATGCAGAAGTGGAAAAATGAAATGGACTTTTAGTTGAACTCTGAAGTGTTTCTTGTGGAAGTTCACGAAAGGAAGAACTGATCAGTGAGAACGTTGTGAAAAAGGACGGTTAATAAGTGCGGGACACAGTTATGTGAAAGACAAAATTAACAAAAGTAATGGACAAATTTAGTAGATAAGCAAAAGTTTGTAAAAAGATTAGATTTAAGGTGTTTAATTGTTAGAAGATTTTGATTTGATTAGTTTTATATTGATATGCAATTGTTTTAACAATAACTTAAAAAGCAGACAATTGAAATACAATTGGCTGGTGACAGCTTGAAAAGTGGCTGGTGTTTTAATTTAAAATTTAGTACCTTTACATACAGTTACAGCCTTAAAAATTCACCAGAGTGCTATTTACGTGGTCGTGTTTACGCACAAATGAAGGCAGGAAAATCCAACGCCTAAAGTTAATTTTCAACATCGACACCGATCCCGATCCTGCGGCAGAACTTCGAGGCACCATCTCGACCCATTTGAGGACATCCCGGACCGGGTTTGCAGTTCCAGTGATAGCAGGCGAGCCCTACGACGACTACATCAACACCGCACATCCGGTATCCGACTCCAAGAGAAGATCTGGGCACATTCTTGCTGCGGCCGAGGTTCGGACGGGCATGCAAAGAAGGTTTCGCAGGTTAGTAGTGAAGCCAATATAAATTATACCAATGTGTACCTGCTGAGAAGCTGCTTAAACGTCGCTGTATAACGGAGCCCAGGCGAATTATTTCGTTGTAAAAATTGAAATTGAAAAATCCAAGTGCAGAAGTGAGGTTAGAATCCTTACTTGGCTTGGGCTTAAAACAATCAAGGTATGGGTGTTGCCTGAAAGAAACAAAAGATAGCTACTGACGCTACTAGAAAGCGGGAAATGGTGAATTTACCTGTGAGATTTACTCATTGATTTGTATTTAATTAACTAAATACCACCAAACGACAATCACTTGATTGAACTTTCAGAAACGTAATTTCATTTAGATCTGATGTAGCATTTTAGCGGGTATCTGAACTACGTACATGGGCGTACGCTAGAATTTTTCAAAAAGTAATTGGGGACCCACACCTTGTGTTAAGATCTCTGCTTACCTGAGCTAGCCAACATTCATTTAATTTGCAATTAGATTATATCTAAAAGTAGGGGCATACGAGCATCAATTCAAGTCAAACATAAAGTAACTCACAATAATTATCCCTGAGCGTTTCATAAATCTGTAATATTTGCTGAACCCAAAAGAAATTTATGTTAGCGATGGGAGGCTCAAGCTAAATTTTATTTTCAATATTAATTATATAGTAAAGCCGTATAACCATCACAACAATATATGAAGTTTCAACGCCGTACCTCTTTTCGTTTTTGAGATATGCTGTTCACAGTACCCACACACAGACATACCAATGAACAAAAACATGTTTTTTGGGTTCAGGGGACTCTAAAACGTGAAGATCTGTTGAAAATTCAATTTCGAATTTTTGGGGTGAATCCAATACTTCCTTTATTGTAAAAGGAAGTAATAAATACTATGCATTACTTACACTTGTGTTTTCTTTCTCGTTCGGATAATTCATTATAGGTGTCTATAATTATTTCGAATACCTGTTTCCAAGCATTTTTAGATTTAATTCGGTCTTTGTATTCATCAGACATTTTATCCCAAATCACACTGCTTTCCTCAGTCACACTAATAAACTGCTCAATGACTAGATTCTCCATTATTCAATTAAATATGTGTGGAACGCAATGTGTGTTGCGCAAGACTCAAAAATAACTGAAATGGCGGTGGCGAATTTGCCGTTCGTGTGTACACCTACATTTACTCGCATGGAATTAAAACACCACCGGCGACTTTAAAATTGGATGGCGACCGGCAGGTAAAACTACCGTGACCGTCCCGTGTGAAAGGTTCCATATAAATTAACGATATTTATTTGTTGCCGGACGGCAAAACTGCAAGCAGGCGAAACAACCGTCCGTGTGAAAGAGGGCTTAATGTGCAAAAACGATACCGTAATTACATCCTTGCTCCTCGTCATCGGTAGTGTGTAATGCAACCTGCAAGCGCATGGATTATTAATTTTAATTTTTTAAATCCAGTCAGTTCCAAAATTATATTACAAGAGCAATAGTAAAAATGGTTGGTGGGAATTGAGATAGTAACAGGGTTACTAGGAGCGATTTAATATTACTAAAAAAATCTGGTGTGATACACGCACACAACTTCCTTTTAGAGTGATCTTAGAATTAGCCAAAACTTTTGATTTTGAATTTTTAAGCATTTGTCAAAAAAGTTCAAAAATTAAAAATTCTACAAAACCGGTACAAAATAGAGCGTTAGTTGAACAGACAAATTTTCTCTAGAATTTTAAGCTGAATTCAAAAATTTAATAATATACCGGGTGTTCTATTTAAAATAGGAGTTAATAAAATTTAAAAAACAGATGACACCGTGCTGCTAACAGAAAACATCGAGGATATGCAAAGACTAGTACAGAAAGTGTACACAGTAAGTAAACAATATGGCTTAGATCTAAATTTAAATAAAACAAAACTAATAATCTTTACGAAGTCTCCAGAACCCAACATTCAACTGAATGTGGAAAATCAAACAATAGAAAGAGTATATGAATACAAATATTAAGGAACCATGATCAACAGCAATAATGATTCTTCAAAGGAAGTAAGAACAAGAATCGAAATCGCACGTAGCACCTTTATAAAAATGAAACAATTCTTCTGTAATAGAAACTTAAACACATACCTTAAAATACGTATGTTAAAATGTTATATATTCAGTATCCTGTTGTATGGTATAGAAACAGCCACACTGAACAAAGCAATGATAAAAAAAGTAGAATCTTTCGAAATGTGGCTCTACAGAAGGATACTCAGAATATCATACGTTGACAGAGTTACCAACAACGAGGTCCTAAGAAGACTAGCAAAGGAATTAGAACTAACTGATGAAATAAAGAAACGTAAACTCCAGTACCTAGGGCATGTAATGAGAGGAAAGAGATACCAGCTACTTCAAATTATTATACAGGGCAAAATTATAGGAAAACGCAGCATTGGACGAAGAAGAATGTCGTGGCTTCGCAACTTAAGAGAATGGTTCAATTGCTCAAAAAACCAACTTTTCAAGGCAGCAGTTAACAAGACGCAAATAATCATGATGATTGCCAACCTTCCAAAGAAGACGGCACCTTAAGAAGAAGAAGAAGAAAAAACATAAAAGAAACCCATTTTAGAAGTCAACTGGAAAATCACATATCTCACATTAATACACATTAAAAATGTAATAAAAATGTAAAGTTTGAAAAAAATCGTTAGAGCCGTTTTTGAAAAAATTAATAATTATTATAAATGGTGTAATGACAATGGTAAAAATGGCTTTCCCTGTGGTGTAATTTGATATAATAATATCATATTATTATAATTTGCAATACAAGTCAATGTTAAAAATAACCTTGAATTAGCTTGTTCTATTGTGGATGCTATAGAGCAGGGGTGGCGAACCTTTATTCATCTAAGTGCCATTTTTTCTAAAGAAATGTTTAATGAGGCCATGACGTGCCATCAAACAATCTTGACTTAGCTATTAATGGGAAAAAGATAAAACTAAATACTATCAACTTAAAACTCTTTATTTGCAACAAAAAATTTACATCTTGCACAGCAATAGTGACGTTATGTTTATTTAAATGAAAGAAAAAATTCCTGCTACTTTTGCTGTTGGAAATTAGATGCTAATAACTTAATTAGCTCCATACTTTGTTACTTTTAGCAGAATGCAAGCTGGACTGGATTCATCTGAGAAACGGCTTCTAAGCGAGTCTTTAATGTTATTCATTTCTGAAAATAAAGACTCACAAGCATAAGTAGATGAAAATATTGTTAAGATAGCAAAAGCCAGCTTCTTCAGTCTGCTAAATTTGTCTGGAATTGAATTCCACGTTTGCATAGTTTTGATATTGGCATTTGTTACTTATATTACCTGATACATATAGTTTTTCTATTTCATTTAAATCCAACTCTTTCCTTGGTTCGAAAAATTTTTGAATCCATATTGAACTAGACGGGAAATCAATCAGCTGCATTTAAATTTCTACAATTTCAAACCAATAAAATTTGGCCAAGTTCAGTTTATCAAGTGAAGTTATATCAGGATATATAATAAATTTCAGTGTTTCCGATAATTCTTTGAACTGAGAAAATCTCGTTGAAAATTCTTTGATTGAAAAATTAATTACCGAATTAAACTCTTCAGTGACTTTGGCTTGGTCTGGTTTTTCATGTAAATCCAAATCTCTGGAGATTTTTTCAAGTTTGGGAAATACTTGTAGTTTTTGGTAACAATATCGTTACTGAAAACTTGCAGTTTAGCTTCAAAAGCATGAATGCGATTCTATGATAACAATAATTGTTTTATTTGCGCCTTGAAGCTTCATGTTCAATCTATTGTTAAATATAAATTGTTTCGATTAGGTACCTAACTTCCTTAATTACTGCCGTGCCCAAATTATTTTGTGGTGTGCCATCAATGGCACGCGTGCCAATGGTGCGCCACCCCTGCTATAGAGTTACCAGCCATTTAACGTAGCTGTAGTGCGTGAGTGATTGTGTCTTGGTTGTGGAGTGATTTTCTATTATAAAGAATTTAATATTAGGTTCTATAACAATCTTTTGGATCTGGAACTATCAAGTGAAGTGCCAGTGTGGGTGTTCAGCAAGGGAGAGCTAGTTTTAAAGTCAGGTACGGCTGAAAAAGGCAAGAAAGGCCTTCACTGAACTTTCAATGTGGATTATCTAACCAAGTTTGATTTGGGATAATTAGAGAACACTTTGTAATTAGATTTAGTAACTGTTTATATAGTGATTAATTGAATTTATTTTATAAATGCAACGTTAAATCAAGCACTTGGCCATTTTAGGTGTTTATAACTTGAAATTATTTTTTTGGTTAGTTTTTTAGATTGATAATAACAAGCAATCCAGTGAGACAAATGTCTTATTTAAAAAAACAAAAAAGACCGTTTTTCAAATATAACGCGTATTCAATAAAAATGTTTCAGCAGCCAAACGGAGCTGCGACCCTCTGCGCCTTAAAACGTCGATCGGTTAGGCTACCACTTTGACACCTTTCAGGTCTGGGTACAGTTTTTATTTAATACGCGTTTTATTTAAAAATAGGTCTTTTTTGTTTTTTGAATGAGACATTTGTCTCGCTGGATTGCTTGTTTTTATTTAATACGCGTTCTATTTGAAAAACAGTCTTTTTTGTGATTTCTCGAAAACAGGAAGTGTCAGGTGACTGAAATTCGGTTCTTGAGCTGACATGACCATTCCAAACATATAACTTTCATAAGTTTTTTCTCTATCTCTTATGGTTTGGCTGCTGAAACAGCGTCCCGGACGGACGGACAGACAAGTCTATTAGATAAAGGATTTTAATGGTCATGTAAAATGTTAACGTATTTTACATGAAGTCATTCAAATTTAGTTTAAAGGTTAATGGAATTGTCTTGTGTACATCTCAGATCAAGCAGAACAACTGTCAAGTTGCTAAAACGCTAAAAGGGAAATATTTTTGGAGGTACCTAAATTGAATTACTAATTTTAAATAATTAATATTATACTGGTTATAATAGCTGTCTAATAGAGAAAAGTTCAGATAAGCAATATAGTTAATACTAAAACATCCACCTAGCTAATGAAAAATGAGACTTATTGCTTAATTAGAAAGATCCACAATATTGTGCTTTAGGTATCTGAGAAATCTGCTTTGAATTCTTTCAATTCCATTGATATAAATATTATACTGAGGGTTCCATACGGGCGTCGCAGATTCTAATTTACAGTTCAACAGTGCTTAAAAGATTTACAAATTCTACTTCAAAATCCCAGCATTTTATAAACTTTGCGCGTGATCATGTCAATGTAAACATCGAAAAACAATTTGTTATCTAAAGATATAGCTAGGTCTTTAATAGTTAAAACTTGGTTTATATGGTCGTTGTCAATATGATAAGCGTAATCAAGTTGGTTGTGATTTCTATTTTATATACTAACATTTGTCAATATTCATGATCAAACGATTTCTATAGTAATAACTTGGAAAACTATTAAGATTGTTATAATCCTTATCTCCACTTATTTTTGAATATATTTTTAAATCATCAGCATATAATATAAAATTGGAATTTTTAAAAGTAACTCAATATATCGTTTACCTATATAAAGAATAAAAGATAGAGGTACCAAATGTGTTCCTTGTGGGACTCCTGCTGTTATATTTGCTGCTATCGATGTGAAACCATTTACAACACACTGAGTTCTATTATTTAGTTATAATTATCTACCTTAGTAATTCACTGTGTCTACCGATGTCATATAATGAACAAAGAGTAGTTAAGCTTGTCAAACGCTTTACTGAAATCAGTGTCACAGAGTGAACCTCAGAAGATTGGTCCACGGCGTTATAAAAAAGTTTACATAAGTAAGTAAATTTAACACCACCAATCTATTCGAAAACAAACCACATTGTTGGTCTTCATTAGGTCCAGCAAAAACCAGTTAGGAAACTTTTTATTGCGTTTAATATATTTACATGATCGGCATGATTAAACTATTTAACTCATTATAAAATTTTGTGACAGGGTCATCCACATTTGGCACCCCAATTGTTTAGTTGAATTTATTAAAAGAAGCCTGCTGTTTATAACATTGTAATCGGCCAACTTAAAATCGCAAAAGACTTGTACTGCTTCCTTCAGTAGTTCACTAGAGCGGTACTTTTAGACGAATGTCAAGTGGTGGACGATGCTGATCTACAATTCTAATAGGGCTGTTACTTTCCGTTATTCCGAGATCTTCATAATTAGACAATATTAAATCTAGTACTCTTAAATTGACATTGTGGGTGCAGTTAAACTGCATGATATTACTTTCAGAGATGCGATCCAAGAAAATATTCGAAACAGTTTTGTAAGTAGTTATGTTTTGCAGTTTTAGCGAATCTATTTTCTTAATCCAGTTTAGGTTACTTAAGTAGATATCTCACAGATAAGTAAGCAGATGTCATTATTATCTATTGAACGTATAATAATTGATAATTTGTTTAAAAACCATTACAGACTCGTCATGTGGGCTATTCCAGGATGAATACACACGCAATAAATAACTACGAAAATATCAGCAGTAAAACTAGACAGATGTTCAATAAATATTTTATTATTTCGATCATATAGACGAAGATATTGCTTTCAAGAATGTACAAGAGGAGGCAATGGTTTCCCCTTAAAACCACTTCGTATAAGATCACCAGGATTGGATACCCCCAAAGCTACGTCCATATCCATATCCCAAACCATTTCCATGCAATAAACCATAGTTGAAACTCCTGGCGAGGGGAGCGTCGACGATCTGGGAAGTCAGCGCAGGAGCAGCGACCACAGCGGGGGCGGCGTAGGTTGAGATCAAAGGCTTGTGGTGAATTTCGGTCCTCGAAACGTGGCTCACTGGAATGGGGATGGTCAATGGGGCAGCATATGCAACTCGAGAGGCTGCAATGGGGGCGGCGAAGGAAGCGATTCCGGGAGCTGCGATGGAGGCGCCGTGGAGATAGCCTACTGGTTTGGGATCGGCGGCGACGACAGCGAGGAAAGCGAACAATACGATGAACTTGAACATCTTTAGTTCTTTATCGATGGAAGTGCACTGTGCCTCTGAAGGAATATTAGTTGAATTTATATACCTCTGCTGATGAATAGTTAATTGCATAAGGTGCCTACTGTATGCAATCGCCGTTAAAGACTTTTTTATGCGTAGTAATAAGTCAGTCCGAGTAATCGATAAAAAATTAGATTTTAAACAGTACGATAAAGATCTACTACTCTAGTTGCTAATGAACCGTCCTCTCCCCACAGTCAAAATAATAAGCTACAAGTATAGATCAACACCATTTGGTGACTCCCTTTTATGGAAGATAAAGTATAGGTTTTAACTAACCAATGGAGACTCAAACGACAGCATTATTGGAAACAATTGATATGCAAATATATTAATTCCCACAAAAAAAAAAAATATATATATAGCTATTTCTGTATCTAGGGAGCAAAGGTATTAATTTTCTACTGCGTATGAATTTAATGCCCGACGCGTTAGCGGAGGGCATTAAACACACAAGGGAGGAAATGAACCTTTGCTCCAGTGATACATATATGACTTTTTCTTCGAACGCATGTTCTGTAGCTCGAAATTTAAAAATGTTGCTTTAGGAAATCATTATAGTGACTCTAGATTTCTGTAGTGACATTTTGTCTAGTTTTCAAATCAACATAACGTTGTAAAGCTTTGGTGTGATATCCATTGTGACATAAACACAAATGCGGGAGCAAAAAAATATTGGCCCCCGCCGGGAGTCAATAAAAATTATAGTGATGGGCATATTCGTATGAAAAATAACCGGTTATCCGGTTATTGAAATAACCTATCTAACTCGGTTTTCGTTTCAAGTATTCGAATGAAAAATAACCTCATCTTGATACGTACTACGTGCCATATTTCAGTGACCTGCGAGTGATCGAAATTCTGTAAATAATACGTCATTCATAACTCATAACTCATAAGAATAAGCAAGGCTGATTGTATTGAAATTGAAAACACCATTTGGGGTCTCGCTCTACAGTTTTCTCCCTTGCTTCCTTGCCAGCTGGGGCTCGCGGTCGATCCGTCGTCATATGATATGAACATAAATCAATTTTTTGCCGCCTTTCACCCGGCCGATAAACGTTTTACCACTGTTTTTTATTGCGCTTAGCAAGCAGTGCCGCATATTTCTTTCTTTCTACACTTAATAAATACTTCTTAATTTACAATACATAACACATAATGTACATATTATGTTTTGGTTATAAATCGGAAAATGTAGGAGTAAAACTCATACAAATACAACAATATATTATTAATTATTATTATATTATTATAAATCGCCAGCAATCGAAAACAATAAAGGTGTATCCAGATATATTTCATTCATATCCACATTTACTTATTGCACAAACTCCTTAGAAATCAAATAAAAATTATTTATACAATTATTTTAATTAACGATTAAGTGAGTTCCTCTGCTATCTGCAAGTTACAATGCCGATGCAGATGACGCTGAACCACGTAACCGGAAAACCGGCGAAATCGAAACTAATCGAGAGCCAAAATGTATTCGAATGATTATTCAAATAATCATTCGGTTATTAAGATCATTCGAATGCAAATAATTCGGTTATGAAAATTGTCGGGTTATGCCCATCACTAAAAAATTGGTTCCCGCTGGTTGGAAATTGACAGTTTTGTTTCTTAAAACTAAGGCGCAAAACCCGACTTTCTATAGAGTGAGTAGAAAAAATATATTTTAGCAGCTGTCAATATAATGATTAAACTAAGAAAAATTAAATTTAGATGGACACATTTGAATGTTTATTAAATCTGCTCGTTAATTTAATATTAACGAGAACATACAAATTGATCGAACACAAGTGACCGAACCCAGTCTATCGAAAAACAATTTATCCGAATATTTACAGTAATTATTATTAACAACACGATGTGTATTGTTTCGTGTTTTACATTCAAGTGTATTGTATTAATTTAATTTATTGTTATATCCGGTGCACTTGTGTATAAAATTGTACTGAGAGCGGCGTTTGGGATATAAATTCGACATAATTATGATACACCCCTAGCTGCCCCCCTAGATATTCTAGGGTATAACAACGTTATTCCAGATTTAGAATTGTGCTTTTGAAACAAATGATATGTATTTACATACTCAGATCTAGTGGAAATGGCATTTGTACGGTAGGTTACATGATAACTCTGCTTTTAGTAAAAGACCACTCAGAAAGATGGACTAATTGTGTTTTGATAAATTTTTTCGACCGATATTTAAAAAAAGTACGTAGGTGTTACTTAATCTAATATATTTGACGATATAAGTACTAGTTTATTGTATAAATACACAGAATTCAAAATTATGTAGAAAAAAACTGCGTTACAAATATGATGTGGTATATTTATAGAGATATGATGCATTTTATTTACTTACATACTCTTGTTATCAAAATTACCTTCCACATACTGTCTTAAACGTCAAATTGACTTATCCTCAAATATTTATAGTTATAAACTTCGTTTACTTTATTAAATTGCTCTGTATATTAATCACGTTTTGTTTATTATGTTTCTTATGATATCTGAGTAATTTTCTTTTTGAACTTGAACATTTTTATTCAGGTTGGAGAACAAATTTTATGATTGAAATAAATAATTTGTAACATCTATTTCTGTTCAAACTCAAAATTGCCGTTAAGCTAGATTTCTTGAATACGTTGTTAGCTGACAGGTCGGTTGAACAGATAATTCGACAGCATTCTTGATTATTAATTATTAGCTCTCCGGTAATTAATTTTCTAAATTATTTAAATTGATTTATTTCTCATTCGTTTTGTCTTTCAGATGATTTTTAATCCAATCTTGAAGATACAATATTATTAATCTTTTATGGCCTTTTCGGTTCCTAAGAAGCGCTCAAAACAGCTAAGAGTCGCAATTATGCAGGTCCTCAGAAACTGTTCCCGTTATTCGCACCAAAATAGAAGATACTGACACTCATTACGAGTGAAGTGTTAAATGACAACACTTTTAAATATTTGACATCAGTTTAATAGGCAAATATCTGACAACCTATCTTTCTATACAATTTAAATTATTCGATGATACTATAGTGGGAAGTATGTATTGTTATTGTCACGTTTGGTGGCTCAGTGGTTAAGCTTCCTGAGACTACTAGATTCAAGGATCGCGATTTCAATTTCTGGTCACGATGAGGCAAAAATTAGAAAATGCTATTAAAATTCTGTGCAGAATGCCATTTTTCAAAAGAGATGTTAAACCGTGGGTCTTATGTGATATGACACACGGAAAAATCTTCTGCTAGTGTTGGAACTTCACAGCAGTCGGTGTCTACAGTACCTGCTGCTTCGTATTTCTAGATCTTGTCCTTAACAACAAACCAAAAAAATCACTTCGAATAACCTCAAATTTTGTCTAACAACAATTAATTAAGAAGCTTTGTAAAATATTTCTCTAATTTTTTTAAAATTTAGAATCAGGAGCAACCGAAAAAAATTATACTCTACCAAAGGTTATCTTTTCCTACAAATAATATTCCATTTCAAAAATTACATTTTTGACACAATCGAATAAAAACACTATGAGTGAGCTATGCAAAGATTAACAATTGCAACATCTATAGAAAAGAATGTTCAGCATCAGAAGACTTGGTTAATAACCGGCAAGAAGATTTCATAAACTTAGAATACAACCATTGGAGAATGTTAAACATTGCCAAATGAGCTTCTAGGCAGCATTTATTATTTTACTTAATATTTAAGAAATATGTATCCATTTAACCCAAAATTGTCAGAATGAATGTAATTTATAAAATATTCTATTTGTATCGCCACGTCATCAAGCATATAAGCTTTGAAACTATTGGAGCTGTTAAAAACTCTGTAATAAAGGAATGCGGCTTAAAGGGTTATCATTTATGTTGAGAAGCCATCCATGAGGCTGACTTTGTCATAGAACCAAATCCTAAACGTTGGTAATCGGTCTTAATTCTACAACTAATTTTTATTTAGGAAACAGTTTTACATGCTGCAGCAATGTTGTGGCCACATTATGGAAATAGCAGCAATACAACTACCAGAAAACTAGACAGATGTTCAATAAATATTTTATTGTTTCAAAAATACAGACAAAGATATGGTTTTCAAGAACGTACAAGAAGAGGCCCACTTCGTATAGCATCACCAAGACTGAATACCCCCAAGGCTATGTCCATATCCATATCCCAAACCATTTCCATACAATAAACCATAGTTGTAACTCCTGGCGAGAGGCGCGGCGACGATCTGAGAAGTCAGCGCAGGAGCTGCGACCACAGCGGGGGCGGCGTAGAGGCTTGTGGTGAATTTCAGTCCTGGAAACGTGGCTCACTGGAATGGGGACGGTCAATGGGGCAGCATAGGCAACGCGAGCGGCTGCGATGGGGGCGGCGAAGGAAGCTATTCCAGGAGCTGCGATGGAGCCGCCATGTAGATAGCCTGGTGTGGGATCGGCGACGGAGACGGCGACGAGAGAGGACAATACATCTTTAGTTTTTATCGATGCAAATGCACTGTGCCGGCGAAAGAATATTATTTGAATTTATATACTCCCCTTAATGAGTAGTTAATTGTATAAAGTGTCTATTCTATAGAATCGTCGCTAAAAACCTTTCTATGCGTAAAAATATAATAGGTGAGTCAGGCTTATCTATCAGAAACTGGATTGATCTTTTACATTGATTTTTATATGAACCGTCGCGTCGTCTCATTTAAAATAAGAAACTATAGATCAACGTCATTCAATGATACCGTTCTGTGGAATATAATTAATAGTATTTAATTGACCAACGAGGGCTCAAAAGGAAACATTATTAGAACAAAATTGTAGGCAAATTTATTAATTAACACCAAAATATTTAATGTATTTTGGCAGCTGTCAATATAATTAGTAAAGTAAGACGAACCATACTTATATAGAAATATTTAAATATTTCTTAAGAATGCTCGTTAATGCAATATCCAACCCGGTTATCGAAAAAAAAAATCAAACCAACAGCTTAACCATTAAAACAATATGACTTGTTCTTTGCTTAGTGTTTAATTTTTATTGCATTAATTTTATTTAGCGTATAGTTGTGTTTACACATTTTTTCTACAGCCGTGAGTAGTATAGTGGTCACCACTAATTGGATTAATTGTTCAATTAAATTAATCGAGGCTCGATTAAATTAATCGGATGATTGACAGGTGCTCTAATTCCGCGAATTAAACCGCGGATTTATACGCGGCTTGATCTAATTAATTTTCGCGGATTGACCTAATTAACCACATATGAATTTTGATATGTAATTTTGATATGTGCTACTGATTAAATTACGCATTAGCTTCCGATTAAATTACGCGCGGCCATTTTTAATTTGCTTCCGGAATTACGCGGCGGCGCGCATGAATGGATTAACCAGAGTTCCATTAACCCTACCTACTATAGGAAATTTTTCAGTCCCAGTTTTTGATTTTAAACTTCCCGGGGTGTCAGCCATCTTGGTTTTTTGCGCGCACACTTCTCACGGCTGTCGTTTTTAATTTTGAATTTTTGCGGAAATATTTGAATTTCAAACTGCTGAATCTCTCTCTCGCTCTTCTACTTCTTGGTTGTCTCTTTCTTGCATCGCATAATGATTGTTTATATTTAAAAAAATCTCAGGCCGACCGTGGATTTGAACGCTCTACGTTCGTGTTGCACAAATTTAGCTACAACCTCTAGTGACACAGAGCCACGGAGACTGAACAAATTTTAATGTAAATAGCGGAAAGCCATTTCACTACTGTGACGCTACGAGTCTGTGTTTTAAACAACTTATTTTTTCGAAAATTTAAATTTTAAGAACTGAAATGTGCAGCTTGATGTGATTAAAGGTAGATGCAATTTTTTAAAAATTGATTTCGCGCGTGATTTCGTCATAATTAATTATTTTATTTTTATCGTTAGGCCCGGTATTACAAACAGCCAGTGAAAGTTTGCACTTCGGATTCTGCGAATATAGTCCTGAAATAGTTTAAAAATATACTCAAAAATTAATTACTTATTTTATATAGCGAGATCATAATTACGCGGCGGTTATTTTCAATTTTCAACATAAAATGTGTAATTAGTCGCAATGGTTTTTGCCCCGGGCGCGTTTTCAGTTAACTTGATTGTTAGCACAGACAATGGAATTTGCTATGATATCACCGACTCTGCAGAACTTTCTATTTGGTCATCCTCAAATGGCCTAACAGGTCGTTGCCTGTCGGTCACAATTATATATATCAGCAATAACATGAACAAGAAGATATACGTATTGCTTGAGTAAGAAAGAGATAAACATAGTAGCAAGTATTGGAGAAGGCTTGACTAATTTTAATTATGACATTTGTCAACTAAACATGCCCACTAATATAATTTTTTGTATGGCTATCTGTTTCTTACTCATATAGGTAAGAAAGGGTGGTGCGTCGCTATTTTATAAAACCAGAGGCCCGACTGATGCCGCACTAACACGTTTTAAACCATTGTACTCTGTTACCTGATGCGGCAGCAGTTTGGACCTCTGGTTTTATAGAATTTTAAAATAAAAAGGTATGGAAACACTGCGTGCGTCACATCGCAGACAGGTTGGCTCTTTTAAATTCAACGATGACGCAACACGACAAATAATAAAACGGCAGCTGAGGGTCAAGTCTTTCTATAAAATATATATCAAAACCGATTTAGAAATTTGTACATGGGTTAATTTATATGAAATATTGTATGAAATTGCATGTAGAAGGCTTTTTAAACTATATGTTTTCTTAATTAGGCAGAGAGTGCTCGTTTATATAGGGAGGCAGGTTCGCCGAATGGTTAAGGCGTCAGATTTAAGCTCTGATCTCGAGAGAGAATACGGGTTCGATTCCCGTACCTGTCATATTTTTTTATATATTTATTATGAAAGTCTTGATTTAAAGCTAGTTTATTCACGACGGCTCTACCAGGACAAACGACTGAGCTCCTTTTCGACTAAAATGGACAAAGAGCGGAAGATGTTGATTGTATCCCCCGGAATTTGTCCAACGTCTTAAGTCTGGCGATGATGCGGAGAAAAATATATTATCACAGCTTGATGACGAAATGCAAAAAGTTTTAAAGTCCAAATTAACTGATCACGATAAATGGATCCAGTACAATCAAGTGTTACAACGATTCCTTCATTTCACAAACCAGGCGCGGCAGCCAATCAAAATACCTATTGAAACAACCAGTGACAGCCTATCAAATGCCGTTATTTTATCTACACTTCCCAAAACTTTTAAGAAAAAAGCTGAAGTTTTCCTACGCATTTTGAGTGCCTCAAGCGATGTGAGCTGGGATCACAAGGGTACCGTTACTATAAAGGGTGAAATTTTACCGGCGTCTAACATAGTCGATTTAATTCACGACACTCTGCGGCCTCGAAAAACTATTAATCCACCCGGACGCCTACAGTTTGCTGATTACATCAAAAACCTTAACGTTGCTAATGTGCTGCTAGCTAAACCTAAACAGCAAAAGAAGCCAACCCCGACTGGTACTACAGGAAAAACCGAAATGGAAACTGATAACTGCGAGTCCGATTTAGAATATAAATTAAAAACACCAGCTCCACATTTTATAAAAAAGTGTAAAACATTTGCAAATTTTTCAACGAAATTGTGTGTTTTATTCAAGTTTATGTTAATTTGTGATCAACATACATTTATTTCCATCAAAAGTACAAGAATTTTTGAATTTTGTTTATCGAAATGCTTGTGGTATAAGATTTTTTCAACGAAATTGCTATTTCTTTTAATTTTGAGCGATGCATTTTATAAAAAGTGTAAAACATTTGTAAAATTATGCATAGTTTATGTAACATAATGTCGATTTTTATAAAAATTTATGTGAGATGGCGTGTAATTGCGTGATTTTTGTTCAATTTTCGTCGTGTGTTTAGTAAAAATGTCGTTTTTTGTATAATTTCAAGTGACATGATGGCAGTTTTTGTTTAATTTATGTGACATGATGTCGATTTTTGTGTAAATTTATGTGAGATGATGTGTGATTGCGTGATTTTTTTTCAATTTTCATCGTGTGTTGAATGAAGATGTCGTTTTTTGTATAATTTCAAGTGACATGATGACAGTTTTTGTATAATTTATGTGGCATGATGTCGATTTTTGTGAGATGCTGTATGATTGCGTGATTTTTTTCAATTTTCATCGTGTGTTGAATGAAAATGTCGTTTTTTGTATAATTTCAAGTGATATGATGACAGTTTTTGTATAATTTATGTGACATGATGTCGATTTTTGTGAAAATTTATGTGAGATGCTGTATGATTGCGTGATTTTTGTTCACTTTTGAGTTAATTTGTCGTCATCACATGCATATTTAGTCAATTGTACAAGAATTTTTGTAATAAAAATGCACAAAGAACCCACATAACTGAAGTTTTGTTTATCGAAATGTAGGTGGTAGTAGATTTTTCAATGAAATTGCGTGTTTTATTCAAATTTATTTTAATTTGTCGTCAACACATACGTCTTTTCGTAATTTTTGCGTGCTTTTATTCAAATTTATTTAAATTTATTTCAATTTGTCGTCAACACAGACGTATTTTCGAAAAATTTTACTATTTTTTCAATGAAAGTTGTATAAAAATATTGTTTTTTGTGGTTTTTGCAGAATTTAATGTGACAAGATGCCGATTTTTATAAATTTTCATGGGAGATGATATCGATTTTTTAAAATTTTAAACGAAATGCTTTGGATATTGCATGTTTTTATTCAAATATTAGTATTTGAAGCTATTTTTCACATACAAAGTATGGAAAATTCATATAAATTGAGCTACGATTTCATAATTGTGTGATGTACTTTAAAAAATTACGGTTTATTTGTTAAACGTTTGCAAAATTATGCTTAGAAATAACTCTTAAAACTGCGTTTACATTATATTTTCGGTACTATAAAGTCGCTTTGTAAAGATTTTCAACAAAATTGTGCGTTTTTATTCAAATTTTTGTTACTTTGGGAGTCAACACATACGTATTTTCGTAATTTTGCGTGCTTTTATTCAAATTTACTTTAATTTATCGTCAACACATACGTCTTTTCGTAAATTCTTTACAAGAAAAATGGTTTGACTTATATTTTTACAAGTATCCCTTGTTTTATTTGCAAACGATATTGAAAAGCTATTTTTTTCAACGAAATTGTCTGTTTTTATTCAAATTTATGGGGGACAACCATTCTTATACAATAAGACTCGGATATCTTCGGAACACGGTAGCTGAAAGCGACGCACCACCCTTTCTTACCTATATGAGTAAGAAAAAGATAGCCATACAAAAAATTATATTAGTAGGCATGTTTAGTTAACAAATGTCATAATTAAAATTAGTCAAGCCTTCTCCAATGTTTACTATGTTTATCTCTTTCTTACTCAAGCAATACGTATATCTTCTTGTTCATGTTATTGCTGATATATATAATTGTGACCGACAGGCAACGACCTGTTAGGCCATTTGAGGATGACGAAATAGAAAGTTCTGCAGAGTCGGTGATATCATAGCAAATTCCATTGTCTGTGCTAACAATCAAGTTAACTGAAAACGCGCCCGGGGCAAAAACCATTGCGAATAATTACACATTTTATGTTGAAAATTGAAAATAACCGCCGCGTAATTATGATCTCGCTATATAAAATAAGTAATTAATTTTTGAGTATATTTTTAAACTATTTCAGGACTATATTCGCAGAATCCGAAGTGCAAACTTTCACTGGCTGTTTGTAATACCGGGCCTAACGATAAAAATAAAATAATTATGACGAAATCACGCGCGAAATCAATTTTTAAAAAATTGCATCTACCTTTAATCACATCAAGCTGCACATTTCAGTTCTTAAAATTTAAATTTTCGAAAAAATAAGTTGTTTAAAACACAGACTCGTAGCGTCACAGTAGTGAAATGGCTTTCCGCTATTCACATTAAAATTTGTTCAGTCTCCGTGGCTCTGTGTCACTAGAGGTTGTAGCTAAATTTGTGCAACACGAACGTAGAGCGTCAAATCCCCGGTCGGCCTGAGATTTTTTTAAATATAAACAACCATTATGCGATGCAAGAAAGAGACAACCAAGAAGTAGAAGAGCGAAAGAGAGATTTAGCAGTTTGAAAATCTGAAAAATTTCCTATAGTAGGTAGGGTTAATGGAACTCTGGTTAATCCATTCATGCGCGCCGCCGCGTAATTCCGGAAGCAAATTAAAAATGGCCGCGCGTAATTTAATCGGAAGCTAATGCGTAATTTAATCAGTAGCACATATCAAAATTACATATCAAAATACATATGTGGTTAATTAGGTCAATCCGCGAAAATTAATTAGATCAAGCCGCGAATAAATCCGCGGTTTAATTCGCGGAATTAGAGCACTTGTCAATCATCCGATTAATTTAATCGAGCCTCGATTAATTTAATTGAACAATTAATCCAATTAGTGGTGACCACTATACTACTGCCGTGATTTTAAACTGTTTCCAGGGGTCATATGCAGCGCGCTTTATGTTGTCAATAAAACACGCCATTCCATTGAAAGCACGGAGTACTTTAAGAGTTTATGAAACCTTATTATTTGTGAAAATTAAAAGTACAGTTATTATATTGGACCGATTTGTATGCGGATTCCCGAGGGCCCGATTCGAGAGGAGCCGAGCACCGAGGGCCCCCTTGGAAGGGGCGGAGCCCCGAGGCCCCCCTTGAGGAGGAGCGGAGCCCGGAGGGCCCCTTGGGGATATGCGGAGTCCAAAGGGCCCTCCTGGAGAGGGGCGGAGCCCCCAGGGGCCCCTTAAAGAGGGGTGGAATCCCAAGGGCACCTTTGGAAAGGGGCCGAGCCCTGAGGGCCCCCTTGGATTGGGGCCGAGCCCTGAGGGCCGCCTTGGATAGGGACCGAGCTCCGAGGGCCCCCTTGGAGAGGGGCCGAGCCCCGAAGGCCCCCTTAGAGAGGAGCGGAGCCCCGAAGGCCCCCTTGGAGAGGGGTGGAGGCCCGAGAGCCGCTTTGGAGAGGGGCGAAGCCCCGAGGGTATTTTGGCTAACAAACTCGTCGGCTGTAGAAAAAATATTGAAGCCAACTCGTGTTTTACAGTTTAAAAATCTCGGTCGATCATAAAATTCTCGCTTCGCTCGAATTTTAACATGATCGACCTCGATTTTGAAACCCTCTGTAAAACACTAGTTGCCTTAATAGCTATACTCGAAGCGCCGTTTGGGTTAAACTTAACTCGTAATAAATTATTATATGGCTTTTAGATCTAATTGCTCTAATAGTATATTAAAGTATGAGTGGATAACAAGGTCTTTAAAACACGCGCGAGTTTTCGAGCACGACGGCGTAGCCGGAGTGTTCGAAATAGAGAGAAATAGAGAAATAGAGAATAGAGAATTCTTTACGCTATTTTTTATTATACCTCCAATACTGGAAATAAATTACGCACTAAAAACTTAGAAATAATTTTTGTCGTGATAAATCGAGAGGGCATAATAATATTGCTACTACAGTTACGAGAATTATTTACGTTTTTGTCTCGTCCATGTCCGTTGTTGCCTTCAGCCGTTTCCTTGACAACCTTTAAAGCTCGGCGAGCTTTAATCGCCGGTATTCCCACGCTCAGGCGTGCTTTAAATGGCGATTTTGATGCAGGTATAATAAAAAACACGTTTTACGGTAGCCTAATGATATTCCAGGTTAACAGCCGTATTTTTTAAACAAATAAAATATATTTCCATAAGATAACAAGAGATTTTTTTTAGATTTAATGGATTTAATAAGAAAAGATATATAATACATATCAAGAACATCAAGACATCAAGAATTCAGTGTTACAAAACAAACTTACAGTAAATATGTATGTCATTATAATTAATAACCAGAAGTTTCATATAAACAGAGCTTGTGCATAAAACTGCCAGCTATCCAGCCCGATTAAATAGGAAAAATTCTATTCTGTTGATTTCGAGTTTTTATATGTAGCTTAAATGCGTAATGTTAGATGGATGTATCTGATATTTAATATATTTTTTTGTTAAAGAAGACTGTAAAATGTTCCAAATCCGTTGTCGATAAATACCTGTTTAAATGTTTAGTAAAATACCTAATATTGGGCCTACTCTGCAACCACCCAGGCAAAAGATTAAAAAAAGAGTGTAGCCAGATAAAATTCTGATCTTTGTCCTATTGTCTTGGAAGCTTTTGAAGTATGTAGTTTCTGACTTACATTAGCTTTGGTTAAATAATTGTGTTTGACTAAATTACTTTGCTTTTCCAAGTATGCTCTGCATACGGTGGTTTTTATGAACAACTGTCTGACTGTGTGAACATAAGCTTTTTGATATAATCGCGAGGTCGGGTAAAGAAACGGCTTATTTAAAATTATCCTCAGGATTGCGTTATATGTGACATTCAGTGGCTGTAACGTATTTTTATATAGCCTACCCCATCTACATAAACCGTATTGTAAAATTGACTGAACTAAAACATAATATACTTGTTTAAGTTGTTTAAGGTTCATAAAGGTTTTTAAGTGTTTAAATAATTTTCGAATTTTTGTTACTACTGTAGTTATATGTGCACCCCACTTCAGGCAGCTGTCCATAATTATCTCTAAATATTTTACTTGATTGAAAACACTTACCTCAAAGTCATTGATACCTTCCTTATTTTTTATTGCGATTTTATGAAAATTAGGCAAGCTACTTTTGTGAGATGTGACGGGAACTATCTTGGTTTTTTCATAATTAAGTGTTAATAAATTTGATTTTAACCACGCGAATATTTTTTGCATACTATTATACTTATTTTTAGTTTTACTTGATCCCAGTCACAGTTTTTTACATGCAGTACAGTAGCATTAGCATATGAGATTATAGTGACATCAGTTTTAAGATCTAATAGATCGTTAATATAAATCAGAAACAGCACAGGGCCTAAAACGGTTCCCTGTGGTACACCGTATTCAATAGTATTTATATCACTTAACGTGTTGCCTATTTTTACTTGTTGAATTCTGTTACCTAAGTAGCAGCAAAATAAATCCAACGGTAATTCTCTAATTCCAAGTCCATTTAATTTTTCAATTAGTAGTGAGTGACTAACCGTATCGAACGCCTTTGCCAAATCGAGGAACACCGCAGCAAAACACTCTGAAGCATCTATGGAGTTATAAATTTCATTGGTGAGTAAACGGATGGCATTTTCAATATCCAAACCTTCCAGAAATCCAAACTGTTTAGTTGATAATAAGTTATTTCGTTCCAGATAATTTACCAGTCTTTGTTTAATGACATTTTCTACAATTTTAGCTAGATGTGTTATTAACGAAATCGGTCTATAATTACTGACTAGGTACCTGTTTATTTCCTGACTTAAAAATAGGTATTACGACAGCTTCTTTAAATTGACTTGGGAATACTCGGTTGGTAAAAATCAAGTTAATAATATGTTCTAGAGCAGGCGCTATGAAATGGCTTATCAATTTTATATGTTCCACCCTGATATTGTCGTACCCAGTAGTCTTTTTATCGTTAAGTTGATTAATATATTTTAATATTTCTTCTTTGGTTGCTGGGAAAAGAAACATAGATTTATTGCAAGTTTTATTGTTTATTACATTATTGTTTCCTTTAGAAGAGCCTTTTGTAAACTTTTCGGCCATTCGCCTACCCACCGTACAATAATGATTATTAAATGTATCAGAAATATCTTTAAGATCTGTATTACCTAAGACAGTTCCATCCTGCAGTAGCAAGCTCGGTATTTCTGAATGCTTTTTGTCTTTGGCAGAGATGTAAATAGTTTTCCACATGTGTTTTGCACTAGAGGATGCATAATTAGGTAAATGTATGAAGTAATTAGCTTTCACTGTTTTAATAACGCTTGCAGAATATTTTTATACCTCAGATAGTATTCTCGAAGATTAATATTATTTACATCTTTGTTTAGTTTTGGTTTTAAGCGATTTTATTGTGATACATTTAATATCTAATATTAAAAGTAATCCAATTTTTACGCTTTCTAGTTTTAGCGTTTAACTTCAGTTGTTTTTGAAAAGTAGCTTTTTTGATAGCTTGGTTCAATATCTGAATAAGTATGTCTACAGCATATTCTGGCTGACTTGCATTCATCACTGGCAGAAACGTGCTTTCATCGAAGCCCCGGTACTGGAAACTATCGAATTTTGAAATTTGTATTGAAGTCGGTCTGTTATTAATATCGCCTTTAACTGATAAATTTTTAAAACTAAATATTGTGGTGCAGTGGTCAGTTATGGTAGTACAATAAACAACAGCATTAAAATATATTGATGTATTAATACTTTAAAAAAATATGTGATCGATACAGGATTTTGACTATCCACACTCTCGTGACACAAACAGATTTTTTCATTATATCGATATTCAAATCTCCCAAAAATAGTTCGTTTGGATCGTGACAAGATTTAAGAAAGTTATTAAGATTTCCGTTAAAATCGTTTACATTATTTTCATGAATTCTATATATTATTATAATTATTATAATTCTTGGAAAAATTGAAGGACCCTATCAAAGAAAACTGCCCTGAAAAAAGCAACATATTTGCTTTTGCATGATAATGCACCTTTGCACAAATCTGCAGTTAAATATTTCATGAAAGATATGAACTTCCTGAATATAAATTACCCTCTGTGCAATCCAGATTTGGCGACCTGCGACTATTACTTGTTTATGCATTTGTTTGCATTGGAGCGTAGAAAATTACACTACAAGAGTATTAGGTTCTACGAAAGTCAGTATTGCGGTTAAAACTAATTTCTGCTTTCTTAATTTTTTAACAGACTGTTGAAAATTAAGTGAAATTGGCAAAATCCTATATTATTTTTGGTGGCTTCACATTCATTTCGTACCAAAACTACGTTTCTAATTCATGTACAGATCATTCTGTGCATCTAAAGTGATAAAAAAATGTTCGCATGAAATTACAGTCGTTAAGAGTATTTTCACAATATGGCTATAGCGTTTTTGATTTTCGAAGTAAAGTACGTAAGTCAAGAAAGACTGTTGTTCGACTGTTTTCAGTATTCACGGTATTTCGCTTTTGCAATGTTGCCAGTTTTAGGGCACTTACATTTATTATCAGAAGTAATACTATAAGTACTTCGATATTATCGGGTTATATGTCGATAACTTGTTGCACAATAATAAAAGAGTGTCAGTTTGACAGGTTAAATAGTCCGACCGCGTCAGCGGGAGGATTATTCTGTCAAACTGACACGATTTGTTATTGTGCAGGAAGTTTGAGACGTATAACCTGTTCGAAGTACGCATTGTATTCGATTTGATTATTTTGTGAGTAAATTTTAATATTAGGAACAAATAAATATTTTATTGGCAGCTCGATTTGTTTGAATTAACCTAGCTGAAAGTCATCTCCATGAAAATAACATCAAGTTGACAAAAGTTATGTATTGCGTTGCCTAGTGAAGTTACTATAGTATAATCGATTTTGTATAATCGAAATTATACAAGATAACTTAACTAAATCCAGCCTTTTGATTGGTTGAAATTTCTACGAATAAAATAATCACTTTAATAGCAAATTACAAAGCCAATAATTGTCGTGATTAAATTTTTTCTTTGGTTGGTGCCGAATATAGTAGTATTTATACCTATAACCGCTACAGTATGTTAGGTTGTTTCCATTAAGCTTAATTAACACTCGAGTAATATCGCCACACAATGTTCGGATTGACCGTAGTTAAACAATTATTTTTCTTTTTAAGTGTGATGGCAGTTCGTATTAAAAATCAATGTAGAAGATCTTTATTACATCTTTTAAAATCTATTTTTTTATCGATCAGTCGAATTATTCCAAGTTGTTACTCATAAAAATGTCTTTAACGGCAAATTATAGCTAGCAGGTAGTTAGAGCACTTAACTACTTACTACTAGAGGTATATATATATAAATTCAACTAATATTCCTACACAAGCACAGTATACTCACATCGATAAAGAACTAAAGATGTTCAAACTCGTCGTATTGTCCGCTCTCTTCCTCGTCGTCGCCGCCGACCCCGAACCAGGCTATCTTCAAGGCGCCTCCATAGCAGCTCCTGGAATCGCTTCCTTCGCCGCCCCCATCACAGCCGCTCGCATTGCTTATGCTTCCCCATTGACCGTCCCCATTCCAGTGAGCCACGTTTCCAGGACTGAAATTCACCACAAGCCCTTGATCTCTACCTACGCCGCTCCCGCTGTGGTCGCCGCTCCTCTCGCCAGGAGTTACAATTATGGCTTATTGCATGGTAATGGTTTGGGATATGGATATGGCCGTAGCCTTGGGGGTATCCAAGCCTGGTAATTGTTTTAAAGGAGAAAAACTGCCCCTTTTATGTGTATTCTTGAAAACAAGGAGCTTGTCTATATTATGGTAAAAATAAAATATTTATTGAACACCTGCCTAATTTTATTGTCGTTCTTTCAATATAATTCGTCAGATAACTTGCAATAAATTGTGAAATTATTTTTGGCCTTTAATGGAGGATTGCTGATACAAACTTCTCAAACAACAGTATATGTTTAGTTAGTTACCGTATGCTACTTGTAGCATCCACATTTTCGTAATAGCTTCGGATTGATTAATATTTTGAAAGAAACACTGAGGTTTGGCCATCACAAGACTTTGTAACTGCGTAACTTGAACACACAAATGCCATCTGACAACGTCAATGACTTTAAAACAATATAATCCTAAAGTAAGTGTTATTGTGTCTTCTAGCAGATATAAAACTGTAGACATACGAGTATGTTAACAAAATTTACTGATTTTTTCATACATTTTTAAATGCAGTGAATGATGAAATGTTCAATTTTCCTATTTTAGTGTTCTGACAATATTTTTTTCAAAAGTTATCCTCACTGCAAAAAACTTTGTGAACAAAAGTTATACACACTTACGTAATTTGTAATACTAATTCAAAACAAATTATTCTCATCATTGGTTTTTGGACTTTGAGGAAATTTTTGTAGGAATAGTACAGTTTTGTGTTTTCTTTTCAAAAACTATATTTCTTACAAACATTTTTTTTCACAAAGGTTGTAGTCCATTAAGTAATTCATAACACTGTTTGAAAATTTTTCATTCCCATTATGAATTTTTAGATTTTGTGGAATTCTTTGTGAACATCTAATTTGGAGTTTTTTTTTTAATCTAAATAGAACTGGTAAAGCAAAATGTGTCGAATGCAATGTATAATTAAGTGTGTGCATAATTATATATCTTGTGTGAGTGTACCAGATACTATATAGCCAGATCAAAATGTGGAATCAGTGATAACCTCAATAGTGTATTCAAAGTAAATAATTTTCCCAAAGACCCTGAACTGTTAAAATTGCTTTAAAGCTTACAATAGGCTGTAAGATCTTCGTAGTTAGGTACCACATAAATTTTCAATTGAAATGAAACCATTTTTTACAACAAACCTGCTAAACGGCAGGTGTAGATAACTGCATAATATATGATATTATTCTAAAGAATTAAATTTCTGTCAGACAATTCTAAAAATTTCCCAAAAAACGAAAAACTCGTAAGAGTAAGTTACCACTTCCAGTTGGTTGCTTTCAGTCACTGGGATCTCAGACTCAATTTTTTTTTGGCATTAGTAGAATAGGGCTAGTTATCCCCCACTCCTTTTAATTGATTCTCGGATTTCGCGGTTTAATTCGCGGATTTCGCGGTTTAATTTTAATTGACCTAATTAAATTAATCTAATTGAATGACCCAATTAATTTCGCGGATTACTCTAATTAATATTGATATGTGCTACTGATTAAATTACGCATTAGCTTCCGATTAAATTACGCGGCGGCCATTTTTAATTTGCTTTCGGAATTACGCGGCGGCCATTTTCAATTTTCGCGCGAATATTTGAATTTCAAATTTTTCAGATTTTTTCTAAGTTTTTTAAACTTCCCGGGTGTCGGCCATCTTGGTTTTCTGCGTGCGCACTTCTCACGGCTATCGTTTTAATTTTAATTTAGCGACCGTTTTGAATTTTAAATTGATCAATCTGTCTCTCTCTGCTACTCATGGGGCGTTGGTTATCTCTCTTGCATTCACAGGATGGATGTTTAATTTAAAAAAATCTCTGACGGACTTGGATTTGAACCCTCTACGTTTGCATCCACATTGGGCTTACATTGACCTATGCCGCTACACCACGGAGCGGTACGGAATTTAAAGGGTTTGAACAGAACGCCATTTCACTGTTCTGACGTCACGCGCCCAGATTTTAATACAAAATATTTTTTCAAAAATATAAATTATAAGAATGGAATTGTGTAGCCTATTGTGTTTAAAGTTTGATACAATTTTTTAAAAATTGGCTTTGTAACTGGTTTTCATGGAAATAATTCTTTTATTTTATAATTTGAGTGAAGCACATGAATTGATTATCGAGATTTCCATTGTCCCTGCCTCCTATATAGCTGGAAATTTCCTCTCGACCGTCGAAAGTTTGAAAGCTATATGAATATCGGTGCACCGAATTTGTTTAGTTCTTGGTCAATTAATTTAATCGTTTGTTGAAAATACGCGTATTCCTCTGCATTACGAATTTTCGGTTGTATAACAAGGTTTGCAATTTAAGACAGGCTGACTTTTTATAATAGAATTTAAATAAACGAGCTGAATTATTCAAATGTATTATTTATTACACTACAACCGATGATAGAAAAATAATCAACGTAGGTTCAGAAGAAATGCCAGATATAACAACTGAAGAACTAAGCTATGCATTGAAACAAATGAAGAACAATACAGCACCAGGAGAAGATGGAATAGTGATTGAAATGATAAAAGAGGGAGAAGAAGAGATTTTAACAAAAATACGCGATCTTTTTAACATATGCCTATCAATAGGAGAGATTCCTAAGACCTGGAATAATGCAAATATGATATTACTACATAAGAAGGGTGATCAAGCAAACCTCGAAAACTATAGACCAATAAGCCTTTTATCCCAGCTATATAAAACATTCACCAAAATTATTACAAATCGCTTAACTAAAAAACTTGAAGACTATCAACCAATCGAACAAGCTGGCTTTAGAAGAGATTATAGTACAAGTGAACACCTACTAACAATGAGAATGCTAATTGAAAAATCAGTTGAGTACAATTTCGAACTAAACTTAGCATTTGTCGACTTTCAAAAAGCTTTCGACACAGTAGAACATTGGGCAATTATAGAGTCTTTAAGAAACGCCAGAGTAGACCACCGATATATAATGTTACTTGAAAACATATATAAGAACGCTACATCCACTATACATTTGCATGAGAACACCAAACCGATTAGTATAAAACGAGATATAAGACAAGGTGATACTCTCTCACCAAAACTATTTACGAATGCCTTAGAAGATGTTTTCAAAAAACTCCACTGGCAAGACAATAAAGGCATCCTAATAAATGGAAAAAGACTCAATAACCTCCGATTCGCTGATGACATCGTTCTTATCGCAGAAACCCCTGAACAACTCCAGACTATGTTAACAGAGCTGGACAAAGCATCAAATGAAATTGGTCTAAACATGAATCTAACAAAAACAAAAATTATGTGTAGTAGATCTCCCGAGCAAAAAATAAAAATTAAAAACCAAGAATTGGAAGAAGTGGACAATTATGTCTATTTAGGACATATGATAAAGCTTGGAAGGGAAAATCAAAAAATAGAGATTTACAGAAGAAGAAGATTGGCCTGGGCTGCCTTCGGAAAACTAAGTAAGACTCTAAGAAATAAAAATATTCCGATGCATCTGCGTTCTAGAGTATTTGATCAATGTGTCCTACCCGTTTTGACATACGGAGCTCAAACGTGGACTCTAACAGAACTGTCGATGAATAAATTAAGGGTGACACAGAGAGCAATGGAGCGACAAATGTTGGGCATAACGCTGAAAGAGCACAGAAAAAACACGTGGATAAGAGGCATAACAAAAGTAAAAGACGTTGCCGAAACAGTGGCAGAGTTGAAATGGAACTACGCCGGCCATGTGGCTAGATATAAGGACGAAAGGTGGACCAATGCAATCCTAAAATGGAGGCCCTACTTGGGGAAGAGATCTAGAGGACGTCCCCCAATGCGATGGACGGACGATGTAAAAAGATCAGCTGGACTAATGTGGATCCGAGAGGCGCAAGATAGAGACAAGTGGCGAAGAATGAGGGAGGCCTATGTCCAGAAATGGACCGAAGATAAAGGCAGATGAGATGATTATTTTTGACGGCGGTTGCCTGTTCAAGCCTGCTCGGAAAACGCAAACACCAACATAGCCCGAGGGTCGACTTTCTATTTAGTTATCCTGTGTGAACCTTATATATATTAGACGTGTTTTAAAAAATACATGCATAAGGGTTTTGCGATTTTCTAACGATTTGGTTCATATGATTTTTGTCGCTTTTAAAATAAATAGACATTATTTTATTTCGTACTTGAGTTTTATAATTACGCTGTGCGATTTTTGGATTTGATTACGTCACGCTAAAGTCTTCCGTCTCACTCATCATAGTTGCTCTCTCTCGCTCGCATTTATTTAATTTAAAAAAAGCTTTTGTGTCGGCCCAAGTCGGATTTGAACCCTAGCCACATGTGAATAATTATTTTAAATCACGAAATCCGCGGCGACCATTTTTGGATTTGATTACGTCACGCCGAAGTCTTCCGTCTCATATAGCTACGAAAGTCGCGATGAGTTGCTTTAACTACAGCATTTTCAACTACTTTTCAAAGGTATGAGTCCGAAGATATCCGAGTCATGTCGTATATGTCCGAATGTTTGTCCTTTTAAACCTATTGCACAATATTTCCAGCGTAGAACAATTTAGCGAAAGGTATTAAAAATGATTGGCGCATCACAGAAAAGTTATAAAATAAAAAGAATAAATATAAAGTCAAACACCCATTACTTAGGCTTGCTAATTCGTCGTTTGTTAATATCTGTTCTACATGAAACATTTTCATAAGAATTTGAAATAAAATTGTAGGTTTCAATTGTGAGTTTTTTTCCAAACGGTATGGAGTTGTTAGACTGTATAAAATATATTATATGTATAATTTATATTTACAATATCTGTAACGTATGTTATAAATATATTACTATAAAAGATCTCGAAAAGTGTTGAGTAAATAAAATGCAACGCATTGTAAATCCGTAAAACTTTTAGTTATTGTGCGTTTACAAGATGGGTCTTTTGACAAAGTGGAAGAACCAAACTATGCTATTGTAAATGTACAGATTTTTCACTGTCAATTTGTATATAACAACTTAATGTAAGTTGGTATTTAGAACATTTTAACGAAAACAGCGACTTCTTTCGGAATAAACTGTTTCTTCTCTCCACGGAACCCTTGCAGGTCTACGAATGCAGTGTGTATACTGACGAAATGTTTGAGAATGACTAAATTTTAAAAATTGTTGTTGGGGTTTCGATATAATGTTACAATTTCCACATCGCGTCACATAAAATTCTACAAAAACAGTATTTTTATTCAACTCTTATTGAAAAAATCTTCTGCCTCCATCATTTCGATAAACAAAATTCAAAAATTCTTGTACTTTTGATGGAAGTCTATGTATGTTGACCACAAATTAACATAATTTTGAATAAAAACACGCAATTCCGTTGAAAAAAATGTGCAGACACCATCATTTCACTTAAAATTTACAAAAACTGACATCATGTCACTTGAAATTATACAAAAACGGACATTTTTATTCAATAAGCGATAAAAAATACGCCATCCCTCATCATTTCACTTAAAAAATTATTACCTACAATTTGTTTTACAAAACTATTTATAATAACGAAAAGTTATTTCTAAGTATAATTTTGCAAATGTTTACACTTTTATAAATTGCATCGCTCAAAAATGTATGTTGACCAGAAATTAACATAAAATTGAATAAAAACACACAATTTTATTGAAAAATCTTTTGCCGCAAGCATTTCGATAAACAAAATTTCAGTTACGTAGGCTTATTGTTCATTTTTATTACGAAAATTAACTCAAAATTGAACAAAAATCACGCAATTACACATCATCTCACATAAATTTTTACAAAAATCGACATCATGTCACATAAATTATGCAAAAAATTACATTTTAATTTAACACACCATGAAAATTTAATAAAAATCACGCAATTACACATCATCTCACATACATTTTTACAAAAATCGACATAATGTCACATAAATTATACAGAAAATGACATTTTAATTCAATACACGATGAAAATTTAATAAAATATATGCAATTAAGCATCATCGCACTTAAAAGATTATCACAATTTGTTTTATAAAACGATTTATAATAACGAAAATGATGTAAAAACAGTTTTTAGAGTTATTTCTAAGCATAATTTTGCAAATGTTTTACACTTTTTTATTAAATGCATCGCTCAAAATTAAAAGAAATCACAATTTTTTAAATTATATCACGCCATTATGAAATCGTAGATTGACTTTTTGAAATTTTACACTTTGTAACTGTAAAATAACTTCAAATACTAATATTTTAGCTTTAGATTTTGTAATTATTGCAGATTCATGAAAAAACAAAAGCACAGTAGAAATAAAAAACACAAACACTTTGTAATAAACAAATATATTGTTCTTATTTCGTATAATACTTAATAATATAAAAATAAATGTACAGCTGAATGTCTTATTTTCTAAAAATCCGCTAGCAATTTACAAAACTGTAGTTTGAGGTGTACAACATTTCAAATTAAAAAATCTGCAAGTAATAAAATCAGAATTCGTTTACATGGGATCGTAAAACAAATTTCATTGTGGCATTTTAAAGTTTAAGGCGCTCCCCAATCCAGATTTCCATTCGTATTTGATGTTGAGGACCTCTGCCTTAGAGGTGTTTTTCTAACGGCCCTTTTTTGGAAGTGCTTCCTAATCGACGTTTTTCTGACTGCACCTTTTTGATGTGGACTTGGATAAGTAGCTGGTGTTTTTAATTTATGTTCTAAATCGGACTCGCAGTCATCAGTTTCCATATCGGTTTTTCCTGTAGTACCAGTCGGGGCTGGCACTTTTTGCTGCTTAGGTTTAGCTAGCAGCACATTAGCAACGTTAAGGTCTTTTATGTAATCAGCAAACTGTAGGCGTCCGGGTAGATTAATAGTTTTTCGAGGCCTCAGAGTGTCGTGAACTAAATCGACTATGTTAGACGCCGGTAAAATTTCACCCTTTATAGTAACGGTACCCTTGTGATCCCAGCTCACATCGTTTGAGGCACTCAAAATGCGTAGTAAAACTTCAGCTTTTTTCTTAAAAGTTAGGTATTTTGATTGGCTGCCGTGCCTGGTTTGTAAAATTAAGGTATCTTTGTAACACTTGGTTGTACTGCCCCCATTTATCGTGATCAGTTAATTTGGACTTTAAAACTTTTTGCATTTCGTCATCAAGCTGAGATAATATATTTGTCTCCGCATTCTCACCAGACTTAAGACGTTGGACAAATTCCGGCGATACAACCAACATCTTCCGCGCTTGGTCCATTTTAGTCGAAAAAAGAGCTCAGCAGTTTGTTCTGGTAGAGCCGTCATGAATAAACTAACTTAAAATCAAGACTTTCATAATAAATAGGTATATAACAAATATGGCAGATACGGGCAGTGTCGGACTGGCCCACCGGCAACCGGGAAAATGCCCGGTAGGCCAATCCAGTTTGGAGGCCACACATATTTTTTTCAAAACATAAAACAAAAGAAACTGCAGAAATGTTTTGACAAAATTAAAAAAAAATCCAAACATTGTGTCAAAGTATTGTCCCAGTTTTGTTTGTGCATTCAGTTGTGGAATTCCCGCAGAGTCAGTCACAAAATTCCTTGATTCAATTTCAGACAACGCGTATTTAAATGATTATTACACACAACTGTCACACGACTGATATCATCCAATGAGAACCATGCATTTTTTGAAAATCGACCAATCCCGAACTAATTACCTGATAAACGCCCTAGGGATGATTACCAAGCGATAAGCTCCCTAGTGCTGATTATGGACCTCGTAGATGGTGTAATAATTAGAAATAGAAGTGTGAGAAACAAGCAATTTGAGGTTTTTGACATTATTAGATCAAGTTTAAATCATAAATCCTATACGGCTTTTGTGTAATAATCACTTATAATACCATGAGTAGTCAAAGTTATGTCGAATATTTTTGCTGTAGTATCACGAATGTCAATTGGGCTTAGGTTCGATTAGGACGAGTGCGCTAGCATGAGTACTAATCTTAAGCTTAAAGTACATGAGTAGTGATACCACCGCAAAAATATTCTACTTAACTTTGACTAAGAATGGTATTCGAGAGACTATTCAATGAACAAAACTACTATCTTCAAATTAGTTTTCAGTAAATCTACCAACAAACTACGCAGTTTCTATAGTAATAGAACACCAGTATTGACTTTTTCTAATAAAAATCACATTTGTTTAAAATATTCACTATACCACTAGTGAAAATTGTCGATTATTTTTACTAGTAAAAATTGTCAGTATAGTTTACGCTCATTGGTGCAAATAACAAAAATACTAAATTATGATTGGTTAATAGTTAACATGAAGGGGGTGAGTTGAATAGTCTTCAAAATATAAACGCGGGCAGCACACCTAACAGATAATTTTGCCCGTGCCAAGAGTCATCGTGCTGATTGCCCTTAGAAAACTGCCCTCGGGACAGTTTTCATTGCAACCAGCCCTCGACCTTTGGCGTGTGCAAAATTATCGGTAAGTATGTCTCGCCCTTGTTATATTACTGTTACGATCCTGAGGGCCGAGGGATGGATGAGTCGGCAGCCTTGGCGATTAATACGCGAGCGTTCCAGAACTCCTCGAAGCAACTGCAGAAATATGAATCACAGCGGTCGAATGCTCGGGAAGCGCCCTTACAGCCAGGTGCAACGGATCACTCACGCTTTCAGGGACGCGCTCGAGGGCAACAAACGCGGATGCGTCACGCGGTTCCTAGAAAGGTCGAGCGTCCTGGCGATTAGTCTAGAAAGGAATTAGCTGAAATATAAATACACGCCCGCATGGATAGCGGGCAGTTCGAATTCGGCAGCAAAACGCGTAAGAGCCGTGTAGAGCTCCCACATAAATAAAAGCCCGTGTGTACATATAGCTAATAGAAATAAATAACCATATATAATCGTTAGTGTTTAAGAGTGATATAAATAAATGTGTTAATCCGTATGTAATAAGAAATATATGTATCGATAGTTCGTTAGTGCCTGTATTAATTTGTAATCTGCTTGATAATTCTCGCATGTGCTTGTAAACAATAATCGTAATAATTCATTGTTGTAAATAAATGTTTGAACCCATGTTTGTCGTATAATTTTAAATAGCCCGAACGTTAAGAACTTAACATTACCTACTATTGAAAAATTTGAAGTGGAAACTTATAAAGTGATTGTTAATCAATTAATGCAAAGCATGTAAGACCGATTCACTAAAAATGAGGAGGTTTACAGAACTTTCAGTTTCATTGATCCGAGTACTTTTCAAAATACTGCTCAACTAAACCGAGAAACTATTCCTAGTCCAGAGAAATTAGACATTGCTCTTCGGAAAAATTCCCGGAAAGCTGGATTTTGGTATGAGCCTTGCTATTGTGGTTCTAAACAAAATGTCAAAAGTCCTCATCGATCCGAATGCCGCTAAAATTTTAAGGGGGGGCAAAGGTCACCAAAAACGGTATTTCGGGAATATCTCGTTAACGGTCACTTTTACAGAAAAAATATTGATTATCAAATTTGTAGCTTATGAAATTTCTAACAATAAAGGTATCATGATTTTTATTCGTAAAAGTAACCGTTTTGGAGATAATTCGATTTACAGAGTTGAACGTGCACTGTTTTCCACACCACCTTCAAGGTAGTGTACAAGGTGCGTTTTTTTCATGTGGTGTTCCCAGTAGGCATATTCCACGTTTATTTTTGTTTGAAAAATGTTTATTTAAAAAAAAATTGTTTTGAACTTGTTCATTAGTCAATTTTGGATTCAAAACAGGAGTTATTAATATTCATCTTCAGACTCTATTTCAATCGGTATGCTTTCCTCTTCATCATCTTCTTCTTCTTCTTGTTCTTCTGCTGTCTTCTTCATTTCCATTGATTCAGTCAGGAAACGTGATGGATCTACATCTTCAGTAGAGTCTCAAGTATCGACGTCATTTATATCGGGTGTTAGATTTAAGCAAGACTGATGAGATAATAGTACTTTATGTAACTAGTCCTCAAAGCAAGGCTTTAGGGGACGAGTCGTAATGTTTCCGGACGAGGCGGAGCGAAGCGCAGCCGAGTCCGTAATATGAAGATGAGTCCTCTAAAGCCATTTGAGGACGTGTTGCATACAACGTTTTTTTGTATTAGCTCTCCAAACATTATAATATGAAGTTTCAATTACCATTAACGCGGCATTATATTAGGAGGCCGCGGGAAAATGTATTTTTCGCTCCCCAAACTGGTTACTTTGGAAACTGTCTAGGATCCTCAAAATGGCCATTTAGAGGCCTTGTACTTAAAGTCGGCATGGCAACTAATGTTTGAGTCCGCTAAATTGTTGCCATGACGACTTTAAGTACAAGGCCTCTAAATGGCCATTTTGAGGATCCTAGACAGTTTCCAAAGTAACCAGTTTGGGGAGCGAATACAAAAAAGTATTTTTTTCGGATTTTGTTCACAACGTTGTTTATAGTGTAGTCATAGTGACGCTCTCCCAAACACCCTCCATCAGTCTACCCAATCCTCTACCTTAAAATAATTCCAAGTTTCTTAAAATTTCTTAAATAATTTGTTATAAACTTTTGAAGAAAAAATACTATATGTTATTCGGAACAAAAGTATCTTTATGTGGCTCGGCTATAATTATCTGCCTCGCAAGCTCGGCAGATAAATAGTCCAGCCACGCCAAATAAAGTATAATTTTTGCTCCTAATAACATAATTTACTATTATGCTCCTACACGAATAGCAAGCAGATGTCCCTTGCGGTTTTATGACAACGGAGGGGAACTTTTCGGAGCACATTCCTTCTCTATCTAGACTACAGTGTACTATATATGTGTTTCTTCCTATTTTTATGGGCTCTGAAACAAGGAAATTCTGGAATATTTCAAGTCGCAACTCCAATGAGATATACATGCCATTGTGGAGTGCATCTACTAGTTACAACTCTGTAAATCGAATTATCTCCAAAACGGTTACTTTTACGAATAAAAGTCATGATATCTTTATTGTTAGAAATTTCATAAGCTACAAATTTGATAATCAATATTTTTTCTGTAAAAGTGACCGTTAATGAGATATTCGCGAAATACCGTTTTTGGTGACCTTTGCCCCCCCTTAAAATTTTTAGCGGCACTCGGATCGATGAGGACTTTTGACATTTTGTGTAGAACCACAATAGCAATGCTCATACCAAAATCCAGCTTTCCGGGAATTTTTCCGAAGTTTTGCTTTTATTTTGTCTAATTTCCCTGGACTATCCTGATTTCGATTTCGTCGCAATTTCAAAGCTAAGAAACATCCCACAAGACATCATAAAACAAAAATTTACTCATTTCTCTAAAAAAAAATCACTTTACAAAAAGAACAATCCCAGCTTATGGTGACTGTGACTGAACCAATCACGACCCCTGATCACGACACTAATAGTGATGACAACCAAAATTACACTGAAGAAGATCCAAGTTTTCAATTAAATATTTACATTGGTCAGGGGACAAAAAGTGATTGTGCGGGTTGTATGAATTGTTGCTTTAAAATTTTACATAAATATAATTTGCACGACATTACATATAGCAATTTGTACTTAGCCTACAAATACTTACTGACATTATCACTCAGCGAAGTAGTCTGTGAACGAGTATTTTCTAACGTGAAAATAATCAAAAATAGGCTGAGAGCTTCCTTATCACAAGAAAGGTTAGAATGTTTTCTAATTTTGAATGTGGAGTGTGATCTACTTCAAAGCTTGAATTTCGACGAAATCATTGACAAGTTGTCAAATAAATCAATCTCTTTAAAATCAAAATTATTGATGTGATCTATATTGTTAAGTATAATTGTTATAATGGAATAGAGTGTAAAAGCTCCTATAAGGTCAAAGCTTGTGATCATAATTATTTATATTTTTTCGTTATAATTGTTCCAAACTCAAAGTTTATAAATCATAATAGATAAAGAATATTTTTTCGTTATTTGTTTGAATTTCAAAATATTAAAACGGGTACAATTTAAAATAAGGGATTTAGTAATTGTAAAGAAACTCAGAGTATCAAACAGGAAAGAAAAGAAATGTGCAAAACTGTTATGTGCATATGACGGACCATATAAAATACATCAAATATTTAATAATAATAATACTTATGAACTAATAAATGAAAGAGATGGGAAAATAAGAGGAAGATTTCATATAGCAATGATTTATCCATACAAAATGTAAAATAATGAGATGAAAAAGGTTGTTGTTTGTTGGACAGATTTAATACGTTGTTTTCATAGTGATTTTAGTTAGATAGAGATCAATATATATTAATTGTTGTTAAATAAGATATTAGGAGTAGCATGGGGTATAAACAATTTATGAATAAAGGAAAATGCAGAAAAGAGATTTGAAATAAAACCAGTTTATTTAAATCTTTTTCTTCATTGAGGAATAGTGTTATGATACATGATGCAGGAAATTAAAACATGTGAAAGAAATATTTAAAATGAACTAATAAAGTTGGACAGTTACAATAATTGAATCTTGATGGGTATAAAGTTTTGAACATAAATAATGAAAGTAAACGGTTCTTTTCATTGTAAATCATTTAATATTGTTATATTTATTGGAACGGATTAAACTTAATGGTTGTATTTAATATTTATAAAAATAAACCAAGGTAACATTGACAAATGTATTTGTTAAGAAAATTGTGTATATAGCATTATTTAGAAAAAAAATAAGAAGTGTGCATTAAGAATTGTCTCTAATAGATATAAAAAGTTTGTTTAAAAACAGTTACAAAAAAACAACTCAAGAAAGCATATATGTAATTTGGCTATAATAATTTTTTAGTATAATACAAAATAGAATCTCTGCCTTAATTTGTCTAATTTTGGTGATAACAAATTAAATAAAGGCTGAAAACAAATCTACGAGGTAAAATAAAGTGAAGTACTTAAAATGGAAAAGATATTGTGACATCAAGTGTTAGAGGAGAAGCTACAGATACAGCTAATTGGATATAGAATACAGGACATTATACTAGTTGAGGGGATTTGGATTTATTCGTACGTAAAAGATATTAGCAGAGGCATTTTACAATTTATTATTTGATTTGGGTGTTCTGTGGACGTTGCTTGAGACATCAGATTATCTGCAAAAAGGGGAACAAAGTTACAATTGGAATTTATAAAAAGATAGAAACTTACCAGGACTTGGATCGTGTGACGGTGGCATCCAGAAGGAGCCGTCGCATCCGGCAGGAACAGTGATATCCAAGAGTAACCAGGACAGTATTTTGGAACCAAGGGAGTTGATTTGACCGGACGGAGCCAGAAAGAGGTTACCAGGAGGTAGATCGTGTGACGGTGACATCCAGTAGGAGCTAGGACTGGAATTAGGGATCTGAGCAGTTGGTTTGACAGGTCAAGAGTAGTTGAAAGGAGTCACGGACCATCAAAGGGGTTGCTGTTGGTGAATTGGACATTGAGTGCTGCAGTCTATCGATGACAGGATCCAGTAGTGATTGGTGTTTGAAGTGAAAGCATGAGCAGCTATTAAGGTTTGTCAAGATAAGTTGAAAAAGCATTTTGAATAACTGTCAATTTTGAAAGTGATACCATAAAGTTTACTTAGTACTTCCATGGGTGATTTGAATAGTAGTAAATGTCAATGTGAGATACAGTTGTCAGTTTACTTAGTTTGATTATTTTTGAAAGTCAAGTTTGACGTTAAGTATCATTGATAGCAAACTAGATTTTGATGAACCTACCCTGAAAATAAGAGCTCTCGATTTAAAAGCAGTTATCATTTGATACTTAAGACATTACATGAATTAAGGCATAGTTTACCTGGTGAGCTATTGCAATATATAAAATTGCTTAGTTACTATATTTAGTATGTATGTATTTATGTATAATTGATAACCTCGTTTTACCTTGCTGTGTCGAGGCTGGTGCTTTATGTGCTTGCATCTGGCGGTACAATGCTCAACTTGTCCCATATATTTTTTCCGCTGCTGTTCATGTAAGTCAGTGATACAGCCTTAGTAACAAAACGTGTAAGTCGGTGATTATATTTGTTTGCTGCTTTTACTTGACAACTGAACTTAATACTGTTATTAAGTTCCTAGCATAATAAAATTAGCAAAGCAAGATGCAGATTTAGACGTTTTGTTTCTAAATTGTAAGTGTTTATGTGACATGTGACACTCATAGGTAACAGGACTCACGAAAATTAATCATGGTGACAGGTGACAAACCAAACGATTTTTTCAAAAATCTAGGAAAATTTCGATAAGCAGCGGGAAAAATATAATAAGATAGCTCGGAATGCATCGCGTATTAACATTTTCGGCAGGCAACAAGCCGCGACTTCGTCTTGGCTTGTACTTGCCTACCTCAAATGTTAATAGGTCCTTACATTCCTTGTGAATTAAATAGCTATTAAATCATTCCACGTTGCATCTAACCTAAATTAGTTAAAACTAGCAGTCCAGTGAGACAAATGTCTCATTTAATAAAACAAAAAAGACCGTTTTGCAAATAGAACGCGTATTCGCCACACGTACGTATATGACGTCATTGTTGGTAGCAAACTACCAGTCGCATTCGCCTTGATAAAATTTGCCTAGAATCTAACCTAAAAAGTTAGGATTAGGATAATTAAGCTAATAATTAGTGTTAGAGACTGAAATTCGGTTCCTGACCTCACATGACCATTCCAAACATATAACTTTAATAACTTTTTTCTCTATCTCTTACGGTTTGCCTGCTGAAACAGCGTCCCAGACAGACAAAACAGCGTCCCGGACAGACACGTCTATTAGATAAAGGATGAGACATATTATCTTTTCAGAACTTGGTTAATAACTTTATGCCCACGAAATCTATATTTAATTTTCTTTCGGCACCTATTTTGGTGCAAGTTCCAACGTCGATTTTCATATTTTTTTTTTTAGATAATGGCTGCCATCTTATATATTTGCAAAAATTGCAAATAAAACAATAATAAATAAACAAAAAATATTTTAGAGAAAACCCAACATATTGTGTGATTGTAGTGGAACAAGTAAGTTCTCTAAGTCGGCCTACGGTGTTCCGTCGACTGTTGCAATGAACTAGCGTAGCAGCGATGTTCCTCCTTAAATGTTATTAGTTTGTGGCCTTTGCATTCAGTTTTTAAGTGCACAGCTTATTTGAATTCGATTACGGTCATCTACGCTGTGGGCTAAAAACCTAGTATTTTATAAATTGTTGTGTTTCTAGCAGACGAACTGCCAACCTATATCTCGTGCATCGGTAGCAAAAGTCTTCGAGTATAGAATAAATCTGTTATTTTTCGTTGGAAATATTAATCAATTCGAAGCAATTATTCTTTCTATAATACTAGCTACCTTCTCTAGGGATGTAAATGATTAGTGTACGTCCCACCAAGCAACACCTTTTCAGTAAAATCAGCCTAACGCTCTAAAAAGAACGTTTATAAGAGCGCACTTACGATAGCGGAAGTAGAAAAATGTTTTATGTCTAGTATCAAAAATTATATTCATCTAGTATGGCTATGGAATAGTTCCTAATTTAAGAACGCAGCTATAAGTAGTAACTTGAAAACCAAATGCCAATTTTGACATTTAAGTATTAACGTAGTTGCATTCATAAATTAGGAACTATTCCATAGCCATACTAGATGAAAGTAATTTTTGATCATACTTGAGTTGTAATACTTCAAATCAATTGATTTATATTGAATTTTCTAAAATTCAGTACCGTGACCATGAGACGTTATCCCTGAGGCACATTTTGTTATAGAATGAAATCCTTAACTATGGTAAATTGTTTTTATTTCATTTAGAAGAAAGAACATTAATAAGGGCAATAAGACTAGACAGCTGTTCAATAAATATTTTATTGTTACAACAAAATAGACAATTTATTCATTATTACCAGGCTTGAATACCGCCAAGGGTACGTCCATATCCATACCCCAAACCATTACCATGTAATAAGCCGTAATTGTAACTCCTGGCGAGAGGAGCGGCGACGATTTGCGAAGTCAGCGCGGGTGCAGCAACCACAGCTGGAGCGGCGTAAGTCGATATCAAAGGCTTGTGGTGAATTTCAGTCCTCGAAACGTGGCTCACTGGAATGGGGACGGTCAATGGGGCGGAATAGGCAAAGCGGGCGGCTGCGATGGGGGCGGCGAAGGAGGCGATGCCAGGAGCTGCGATGGAACCGCCATGAAGATAGCCTACTGGTTTGGGATCGGCGACCACGACGGCAAGGAGAGCGGATAATACGACGAGCTTGAACATCTTTCGTTCTTTAACGCTAAAAGTGCACTGTATCTTTGAAGGAATAGTGCTTCAATTTATATACCTACAGTAATGAGTAGTTAATTGCTCAAACTGCCTACTCTCTGCAATTGCAGTTAAATATCTTTTTATGAATAACAAATTAATAGTAGGTCTGGTCGATCAGAAATTAGATTTTAAAAGGTGCGATTAAGATCTACTGCATTAATTTTTAATATAGATCGTCGTCACACTTAAAAGAAGAAAAGTAACATTACAATAAATCAATTCCACTGCGTGAGAACGTTGTGTGGAAAATAATTAGTATATGGTACTTATAAACCTAATTGGAAGCAATTTAAACGGATGAAAAAGTTTCCATCTCTTTATAAATAAATAAAAACTATTGATGGTAGATAGTTGACATTGGGTGTGGAGGCATAATCCCGTTTATATATTCTAAAAAATCTCCCCATTTTGACAACTGTAAAAGAAAATTTACAGCATTTTTGTAACTTAATTCATTAACAGGGCTAGATTAGAGTTTTTAGAAGCCATTTAAATAGATATCAATTATCATTAAAAAAATTCTCCTAAAAAGTGCTTTGTATCAAAAACGTCAAATAAAATATCTAAAGAAATAGTTAACACTGTATATTCTTTTTTTCCAATTATACGTGTAAATCTTTAATGTCTTTAAATAAGAGAATTTTAATTTTAAAATTAAATCCTGGCATGTGAAATTTTAAAAAATATAAAAAAATTGAAAAATTAAGTTTTAGCTAAATTTAAAGTGAAGTGGGAGTTTTCTGGCCTTGAAATTGTTTACTTAGCTAAAACTAACACACTCTAAACAAATTTTGCATTAAAATCTTACTTAACTTCCGAAAAACGGCACTTTTTGGATTTTGACCATTTTGCAATAGGTTTTTAGACAAGCACAAATTATTGTCGCAAAAAGTTTTTTTGCACTTCCGGGACTATAGTTGATACTTTAGTCCCCGTAAACAGAGACTAAAGTAGCTCATTTAATCCCTAGGGACTAAAGTAAAAATGATATCGTAACTATGATAAATCTATGTACACACGAGGTTAGTAGGTTAGGTTTCGTTTGTCATTTGACACACACTGACGCAAAACTTAACCCGCAAATCTCAAATTTGACATATACTGGCAATACACTTCAGTACTGCCAACTGATTCAGGCTATCCAGGACCTGCTAAAATTCAGTTTTTAATAACTTGTAATTGTCAGTTTCCAAATTGACAGATTTCAAATTTTTTAAATGTTTGATGATAATGTTCTCAAAAGTGCAAAAGAATGGCGTATATACCTCGGGACTAAAGTGCCTAAATCCCTTGAATGGTTTTTGCCCTCGGGCTTCGCCTTCGAGGCAACAAACTCCACTCGCGGGATTAAATGGTGCACTTTAGTTCCTCGTGATATAATATACTATTGAAAAATCTAATAGTAGATTATATTAAAAGTGAGAGAAATGCATCATTATTTGCGAGTGAGAATTTTGAATCGCGAGTGCCCCAGCACGAGCGATACAATTTCTCACGAGCTTATAATGGCATTTCGCTCACGTGTGATATACGACGTTTTATCTTACAGTAGCAATTCTTGTGCCTAAATAGTTTGCGCAGTCAGAATATGTGGCGAAATAAATTTATAATTAGTCGCCTGTGATTTGTGATAATAGGTTTTAACTAACCAATGGAGACGCAAACGAAAACATTATTGGAAACAATTTATATGCAAATATACTAATTCCCACCAAAATATTAAATATATTTTAGCAGCTGTCAATATAATTAGTAAACTAAACAAATTAAATTTAGATGGACACACTTATACAGTAATTATTATTAACACGATGTGTATTGTTTCATATTTTACGTTCTAGTGTATTGTATTAATTTGATTGATATCGGGTGTACTTTTGTACTCAGAGGAGCCTTTGGGATATAAATTCGACATAATTATGATACACCCCTAGCTGTCCCCCCTAGATATTCTAGGGCATAATAACATTATTCCAGATTTAGAATCGTGCATTTAATAGTATATTATGTTATTAGGAGCAAAAGTTATATTTTATGTGGGGAGGCTGGACGGGTTATCTGCCGAGCTTGCGAGGCAGATAAGTACAGCTGAGCCACATAAAGATACTTTTGCTCCGAATAACATATAGTATTTTTTCTTCAAACTTTTTTATAACAAATTATTTACAACTTTGTGAATAAATGTCGAAGAAAATTACTTGATCTCGTCAGCGGCAGATAAAGTCGTCCGCGGCAGATAATAACTTTATCTGCCGCTTGGCAATAAAGTCACAGTTTAGCATCATCAATCCAGCAGTATAATGCCATATTTTACTGCCTTTTGAAGAAAAAACAAATTATATGTATTTACACTCAGATCCAGTGGAAATGGCATTTGTACGGTAGGTTACATGATTACTTTGCTTTTAGTAAAAACCACTCAGAACGATATTTAAAAAAAATACGTACGTACTATTTAATGTAATATATTTGACGATAAGTATTAGTTAATTTTATAAATATAGGGAATTCAAAAATATGTAGAAAAAAACTGTTACAAATATGATGATATGGTATATCTATTGACATATGAGTGCATTTTATTTATTTACATTCTTTTGTTATCCAATTACCTTTCACATACTCTTAAACGTCAGATTGACTTATCCTCAAATATGTATAGTTACAGACTTCTTTTACTTTATTAAATTGCCCTGTATATTGATCATGTTTAGTTAATTATGTTTTTTATGCTAGCTCGGTAATTTACTTTGAACTTGAAAATTCTCATTCAAGTTGGAGCACGAATTTTATGATTGAAATAAATAAAATTTGGAACATCTATTTCTGTTCAAACTCAAAATTGCCGTGAAGCTAGATTTTTTTAATACGTTGTTAGCTGATAGGTCAGTTGAACAGATAATTCGACAGCATTTTTTATTATTAATTATTAGCTCTCAGGTAATTAATTTTCTCAATTATATGAGTTGATTTATTTCTAAGTCGTTTTGTCTTTCAGATGATTATTAATACAATCTTCAACATAAAATATTATTATCCTTTTATGGCATTTTCGGTTCCTGAGAAGCGCTCAAAACAGCTAAGAGCCGCACTTACGCAGGTCCTCAGAAGCTCTTCCCGTCATTCGCCCAAAATCGAAGATACTGACACTCTCATTACGCGTTAAGTGCTAAATTACAACACTTTTAAATCTTACATTTCTAGACCTTGTCCTTAACAACAGACCTAACAAATCACTTCAAGTAACCTTAAATTTTGTATTTCAACAATTAATTAAGAAGCTTTAGAAAATATTTCACTTAAATTAAATTATGTAGTTTAAAATCAGGACTAACTGCAACAAATTTATACTCTACTAAAGGTTATCTTATTGTACAAATAATATTCCATTTCAAAAATGCCATTTTTGGACATAATCGAATAAAAACACTATCATGTGCGCTATGCATAGATCAACAATTGCAATATCTATAGAAAACAATGTTCGGCATGGTTCGACTTGGTTAATAACCGGCAGGAAGATTTAATGAACTTAAAATACAACCAGCTGAGAATGCTAAGCATAGTCACATGAGCTTCTAGACAGCATTTATTATTTTGCTTAATATTTAAAAATTATTTATCCATTCAACCCAAAATTATCAGAATGAATGTAATTTATAAAATATTCTATTTGTATCACCACTTCATCAAACATATAAGCTTTGAAACTATTGGAACTGTTAAAAACTCAGCCATAAAAGAATGCTGCTTTAAGGGTTATTATTTATGTTGAGCTTACTATAATTTACTCCAATGAGAAGCCATCCATGAGGCTGACTTTGTCATGGAACCATATCCTAAACATTGGTAAACGGTTTTAATTCTACAACTCATTTTCTTTTAGAAAACATATTCACATGTTGAAGCCAGGTTGTGGTCACTTTACGAAAATAACAGCAATAAAACTAGACAGATATTCAATAAATATTTTATTATTTCGACCATATAGACGAAGATATTGTTTTCAAGAATGTACAAGAAGAGGCAATGTTTCCCCCTTAAAACCACTTCGTATCAGATCACCAGGATTGGATACCCCCAAGGCTACGTCCATATCCATATCCTAAACCATTTCCATGCAATAAACCATAGTTGTAACTCCTGGCGAGAGGAGCGGCGACGATCTGAGAAGTCAGCGCAGGAGCTGCGATCACTGCGGGAGCGGCGTAGGTTGAGATCAAAGGCTTGTGGTGAATTTCAGTCCTGGAAACGTGGCTCACTGGAATGGGGACGGTCAATGAGGCAGCATAGGCAACGCGAGCGGCTGCGATAGGGGCGGCGAAGGAAGCGAAGGCGGGGGCTGCGATGGAGGCGCCGTGGAGATAGCCTACTGGTTTGGGATCGGTGGCGACGACGGCGAGGAGAGCGGACAATACGATGAGCTTGAACATCTTTAGTTCTTTATCGATGCAAGTAAACTGTGCCTGTGAGGGAATATTAGCTTGAATTTATATACCTCTGCTAATGAGTAGTTAATTATATAAAGTGCCTATTATGACCGATCAAAAACCAGATTTTAGATGGTGCAATAATGATATCTTACATTGATTTTTAATGTACTAAAAAAATTAATTATTAACCTTTGTCAAACATTTCGATAAAATTATGTAATGTAATATAGAATGGGGCCAACCGCTTCTTCGTACAAATAATATTCGATTTCTAAAATACCACCTTTTGACAGAATCCATTAAAAAAATACTAGTTTTATTCTACACAATTCAAGTAAGTAACACGTACGCAAATTCACATACACTTACCCTTTGACAACCAACCATGAAATTATATGAAAGTATACAGCAAAACAAGAACCAACATTATCTTATGAACAATGCATAATAAGAAAAACAGATTCTGAAATGTATAATTGCAAAATAAAATGTAAATATTTTCAATTAAACTAATACCCTGTGAACTGAAGAATGAAATAAAAATTTAGCCCTTTTTACACAGACACTGCCGGCCGGCGAAAAAACCGTGGTCACCTCTCACACGGGTGGCTCCTACTTCTTTCGTAACAAATAATCTAACTTTAGTATTGCACAGAAGCTCATTCAGTACAGTTTGTAGCTATTAACTATTGGTGAGGATTTATATTTGTTAAATCGATGGAATTGATTCGCAAAGTAGCTATTAAATAAATAAAGAAAGTCTAAAAGGGCACGCGCCAGAAAATTGTGGATTCACCCGTTGATGGTAGAAAAGACAGCAGTGGGATGTGTTGCCGCTTAAGAGCAGATGAGCAAATGCAATAAAGAAGAATCTGGTGTGATACACTCACACAACTTCCTTTTACAGTGATCTTATAATTAGAAAAAAATTGTGCTTTAAGCATTACAACCACTGTGTGTCATACTGCCACGCCCCACGGATTACGTTGCACTCCGACGACCAACCAGCGTTACGCCACTCCGCGCGCCTGGCACGGATGACTATAAATAGCTCCACACCGACCTTCGGCTCTTTGTGCGACTTTCACTTTAATGATGTAAGCTGCAAAGTCTTGCGAAACGTTAGTGAATATGGATGCACAAACGGCAAAACGGCCAAATCTGCCTAAGTATCCTCGTTCTAAAGATACTCAAACAACACGAGCCACCAAACAGCATGACCATCGCGTGGGTTTTTGCTCGACTTCACAAGGTGCAAAGCACATTAAGCCAGAAAATGCTGGGTGTTCATATACAAATACTACGCGGTCTAAGCCGAAATTCCATGTTAGGAAGAATAATTCGAGTAACCGCGAAAGCCTCAAACAGCATATATTGAGATGGTCTTAAGCCCTGAATCGCATATCTAGAGCACAGCTAATTAATGAATAGGTCATAAAAGGTCAGAATGGGAGATAGGATTTAATGGCAACAAATAAAATAAAATCAAATTTGAATTAGCAATCATATTGGCAAAGCAATGCCTGTAATAAGTATTAAAATCGTAACATAAAAGGAAAGGCAGAGTACTAAACCTAATAGGAATGGGACCACAATATTTAATTAGTCTAGAATATTAAAAGGGGATGGTAAAATGCAAAAGCCAATCCATGTATTAGTAATTCGATTATGAAAGGAATGGTCACATGCTTGTCGAGGTAAATTGCAAGTCAGAAATCGTTGTATAAATTTCTCTTTGAGCATATTCTTAAAAGGTATAAAAATGCAGAAGGTAAAACAGAGTGCAAAGAGCACACAGGAATAAATCTGAAGGCAAATAAAGGGAAGAAAATGAATAATTAACATGCAAGATTATTTGAAAATCCGAACATTAATTTGATGCAGGAGTGGAAAAATGAAATGGACTTTTAGTTGAACTCTGAAGTATTTCTTGTGGAAGTTCACGAAAGGAAGAACTGATCAGTGAGAACGTTGTGAAAAAGGACGGTTAATAAGTGCGGGACACAGTTATGTGAAAGACAAAATTAACAAAAGTAATGGACAAATTTAGTAGATAAGCAAAAGTTTGTAAAAAGATTAGATTTAAGGTGTTTAATTGTTAGAAGATTTTGATTTGATTAGTTTTATATTGATATGCAATTGTTTTAACAATAACTTAAAAAGCAGACAATTGAAATACAATTGGCTGGTGACAGCTTGAAAAGTGGCTGGTGTTTTAATTTAAAATTTAGTACCTTTACATACAGTTACAGCCTTAAAAATTCACCAGAGTGCTATTTACGTGGTCGTGTTTACGCACAAATGAAGGCAGGAAAATCCAACGCCTAAAGTTAATTTTCAACATCGACACCGATCCCGATCCTGCGGCAGAACTTCGAGGCACCATCTCGACCCATTTGAGGACATCCCGGACCGGGTTTGCAGTTCCAGTGATAGCAGGCGAGCCCTACGACGACTACATCAACACCGCACATCCGGTATCCGACTCCAAGAGAAGATCTGGGCACATTCTTGCTGCGGCCGAGGTTCGGACGGGCATGCAAAGAAGGTTTCGCAGGTTAGTAGTGAAGCCAATATAAATTATACCAATGTGTACCTGCTGAGAAGCTGCTTAAACGTCGCTGTATAACGGAGCCCAGGCGAATTATTTCGTTGTAAAAATTGAAATTGAAAAATCCAAGTGCAGAAGTGAGGTTAGAATCCTTACTTGGCTTGGGCTTAAAACAATCAAGGTATGGGTGTTGCCTGAAAGAAACAAAAGATAGCTACTGACGCTACTAGAAAGCGGGAAATGGTGAATTTACCTGTGAGATTTACTCATTGATTTGTATTTAATTAACTAAATACCACCAAACGACAATCACTTGATTGAACTTTCAGAAACGTAATTTCATTTAGATCTGATGTAGCATTTTAGCGGGTATCTGAACTACGTACATGGGCGTACGCTAGAATTTTTCAAAAAGTAATTGGGGACCCACACCTTGTGTTAAGATCTCTGCTTACCTGAGCTAGCCAACATTCATTTAATTTGCAATTAGATTATATCTAAAAGTAGGGGCATACGAGCATCAATTCAAGTCAAACATAAAGTAACTCACAATAATTATCCCTGAGCGTTTCATAAATCTGTAATATTTGCTGAACCCAAAAGAAATTTATGTTAGCGATGGGAGGCTCAAGCTAAATTTTATTTTCAATATTAATTATATAGTAAAGCCGTATAACCATCACAACAATATATGAAGTTTCAACGCCGTACCTCTTTTCGTTTTTGAGATATGCTGTTCACAGTACCCACACACAGACATACCAATGAACAAAAACATGTTTTTTGGGTTCAGGGGACTCTAAAACGTGAAGATCTGTTGAAAATTCAATTTCGAATTTTTGGGGTGAATCCAATACTTCCTTTATTGTAAAAGGAAGTAATAAATACTATGCATTACTTACACTTGTGTTTTCTTTCTCGTTCGGATAATTCATTATAGGTGTCTATAATTATTTCGAATACCTGTTTCCAAGCATTTTTAGATTTAATTCGGTCTTTGTATTCATCAGACATTTTATCCCAAATCACACTGCTTTCCTCAGTCACACTAATAAACTGCTCAATGACTAGATTCTCCATTATTCAATTAAATATGTGTGGAACGCAATGTGTGTTGCGCAAGACTCAAAAATAACTGAAATGGCGGTGGCGAATTTGCCGTTCGTGTGTACACCTACATTTACTCGCATGGAATTAAAACACCACCGGCGACTTTAAAATTGGATGGCGACCGGCAGGTAAAACTACCGTGACCGTCCCGTGTGAAAGGTTCCATATAAATTAACGATATTTATTTGTTGCCGGACGGCAAAACTGCAAGCAGGCGAAACAACCGTCCGTGTGAAAGAGGGCTTAATGTGCAAAAACGATACCGTAATTACATCCTTGCTCCTCGTCATCGGTAGTGTGTAATGCAACCTGCAAGCGCATGGATTATTAATTTTAATTTTTTAAATCCAGTCAGTTCCAAAATTATATTACAAGAGCAATAGTAAAAATGGTTGGTGGGAATTGAGATAGTAACAGGGTTACTAGGAGCGATTTAATATTACTAAAAAAATCTGGTGTGATACACGCACACAACTTCCTTTTAGAGTGATCTTAGAATTAGCCAAAACTTTTGATTTTGAATTTTTAAGCATTTGTCAAAAAAGTTCAAAAATTAAAAATTCTACAAAACCGGTACAAAATAGAGCGTTAGTTGAACAGACAAATTTTCTCTAGAATTTTAAGCTGAATTCAAAAATTTAATAATATACCGGGTGTTCTATTTAAAATAGGAGTTAATAAAATTTAAAAAACAGATGACACCGTGCTGCTAACAGAAAACATCGAGGATATGCAAAGACTAGTACAGAAAGTGTACACAGTAAGTAAACAATATGGCTTAGATCTAAATTTAAATAAAACAAAACTAATAATCTTTACGAAGTCTCCAGAACCCAACATTCAACTGAATGTGGAAAATCAAACAATAGAAAGAGTATATGAATACAAATATTAAGGAACCATGATCAACAGCAATAATGATTCTTCAAAGGAAGTAAGAACAAGAATCGAAATCGCACGTAGCACCTTTATAAAAATGAAACAATTCTTCTGTAATAGAAACTTAAACACATACCTTAAAATACGTATGTTAAAATGTTATATATTCAGTATCCTGTTGTATGGTATAGAAACAGCCACACTGAACAAAGCAATGATAAAAAAAGTAGAATCTTTCGAAATGTGGCTCTACAGAAGGATACTCAGAATATCATACGTTGACAGAGTTACCAACAACGAGGTCCTAAGAAGACTAGCAAAGGAATTAGAACTAACTGATGAAATAAAGAAACGTAAACTCCAGTACCTAGGGCATGTAATGAGAGGAAAGAGATACCAGCTACTTCAAATTATTATACAGGGCAAAATTATAGGAAAACGCAGCATTGGACGAAGAAGAATGTCGTGGCTTCGCAACTTAAGAGAATGGTTCAATTGCTCAAAAAACCAACTTTTCAAGGCAGCAGTTAACAAGACGCAAATAATCATGATGATTGCCAACCTTCCAAAGAAGACGGCACCTTAAGAAGAAGAAGAAGAAAAAACATAAAAGAAACCCATTTTAGAAGTCAACTGGAAAATCACATATCTCACATTAATACACATTAAAAATGTAATAAAAATGTAAAGTTTGAAAAAAATCGTTAGAGCCGTTTTTGAAAAAATTAATAATTATTATAAATGGTGTAATGACAATGGTAAAAATGGCTTTCCCTGTGGTGTAATTTGATATAATAATATCATATTATTATAATTTGCAATACAAGTCAATGTTAAAAATAACCTTGAATTAGCTTGTTCTATTGTGGATGCTATAGAGCAGGGGTGGCGAACCTTTATTCATCTAAGTGCCATTTTTTCTAAAGAAATGTTTAATGAGGCCATGACGTGCCATCAAACAATCTTGACTTAGCTATTAATGGGAAAAAGATAAAACTAAATACTATCAACTTAAAACTCTTTATTTGCAACAAAAAATTTACATCTTGCACAGCAATAGTGACGTTATGTTTATTTAAATGAAAGAAAAAATTCCTGCTACTTTTGCTGTTGGAAATTAGATGCTAATAACTTAATTAGCTCCATACTTTGTTACTTTTAGCAGAATGCAAGCTGGACTGGATTCATCTGAGAAACGGCTTCTAAGCGAGTCTTTAATGTTATTCATTTCTGAAAATAAAGACTCACAAGCATAAGTAGATGAAAATATTGTTAAGATAGCAAAAGCCAGCTTCTTCAGTCTGCTAAATTTGTCTGGAATTGAATTCCACGTTTGCATAGTTTTGATATTGGCATTTGTTACTTATATTACCTGATACATATAGTTTTTCTATTTCATTTAAATCCAACTCTTTCCTTGGTTCGAAAAATTTTTGAATCCATATTGAACTAGACGGGAAATCAATCAGCTGCATTTAAATTTCTACAATTTCAAACCAATAAAATTTGGCCAAGTTCAGTTTATCAAGTGAAGTTATATCAGGATATATAATAAATTTCAGTGTTTCCGATAATTCTTTGAACTGAGAAAATCTCGTTGAAAATTCTTTGATTGAAAAATTAATTACCGAATTAAACTCTTCAGTGACTTTGGCTTGGTCTGGTTTTTCATGTAAATCCAAATCTCTGGAGATTTTTTCAAGTTTGGGAAATACTTGTAGTTTTTGGTAACAATATCGTTACTGAAAACTTGCAGTTTAGCTTCAAAAGCATGAATGCGATTCTATGATAACAATAATTGTTTTATTTGCGCCTTGAAGCTTCATGTTCAATCTATTGTTAAATATAAATTGTTTCGATTAGGTACCTAACTTCCTTAATTACTGCCGTGCCCAAATTATTTTGTGGTGTGCCATCAATGGCACGCGTGCCAATGGTGCGCCACCCCTGCTATAGAGTTACCAGCCATTTAACGTAGCTGTAGTGCGTGAGTGATTGTGTCTTGGTTGTGGAGTGATTTTCTATTATAAAGAATTTAATATTAGGTTCTATAACAATCTTTTGGATCTGGAACTATCAAGTGAAGTGCCAGTGTGGGTGTTCAGCAAGGGAGAGCTAGTTTTAAAGTCAGGTACGGCTGAAAAAGGCAAGAAAGGCCTTCACTGAACTTTCAATGTGGATTATCTAACCAAGTTTGATTTGGGATAATTAGAGAACACTTTGTAATTAGATTTAGTAACTGTTTATATAGTGATTAATTGAATTTATTTTATAAATGCAACGTTAAATCAAGCACTTGGCCATTTTAGGTGTTTATAACTTGAAATTATTTTTTTGGTTAGTTTTTTAGATTGATAATAACAAGCAATCCAGTGAGACAAATGTCTCATTTAAAAAAACAAAAAAGACCGTTTTTCAAATATAACGCGTATTCAATAAAAATGTTTCAGCAGCCAAACGGAGCTGCGACCCTCTGCGCCTTAAAACGTCGATCGGTTAGGCTACCACTTTGACACCTTTCAGGTCTGGGTACAGTTTTTATTTAATACGCGTTTTATTTAAAAATAGGTCTTTTTTGTTTTTTGAATGAGACATTTGTCTCGCTGGATTGCTTGTTTTTATTTAATACGCGTTCTATTTGAAAAACAGTCTTTTTTGTGATTTCTCGAAAACAGGAAGTGTCAGGTGACTGAAATTCGGTTCTTGAGCTGACATGACCATTCCAAACATATAACTTTCATAAGTTTTTTCTCTATCTCTTATGGTTTGGCTGCTGAAACAGCGTCCCGGACGGACGGACAGACAAGTCTATTAGATAAAGGATTTTAATGGTCATGTAAAATGTTAACGTATTTTACATGAAGTCATTCAAATTTAGTTTAAAGGTTAATGGAATTGTCTTGTGTACATCTCAGATCAAGCAGAACAACTGTCAAGTTGCTAAAACGCTAAAAGGGAAATATTTTTGGAGGTACCTAAATTGAATTACTAATTTTAAATAATTAATATTATACTGGTTATAATAGCTGTCTAATAGAGAAAAGTTCAGATAAGCAATATAGTTAATACTAAAACATCCACCTAGCTAATGAAAAATGAGACTTATTGCTTAATTAGAAAGATCCACAATATTGTGCTTTAGGTATCTGAGAAATCTGCTTTGAATTCTTTCAATTCCATTGATATAAATATTATACTGAGGGTTCCATACGGGCGTCGCAGATTCTAATTTACAGTTCAACAGTGCTTAAAAGATTTACAAATTCTACTTCAAAATCCCAGCATTTTATAAACTTTGCGCGTGATCATGTCAATGTAAACATCGAAAAACAATTTGTTATCTAAAGATATAGCTAGGTCTTTAATAGTTAAAACTTGGTTTATATGGTCGTTGTCAATATGATAAGCGTAATCAAGTTGGTTGTGATTTCTATTTTATATACTAACATTTGTCAATATTCATGATCAAACGATTTCTATAGTAATAACTTGGAAAACTATTAAGATTGTTATAATCCTTATCTCCACTTATTTTTGAATATATTTTTAAATCATCAGCATATAATATAAAATTGGAATTTTTAAAAGTAACTCAATATATCGTTTACCTATATAAAGAATAAAAGATAGAGGTACCAAATGTGTTCCTTGTGGGACTCCTGCTGTTATATTTGCTGCTATCGATGTGAAACCATTTACAACACACTGAGTTCTATTATTTAGTTATAATTATCTACCTTAGTAATTCACTGTGTCTACCGATGTCATATAATGAACAAAGAGTAGTTAAGCTTGTCAAACGCTTTACTGAAATCAGTGTCACAGAGTGAACATCAGAAGATTGGTCCACGGCGTTATAAAAAAGTTTACATAAGTAAGTAAATTTAACACCACCGATCTATTCGAAAACAAACCACATTGTTGGTCTTCATTAGGTCCAGCAAAAACCAGTTAGGAAACTTTTTATTGCGTTTAATATATTTACATGATCGGCATGATTAAACTATTTAACTCATTATAAAATTTTGTGACAGGGTCATCCACATTTGGCACCCCAATTGTCCAGTTGAATTTATTAAAAGAAGCCTGCTGTTTATAACATTGTAATTGGCCAACTTAAAATCGCAAAAGACTTGTACTGCTTCCTTCAGTAGTTCACTAGAGCGATACTTTTAGACGAATGTCAAGTGGTGGAAGATGCTGATCTACAATTCTAATAGGGCTGTTACTTTCCGTTATTCCGAGATCTTCATAATTAGACAATATTAAATCTAGTACTCTTAAATTGACATTGTTGGTGCAGTTAAACTGCATGAGATTACTTTCAGAGATGCGATCCAAAAAAATATTCGAAACAGTTTTGTAAGTAGTTATGTTTTGCAGTTTTAGCGAATCTATTTTCTTAATCCAGTTTAGGTTACTTAAGTAGATATCTCACAGATAAGTAAGCAGATGTCATTATTATCTATTGAACGTATAATAATTGATAATTTGTTTAAAAACCATTACAGACTCGTCATGTGGGCTATTCCAGGATGAATACACACGCAATAAATAACTAGATTAGGAGCATGTTGAAGCAATGTTGCGGTCACTTTACGAAAATATCAGCAATAAAACTAGACAGATGTTCAATAAATATTTTATTATTTCGATCATATAGACGAAGATATTGCTTTCAAGAATGTACAAGAGGAGGCAATGGTTTCCCCTTAAAACCACTTCGTATAAGATCACCAGGATTGGATACCCCCAAAGCTACGTCCATATCCATATCCCAAACCATTTCCATGCAATAAACCATAGTTGAAACTCCTGGCGAGGGGAGCGTCGACGATCTGGGAAGTCAGCGCAGGAGCAGCGACCACAGCGGGGGCGGCGTAGGTTGAGATCAAAGCTTGTGGTGAATTTCGGTCCTCGAAACGTGGCTCACTGGAATGGGGATGGTCAATGGGGCAGCATATGCAACTCGAGAGGCTGCAATGGGGGCGGCGAAGGAAGCGATTCCGGGAGCTGCGATGGAGGCGCCGTGGAGATAGCCTACTGGTTTGGGATCGGCGGCGACGACAGCGAGGAAAGCGAACAATACGATGAACTTGAACATCTTTAGTTCTTTATCGATGGAAGTGCACTGTGCCTCTGAAGGAATATTAGTTGAATTTATATACCTCTGCTGATGAATAGTTAATTGCATAAGGTGCCTACTGTATGCAATCGCCGTTAAAGACTTTTTTATGCGTAGTAATAAGTCAGTCCGAGTAGTCGATAAAAAATTAGATTTTAAACAGTACGATAAAGATCTACTACTCTAGTTGCTAATGAACCGTCCTCTCCCCACAGTCAAAATAATAAGCTACAAGTATAGATCAACACCATTTGGTGACTCCCTTTTATGGAAGATAAAGTATAGGTTTTAACTAACCAATGGAGACTCAAACGACAGCATTATTGGAAACAATTGATATGCAAATATATTATATATAACAAAGTCCTTTTCACAGCTCGGTGGTTACTACACAAGGCGAAGAATTTGACTGGGAAAGGGGTTATAGTCAACACCAATCTCAGTACTTGGGCAACGATTACAAGAGCTATTAATGGTTTGTCGGCCTTATATATATATATATATATATATATATATATATATATATATATATACAGTGAAATCTCCCATAAGCGGACACGCACGGTGCCAAAGTTTTTGTCCGGTTATTAGAGGCGTCCGCTTAAGGGAAAAATCCATTTTTATGTTTAAAAAAGTTTGTATTATGCAAAAGTATACGCGCTAACAATACATTTAGGAATAATAAAATAATTGAAACAAAGTTATGTAATAGTTGTTACAAAATCTAAAATACTCGTTTAACGTAAGGGTTTTTTCTGACTGCTTATTATACTTTCCACATGTATTTCTAAGTATTTTGACAGTTGAATACTTTTAAGTCATTACTTTCTTTAGCAAAGCATTTAAAATTGTTCACTGTTGATGCTTCCGTGTAGGTCTTGATTACATTCTCCCAAATTTCTAAGTCGCCATCTTTTTCTAATTCTGCCAACTGCACATCAACGGCAGCTTTTTCACCTGAAATTTCGGTTACATAATCTTCCACGATTATTTCGTTGTCAATGTTTATAAATTCGTCAGGGTGGTCGTCTTCGATTTCTGGGATATTTCTATACAGTTCAGCCACTACTGATAAGGGTAAATCGTCCTCTGGTTCGAATTGATTACAGCGGCGTAACTTTATACCCGCAGACTCCGTGGCCGGGAGGGGGGGGCTGAGCCTAGTTTTCTTATTCTTTCCTTCCATAAAAGCAAACAGGAAACATTCTTCCTATTTTTATTTTTATTATAATGGGATGCCCACGCAAGAGTCAAAGCAGTTTTGAATTGCAGGCCTCTAAAATCAAGCGACATGGATTGTTTTGTAATAATAGCGCGCATATGGTAATGAAAGTGTTGAATTTCCTGCACTCATAACACTGATTTGAGTTGACAATACCGCCCGTATTGCAAAAGAATTCTATAATTTAACAACATGATCATTAAATGCTGGATTTATGGATTGTTTTGACGCCTTACGACATAAGGTGGACCTGCATCTTGAAGTGTCCGTACAAGAGAGATTCACAGTCTAAAATTGTCGAAAAGTGGTGTCCGTGTCCGTTTAAGAGAGTGTCCGTTTAATAGAGAAAATTCTATTAGTGAAGTTAATGCAAGCAAGTTGGTTCCCAACAAAATGTCCGTGTAAGAGAGGTGCCCGCTTATTAGAGGTGTCCGGTAAGGGAGATTTCACTGTATAGCTATTTCTGAATCTAGGAAGGAAAGGTATTAATTTTCTACTGCGTATGAATTTAATGCCCGACGCGTTAGATGAGGGCATTAAACACACAAGGGAGGAAATGAACCTTTGCTCCAGTGATACATATATGACTTTTTCTTCGAACGCATGTTCTGTAGCTCGAAATTTCAAAAATGTTGCTTTAGGAAATCATTATAGTGACTCTAGATTTCTGTAGTGACATTTTGTCTAGTTTTCAAATCAACATAACGTTGTAAAGCTTTGGTGTGATATCCATGGTGACATAAACACAAATGCGGGAGCAAAAAATATTGGCCCCCGCCGGGAGTCAATAAAAATTATAGTGATGGGCATATTCGTATGAAAAATAACCGGTTATCCGGTTATTGAAATAACCTATCTAACTCGGTTTTCGTTTCAAGTATTCGAATGAAAAATAACCTCATCTTGATACGTACTACGAGCCATATTTCAGTGACCTGCGAGTGATCGAAATTCTGTAAATAATACGTCATTCATAACTCATAACTCATAAGCATAAGCAAGGCTGATTGTATTGAAATTGAAAACACCATTTGGGCGTCTCGCGCTACAGTTTTCTCCCTTGACTCCTTGCCAGCTGGGGCTCGCGGTCGATCCGTCGTCATATGATATGAACATAAATCAATTTTTTGCCGCCTTTCACCCTGCCGATAAACGTTTTACCACTGTTTTTTATTGCGCTTAGCAAGCAGTGCCGCATATTTCTTTCTTTCTACACTTAATAAATACTTCTTAATTTACAATACATAACACATAATGTACATATTATGTTTTGGTTATAAATCGGAAGAATGTAGGAGTGAAACTCATACAAATACAACAATATATTATTAATTATTATTATATTATTATAAATCGCCAGCAATCGAAACAATAAAGGTGTATCTAGATATATTTCATTCATATCCACAATTACTTATTGCACAAACTCCTTAGAAATCAAATAAAAATCATTTATACAATTATTTTAATTAACGATTAAGTGAGTTCCTCTGCTATCTGCAAGTTACGATGCCGATGCCGCGTAACCGGCAAACCGGCGAAATTGAAACGAATCGAGAGCCAAAATGTATTCGAATGATTATTCAAATAATCATTCGGTTATTAAGATCATTCGAATGCAAATAATTCGGTTATGAAAATTGTCGGGTTATGCCCATCACTAAAAAATTGGTTCCCGCTGGTTGGAAATTGACAGTTTTGTTTCTTAAAACTAAGGCGCAAAACCCGACTTTCTATAGAGTGAGTAGAAAAAATATATTTTAGCAGCTGTCAATATAATGATTAAACTAGAAAAATTAAATTTAGATGGACACATTTAAATGTTTATTAAATCTGCTCGTTAATTTAATATTAACGAGAACATACAAATTGATCGAACACAAGTGACCGAACCCAGTCTATTGAAAAACAATTTATCCGAATATATACAGTAATTATTATTAACAACACGATGTGTATTGTTTCGTGTTTTACGTTCAAGTGTATTGTATTAATTTAATTTATTGTTATATCCGGTGCACTTGTGTATAAAATTGTACTGAGAGCGGCGTTTGGGATATAAATTCGACATAATTATGATACACCCCTAGCTGCCCCCCTAGATATTCTAGGGTATAACAACGTTATTCCAGATTTAGAATTGTGGTTTTGAAACAAATGATATGTATTTACATACTCAGATCTAGTGGAAATGGCATTTGTACGGTAGGTTACATGATAACTCTGCTTTTAGTAAAAGACCACTCAGAAAGATGGACTAATTGTGTTTTGATAAATTTTTTCGACCGATATTTAAAAAAAGTACGTAGGTGTTACTTAATCTAATATATTTGACGATATAAGTACTAGTTTATTGTATTAATACACAGAATTCAAAATTATGTAGAAAAAAACTGCGTTACAAATATGATGTGGTATATTTATAGAGATATGATGCATTTTATTTACTTACATACTATTGTTATCAAAATTACCTTCCACATACTGTCTTAAACGTCAAATTGACTTATCCTCAAATATTTATAGTTATAAACTTCGTTTACTTTATTAAATTGCTCTGTATATTAATCATGTTTTGTTTATTATGTTTTTTATGCTATCAGGGTAATTTTCTTTTTGAACTTGAACATTTTTATTCAGGTTGGAGAACAAATTTTATGATTGAAATAAATAATTTGTAACATCTATTTCTGTTCAAACTCAAAATTGCCGTTAAGCTAGATTTCTTGAATACGTTGTTAGCTGACAGGTCGGTTGAACAGATAATTCGACAGCATTCTTTATTATTAATTATTAGCTCTCCGGTAATTAATTTTCTAAATTATTTAAGTTGATTTATTTCTCATTCGTTTTGTCTTACAGATGATTTTTAATCCAATCTTGAACATACAATATTATTAATCTTTTATGGCCTTTTCGGTTCCTGAGAAGCGCTCAAAACAGCCAAGAGTCGCAATTATGCAGGTCCTCAGAAACTGTTCCCGTTATTCGCACCAAAATAGAAGATACTGACACTCATTACGAGTGAAGTGTTAAATGACAACACTTTTAAATATTTGACATCAGTTTAATAGGCAAATATCTGACAACCTATCTTTCTATACAATTTAAATTATTCGATGATACTATAGTGGGAAGTATGTATTGTTATTGTCACGTTTGGTGGCTCAGTGGTTAAGCTTCCTGAGACTGCTAGATTCAAGGATCGCGATTTCAATTTCTGGTCACGATGAGGCAAAAATTAGAAAATGCTAATAAAATTCTGTGCAGAATGCCATTTTTCAAAAGAGATGTTAAACCGTGGGTCTTATGTGATATGACACACGGAAAAATCTTCTGCTAGTGTTGGAACTTCACAGCAGTCGGTGTCTACAGTACCTGCTGCTTCGTATTTCTAGACCTTGTCCTTAACAACAAACCAAAAAAATCACTTCGAATAACCTCAAATTTTGTCTAACAACAATTAATTAAGAAGCTTTGTAAAATATTTCTCTAATTTTTTTAAAATTTAGAATCAGGACCAACCGAAAAAAATTATACTCTACCAAAGGTTATCTTTTCCTATAAATAATATTCCATTTAAAAAATTACATTTTTGACACAATCGAATAAGAACACTATGAGTGAGCTATGCAAAGATTAACAATTACAACATCTATAGAAAAGAATGTTCAGCATCAGAAGACTTGGTTAATAACCGGCAGGAAGATTTCATAAACTTAAAATACAACCATTGGAGAATGTTAAACATTGCCAAATGAGCTTCTAGGCAGCATTTATTATTTTACTTAATATTTAAGAAATATGTATCCATTTAACCCAAAATTGTCAGAATGAATGTAATTTATAAAATATTCTATTTGTATCGCCACGTCATCAAGCATATAAGCTTTGAAACTATTGGAGCTGTTAAAAACTCTGTAATAAAGGAATGCGGCTTAAAGTGTTATCATTTATGTTGAGAAGCCATCCATGAGGCTGACTTTGTCATAGAACCAAATCCTAAACGTTGGTAATCGGTCTTAATTCTACAACTAATTTTTATTTAGGAAACAGTTTTACATGCTGCAGCAATGTTGTGGCCACATTATGGAAATAGCAGCAATACAACTACAAGAAAACTAGACAGATGTTCAATAAATATTTTATTGTTTCAACAATACAGACAAAGATATGGTTTTCAAGAACGTACAAGAAGAGGCCCACTTCGTATAGCATCACCAAGACTGAATACCCCCAAGGCTACGTCCATATCCATATCCCAAGGCGAGAGGCGCGGCGACGATCTGAGAAGTCAGCGCAGGAGCTGCGACCACAGCGGGGGCGGCGTAGGTTGAGATCAAAGGCTTGTGGTGAATTTCAGTCCTGGAAACGTGGCTCACTGGAATGGGGACGGTCAATGGGCAGTGTTGAATCCAGGGGGGTGACCGGGGGTGAAATTCCTCCCCGGGCAGAACAAAATTCCCCCCCGGAAACATTACCACTTCATATTCATGTTTCTTTAAATCTATAAAATAATGGGCGGATTGCGGTGGAATAGGTAAAAATACCCCCCAGACGTTTCATTTTCCCCCCCGGAGTAATCAGTCTGAATTCAACACTGGTCAATGGGGCAGCATAGGCAACGCGAGCGGCTGCGATGGGGGCGGCGAAGGAAGCGATTCCAGGAGCTGCGATGGAGCCGCCATGAAGATAGCCTGGTGTGGGATCGGCGACGGAGACGGCGACGAGAGCGGACAATACGACGAGCTTGAACATCTTTAGTTCTTTATCGATGCAAATGCACTGTGCCGGCGAAAGAATATTATTTGAATTTATATACTTCTCTTAATGAGTAGTTAATTGTATAAAGTGTCTATTCTATAGAATCGCCGCTAAAAACCTTTCTATGCGTAAAAATATAATAGGTGAGTCAGGCTTATCTATCAGAAACTGGATTGATCTTTTACATTGATTTTTATATGAACCGTCGCGTCGTCTCATTTAAAATAAGAAACTATAGATCAACGTCATTCAATGATACCGTTCTGTGGAATATAATTAATAGTATTTAATTGACCAACGAGGACCCAAAGGGAAACATTATTAGAACAAAATTGTAGGCAACTTTATTAATTAACACCAAAATATTTCATGTATTTTGGCAGCTGTCAATATAATTAGTAAAGTAAGACGAACCATACTTATATAGAAATATTTAAATATTTCTTAAGAATGCTCGTTAATGCAATATCCAATCCGGTTATCGAAAAAAAAAATCAAACCAACAGCTTAACCATTAAAACAATATGACTTGTTCTTTGCTTAGTGTTTAATTTTTATTGCATTAATTTTATTTAGCGTATAGTTGTGTTTACACATTTTTTCTACAGCCGTGATTTTAAACTGTTTCCAGGGGTCATATGCAGCGTGCTTTATGTTGTCTATAAAACACGCCATTCCATTTAAACCACGGAGTACTTTAAGAGTTTATGAAACCTTATTATTTGTGAAGATTAAAAGTACAGTTATTATATTGGACCGATTTGTATGCGGATTCCCGAGGGTCCGATTCGAGAGGAGCCGAGCACCGAGGGCCCCCTTGGAAGGGGCGGAGCCCCGAGGCCCCCCTTGAGGAGGAGCGGAGCCCGGAGGGCCCCTTGGGGATATGCGGAGTCCCAAGGGCCCTCCTGGAGAGGGGCGGAGCCCCCAGGGTCCTCTTAAAGAGGGATGGAATCCCAAGGGCACCCTTGGAAAGGGGCCAAGCTCTGAGGGCCCCCTTGGATAGGGGCCGAGCCCTGAGGGCCACCTTGGATAGGGACCGAGCTCCGAGGGCCCCCTTGGAGAGGGGCCGAGCCCCGAAGGCCCGCTTAGAGAGGAGCGGAGCCCCGAAGGCCCCCTTGGAGAGGGGTAAAGGCCCGAGAGCCGCTTTGGAGAGGGGCGAAGCCCCGAGGGCATTTTGGGTAACAAACTCCTCGGCTGTAGAAAAAATATTGAAGCCAACTCGTGTTTTACAGTTTAAAAATCTCGGTCGATCATAAAATTCTCGCTTCGCTCGAATTTTAGCATGATCGACCTCGATTTTGAAACCCTCTGTAAAACACTAGTTGCCTTAATAGCTATACTCGAAGCGCCGTTTGGGTTAAACTTGACTCGTAATAAATTATTATATGGCTTTTAGATCTAATTGCTCTAAAAGACGTTATACGGTAGCCTAATGATATTCCAGGTTAACAGCCGTATTTTTTAAACAAATAAAATATATTTCCATAAGATAACAAGAGATTTTTTTTAGATTTAATGGATTTAATAAGAAAAGATATATAATACATATCAAGAACATCAAGACATCAAGAATGCAGTGTTACAAAACAAACTTACAGTACACTATAAATTAGCTATATATTAAACTGCAATTGACATTTGAAGGTAAGCGATTTGAAAATATGTATGTCTTTATAATTAATAACCAGCAGTTTCATATAAACAGAGCTTGTGCATAATACTGCCAGCTATCCAGCCCGATTAAATAGGGAAAATTCTATTCTGTTGATTTCGAGTTTTTATATGTAGCTTAAATGCGTAATGTTAGATGGATGTATCTGATATTTAATATATTTTTTTTGTTAAAGAAGACTGTAAAATGTTCCAAATCCGTTGTCGATAAATACCTTTTTAAATGTTTAGTAAAATACCTAATATTGGGCCTACTCTGCAACCACCCAGGCAAAAGATTAAAAAAAGCGTGTAGCCAGATAAAATTCTGATCTTTGTCCTATTGTCTTGGAAGCTTTTGAAGTATGTAGTTTCTGACTTACATTAGCTTTGGTTGAATAATTGTGTTTGACTGAATTACTTTGCTTTTCCAAGTATGCTCTGCATACGGTGGTTTTTATGAACAACTGTCTGACTGTGTGAACACCAGCTTCTTTATATAATCGGGAGGTCGGGTAAAGAAACGGCTTATTTAAAATTATCCTCAGGATTGCGTTATGTGTGACATTCAGTGGCTGTAACGTATTTTTATATAGCCTACCCCATCTACATAAACCGTATTGTAAAATTGACTGAACTAAAACATAATATACTTGTTTAAGTTGTTTAAGGTTCATAAAGGTTTTTAAGTGTTTAAATAATTTTCGAATGTTTGTTACTACTGTAGTTATATGTGCACCCCACTTCAGGCAGCTGTCCATAGTTATCTCTAAATATTTTACTTGATTGAAAACACTTACCTCAAAGTCATTGATACCTTCCTTATTTTTTATTGCGATTTTATGAAAATTAGGCAAGCTACTTTTGTGAGATGTGACGGGAACTATCTTGGTTTTTTCATAATTAAGTGTTAATAAATTTGATTTTAACCACGCGAATATTTTTTGCATACTATTATACTTATTTTTAGTTTTACTTGATCCCAGTCACAGTTTTTTACATGCAGTACAGTAGCATTAGCATATGAGATTATAGTGACATCAGTTTTAAGATCTAATAGATCGTTAATATAAATCAGAAACAGCAAAGGGCCTAAAACGGTTCCCTGTGGTACACCGTATTCAATAGTATTTATATCACTTAACGTGTTGCCTATTTTTACTTGTTGAATTCTGTTACCTAAGTAGCAGCAAAATAAATCCAACGGTAATTCTCTAATTCCAAGTCCATTTAATTTTTCAATTAGTAGTGAGTGACTAACCGTATCGAACGCCTTTGCCAAATCGAGGAACACCGCAGCAAAACACTCTGAAGCATCTATGGAGTTATAAATTTCATTGGTGAGTAAACGGATGGCATTTTCAATATCCAAACCTTCCAGAAATCCAAACTGTTTAGTTGATAATAAGTTATTTCGTTCCAGATAATTTACCAGTCTTTGTTTAATGACATTTTCTACAATTTTAGCTAGATGTGTTATTAACGAAATCGGTCTATAATTAATGACTACCTGTTTATTTCCTGACTTAAAAATAGGTATTACGACAGCTTCTTTAAATTGACTTGGGAATACTCGGTTGGTAAAAATCAAGTTATAATATGTTCTAGAGCAGGCGCTATGAAATGGCTTATCAATTTTACATGTTCCACCCTGATATTGTCGTACCCAGTAGTCTTTTTATCGTTAAGTTGATTAATATATTTTAATATTTCTTCTTTGGTTGCTGGGAAAAGAAACATAGATTTATTGCAAGTTTTATTGTTTATTACATTATTGTTTCCTTTAGAAGAGTCTTTTGTAAACTTTTCGGCCATTCGCCTACCCACCGTACAATAATGATTATTAAATGTATCAGAAATATCTTTAAGATCTGTATTACCTAAGACAGTTCCATCCTGCAGTAGCAAGCTCGGTATTTCTGAATGCTTTTTGTCTTGGCAGAGATGTTAATAGTTTTCCACATGTGTTTTGCACTAGAGATGCATAATTAGGTAAATTTATGAAGTAATTAGCTTTCACTGTTTTAATAACACTTGCAGAATATTTTTATACCTCAGATAGTATTCTCGAAGATTAATATTATTTACATCTTTGTTTAGTTTTGGTTTTAAGCGATTTTTTTGTTGATACATTTAATATCTAATACTAAAAGTAATCCAATTTTTACGCTTTCTAGTTTTAGGGTTTAACTTCAGTTGTTTTGAAAAATAGCTTTTTGATAGCTTGGTTCAATATCTGAATAAGTATGTCTACAGCATATTCTGGCTGACTTGCATTCATCACTGGCAGAAATGTGCTTTCATCGAAAAGCCCCGGTACTTGAAACTATCGAATTTTGTAATTTGTATTGAAGTCAGTCTGTTATTAATATCGCTTTTAACTGATAAATTTTGTAAACTAAATATTGTGGTGCAGTGGTCAGTTATGGTAGTACAATAAACAACAGCATTAAAATATATTGATGTGTAGGATTTTGACTATCCACACTCTCGTGACACAAACAGATTTTTTCATTATATCGATATTCAAATCTCCCAAAAATAGTTGGTTTGGATCGTGACAAGATTAGTAGTGTACCTATAGGCGTTCTGGCGCAAAATGTGTCACTGCGCAGGTTTTCTGCGCAGGTCTGCGCGCGCAGGTTTGTCAAGGTCGTTGACCTAGCCGAGGTCAAGGTCACGGGCGGGGGCGGGGGTCATTGACCTCGACCACTTCCGAGAATTTTTTCTAGGTCACGGATCTAGCCTAGGTCAAGGTCGGAGTCATTGGCCTAGTCGGGGTCATTGACCTCGGCCACTTCTGAGAATTTTTTAGGTTAAAAGTGTAGTTTTTGAAATTTTCCCACGCTCGAGCATGTTCATTCTTGCAGGATGTTATCAGTAGAACACTCAGGCTCGACCGGATGTGAGTCATCGTCTATTCTTGCAGGATGTTATTGAACAATGGCATCCCTTGTTTTAAAATCAGCACGAAATTCGAGAACAATGAAGCTATTGTTGTCTGGAGATTAAAATGTGCAAAGCTGGTAAAAATAGAACAATGACATCCATTGTTTGAGAAATCTGCACGACATTGGACAATGAAGCCATTGTTGTCTGGAGATTAAAAAAAGTGTGTTGATCTGCAAAAAATTCAAACAAAGAAACCCATTGTTTTAGAAAAATCAACACAGTTGGAAGTTTTTGCTAATACAGTTGATGAGTCTAGAGATTAAAATGTGCTGATCTGCAAAAATGATCTTGAAATAAATTTGTCAAGTACTGATGTTTGTTAGACAAACAAAAAAGAATTACCAGGTGTGGGGTTCGAACCCACGCTTCCCTTAGGGAACCAGAGCTTAAATCTGGCGCCTTAGACCACTCGGCCAACCTGGCATGTTCCTGTAATCGGGCACAATGGTGTAATAAAACAACAATGTAAATATATTTGTATTTATTTACCTAAAACATACATGTATAAAAATTATTATAAATACATATCAGCTAATTATTGTGCTACGGATGTCATCTCTGTCTGAACGATTTCCTCGAAGACAAGTTTCGTGCTGCTCCCACACTTGCCACCCGAGATGATATTGTAGCGACGTTTTCCTAATTGTTGCAAGTCAGCATCTGTTAGGCAATCGTAACGTGCTGGTAGAATGAATCTGAAGTTGTCCAATTCCACCGCCACTTTATTGCCGTATTTAGTCGGACATCGATACACATTTATTATTAGATATTTTTCGTCAATCTTCAAATCTCGTACATTTCCCCACTCTTTAACCTCATTTAAGTTGCAAAGTTTCTGGTTGAAATCTGCCATGTTTTTGGAAGGAACGTGTGCAGGAGAATGATAAAAATACTACAGCACATCAGGTTTATATAGCACCGATGAAAATTAAGTGATGAGTCATCACAACGTGGTAATTTAGACAATATTTTTAGCATCAATCCAGCTATTGTGCTGATTTGAAAATCCAAGCCATTTTACAAATACTTTGTTACGTTTTCGTTTTATTACACGTTCAACGAGATGTATGTCTGGATATTTAACTTTTTGAAGCTCAAGATCGTAGAAACATCCTTGAATAGACCGATGAGAAGCATCTTTTAGTAGATAGGTAATAGGATTAGTTAATTTAACTTGATCGATTGTGAATATTTCATTAGTCCAGTTGGGCGTATATCCTTTATCGAATATTGTTCGATATTTGCTAATTCGCACAGGATCGCCAACCTTAAATTTTACATTACTTAAATCTGTCATTTTTATATGATTATAGGCTTGATTGAGAATTTCCTTCTCATTACTCTTATTCACATCAACCGGTCTTTTACCAATTGTACTATGTTTTTTGTGATTGTAGGTGTGACTGACTTGAGATAATAGAGAAAGCCATTTGTATGAACCTTGCAAACTAAACATCTTCCACATAATAGATTTAAGTGTACGATTTACTCTTTCAACGACACACGCTTTTTTCGAGCTAAATGTTGAGAAATGGTTAATTTTATATTTATTCATTAGTGTTTGAAAATCTTTATTGAAAAACTCTTTACCCTGATCTGTCTGCAAGTTCTTCGGAATTCTACCGCTTTCAGATAGTATTTTTTCAGTTGCACTAGTAACTTCCTTAGAGGTTTTGGTTTTTATAGGCTCTAACCAAACATATTTTGAAAATACATCTATAATTACTAAAATATATCGATAGCCTTTATTTACTTTAGAGTATGGTATCATTTCTACTAAATCAGCCTGATGAAGATCATCCAATCCTTTTACTATTACACGACGCCTTCGAAAATTTATTCGTGCAGGCTTATGCAACTCATCTACTATTTGAGCCTTAATCGAACTGTTTATTTTCTTCCGGGTCATTTTGAACCTCTCTAAATGAGACAGTTTCACTAACTGAAGGTTTAGGCGAAGGTTTAGTTAGTTTTAGAGAAAAGTAGAGTTGATCAATTTCAGCTTGAATGTCTGCAATAATTTCATTTGCTATTTCTATATTTGTACTAGCAGAGTTTTCGTGTTTGGAAAATCGATAAATAATCTTATTAAGTTTTTTGTTAAGGAGGGTCTTGTTGACAGAATCCTCTTCCAATAGAGATTGCGCAAGATTGACTAATCGTTTATGCTGAAGATTAAAATATTCATAGTCATCGTAAAAGTATAGATTTCTGTGCTGAATGTGACGACCGAACTTATCTCTCGACATTGTCGAACTGACTTTATTCAATGATTCCCGCCTCTTTTAACTCTTCTATTATACTAACAATTTCATTTCTATGATTTGTGTGACCGGATGCTTGAGAGGCATACAGTAACTTTAATCGATCGACTAACTCGTTCGGATCATCCCAGTAAACATAATCCATCGGTTTATTGCTAACTTGTTTATACATTTGCTGCATACCTTTACCAGAACGCTTTTTAGCTCTTAATGGTACTGATGAAGACGAGGGTGATGATGACAGGTTAGATTTTATAAATTTCTTGTATTTCGTTTGGTTGAAACCTACCTTCTGCACATTTTTATCAAAATTTCTATGCGCCGCACCTGTTCTGTTTATGATATCATTATAATTTGCTCTATCTGTCGACTTTGGAGTTATTTGAGGATCGTTTTTAAATAGTAATTCGTACAAACCAGGCGTACCTTCATAGCGAACATTTTTTACAATTATATCAGAACCCTTTATATCTAGCTCATCTCCACCAAAATAAAATTGGTTTTTGTCAAAATCATATCTAATTCCATACCTCCCTAGATTTGGTCTTTCTATAAGATAATTGCTTACATATTTCCTAGGAAGTTTATCATACTGTTCTAAGAAAGAACTTATAGCTTGCGGTTCTATGTTGGTAGACGGTTGAAATTTGTTTGCTATAGTCGTATTAGAATCATCTTCGGTGGTTTCGCACAATACTTCATCAACAGGTTTTGGTGTAAATAATTCTAGTTTTGAAGATGGGAGATTCTCTTTTTTATTTATCACTTTTGCAACACTTTGCATTTGTTCGGTAACAGGTTTAAAAAATTTACCGAGGAGCTGTTGTTCCACCAACTTACCCTCCTTAAGAGCTCGAACTTTCTGTCTTATAATATTTTTAGTTTTAATAAGTTCTGTCGCTACATTCGATTTCATTATCGGCGCAAGTATGTAAGCGGTAGACGGGTAGACAGCTAGACAGGTAGACAGCTAGACAGGTAGACAGATAGACAGATAGACAGGTAGACAGCTAGACAGGTAGACAGCTAGACAGGTAGACTGGTAGACAGGTAGACAGGTAGACAGCTAGACAGGTAGACAGGTAGACAGGTAGACAGGTAGACAGCTAGACAGGTAGACAGCTAGACAGCTAGACAGGTAGACAGCTAGACAGCTAGACAGGTAGACAGCTAGACAGATAGACAGCTAGACAGGTAAACAGGTAAACAGCCAGTTAGACAGACTGACAGATTCAAACTAGTTGACACGTCAACAGCTTTCTATCAAATAATAGACATCAGAATTGTTAAATGTATATATACGAATCAAATTCATAACGATAGCGCCCATTATTTAAATCACTATCTTTGTCTATTACCAAAAATCCGTGTTTATGACTATTCCAGCAATATGCGCACATTTCTTTAAATTGTTCGTAAGTCATGTCGGTATTAACATGATCTCGGTAGACCTTCTGTAAATTCATATCGTCCTGCTTAAACAGCACCAGCATGTTAGCATTATCGCGAATAAGATGTTTAGGAATGCATGCATATGTTTGACAAAGATAGAAACAGTCTATATTTTTATGTCGACCCATGCTAAAATATTCTCTCATAACGTCCTGTTTGTCGCAAGCAATGTCATCAAAAATAAAAATGCTGTTAGATTTAGCTTGGTCGAGTGGTACAATGTTCACACCATCGCTGTATGTATAGTAGCCAACCTCAGGAATTAATTGAAACAACATACTTAGATATTCAAACTTTGCTTGAAACAGCGATTTTGAATATATATAAATATTTTCAAATCGTACTCCATTAACATCTTTTATTAGCGATATAATGATGTTTGTTTTACCGCAATTCGATGGGCCTAGAATAAGACATCGTATTGTGGAAGGTAACAACGGTCCGTGTCTCCTGCTTAGAGATGCAGTATGATTATCATGATTTTTTATTGGCAAACTATTTTTTAGTTTAACTACCCTCATGACGTCTACTTGGAAACTCATACTAAAACTGCTACGCATATCTATATATATTAAGATCCTAATCGATCAGTTCTCAGTTCTATATAATGGTTCGAGGTCGAAACAACAAATCAGTCCATCGCCGACGAGGTGCTGGTGTACTCAATACGCTCATTAATAAATTGCCTTTTGAATTGCACATACCAGGATATCAATATTGCGGGCCTGGCACAAAACTTGAGAAAAGAATTGCACGAGGAGATCCCGGAATTAACAAATTAGATCAAGCGTGTCGTGAGCACGATTTGGCTTATGCAAAACATTCTGATAATATGGAGGAACGACATAAAGCTGACAGAATTTTAGCTAAAAATGCTATTGGACGTATTAGAGCTTCAGACGCTAGCTTAGGTGAACGTGTCTCGGCTGCAGGAGTAGCTACAGCTATGACGGCAAAAGTAAAAATGGGGTTGGGAGCTAAAAATAAAACTGGTAAAAAGAGAAAGAGAACACCTGGAGATACGCTTACTTTCAATCAGGTAGTGAAAAAAGCACGAACTGAATTAGGAGGAGGAGGAGGACTGCTGCGAGACTTAAGCGATGCTACAAATATTGCTGTTAAGACAATTAATAAAATAAAGAGAAACAAGATTATTAAAACTCCTCGAGTAATACGTGTGCCAAAAACAGGTGGAATGTTACCCTTGATTCCAATCTTTGCTAAAAATAAAACTGGTAAAAAGAGAAAGAGAACACCTGGAGATACGCTTACTTTCAATCAGGTAGTGAAAAAAGCACGAACTGAATTAGGAGGAGGAGGAGGACTGCTGCGAGACTTAAGCGATGCTACAAATATTGCTGTTAAGACAATTAATAAAATAAAGAGAAACAAGATTATTAAAACTCCTCGAGTAATACGTGTGCCAAAAACAGGTGGAATGTTACCCTTGATTCCAATCTTTGCAGGACTTAGCGCGTTAGGAGCTCTTAGCGGTGGAGCTGCAGGAATTGCAAAGGTGGTTAAAGATGCTCAGTCGGCAAAAAAACAATTAGCAGAGTCTGAAAGACATAATAAAACGATGGAGGCAATAGCTTTAGGTAAAGGGTTATATCTAAAACCTTATAAAAAAGGATACGGATTGTTCACGACAAAAAACTTGTAATGCAGCTGCCAAACCGGGCCTTGTCAAATATCGATTTACAATCATACGCTAAACGTTTAAAAATTCCTAACTTTCGCGGCATTTTTATGAGAGATGATTTACCAAAACAGGTTCGAAATATAGAATGCGGTATTGTAAATTTGGATGATAAAACCAATCTTGGTACACATTGGGTGGCTTACATAAAACGAGGGAAAGATGCAATTTACTTTGACAGTTTTGGAGACTTAAAACCTCCAATAGAAATTGTGAAATATTTGACAAGTGGCAAAAATGGCAGCTGTCATCCTATTAAATATAATCACCAGGCATTTCAAACTTATGATTCTGTAAATTGCGGGCATTTATGTTTACAATTTTTGCACGATGCCATGTGTTAGCTTCCTACCGGTTTACTGCGATAAAAACCTGTCCAGACCTGTCCAGACTTGTCAAGACTTGCAGATGTGGGGAGGATGACGTCATCATCTGAGGATGTACTTATAGTGTGGGAATTCTGAATTGTACACATTGACATTATGAAGCAGCAGCAACGATACTATAAATATCGAATGCAGTTCAACCGCTTTACTAAAAATCTGGAGAAATTGAACAGAGATATTGAAATATATTGTAAATTAAAAGATATTTCAAAGGAACTTTCTTGTTTGAAATTAAGCGAGCGGCAGCCAGACCTGAACTTGTTAATAACCCAGTTTAAACATGACTTGGTGTTGTACGACAAAGATCGCCAGAAGTAAAATCAACAAGCAGGTTCACTTTGACCCGATTGTTGAAATTCGTCAGAAAGAAGAAGAGGAGGACGATGAACTTCCATACAATTACTGGCAGTTGTGTGCACTCGACAGGATGAGGTTTAAGAATAGAATAGATAAAATGTCTCTATTGTTAGAACCTATCTTAAATAAACAATTGCAATGTATACTGAATAAGGATGTAAAAGGAAAAATAAAACCTATTGTTTAATAAAAGTTGTTTTATTTCCAGTAAGATTCTTAGAGAAGGAGGAGAATGTAATTAAAATTAAAGGTCTCTAGATGTTTTGTTTCAGTTCTAGTTAAGCCGTCTACTATTAAACATGTCCTGGACGTTTACCTTATCTGGAAATGAATCTGTTCTCACAGCTCAGTATCCATCCATACATCTGGATCCGGAATCTGAATACGTTATAGGATTAATTAGTTTTGAAGCTTATAATACTATACCTAATATTGATTCGAATAATAATAAATTTCATTATACTGATATTGATGGTAAACAGGCTGTAATTGAAATACCTTACGGTTCATATGAAGTTGCCGATATAAGTCAATATATTAGACATGAACTGGGTATAGGTGTAACAAAGTCGCCCTCCCCTCAAGCAGGTAGTGCTAATGATATACTAGAAAAAAATATTGTGCAGCACCAAGCAGAACCTGTGCTACATATTAAGCCTAATAATAACACGCTCAGGAGTGAAATTAAATCGTCCTTAGCAATCGATTTTACTGCTAAAGATAGTATTGGACAGTTATTAGGGTTCAAACCTAAGAAATTGAAAGCTTATGGTAGATATATTTCCGATAATCCTGTAGATATATTTAAAGTTAATACTATATGTATTGATTGCAATATCGTAACTGGTACTTATCACAACAGCAATGCTGTACACAGAGTTCATCAATTTTTCCCTACAGATCCGCCAGGATTTAAGATTGTAGAAAATCCCTCTAACGTTATATATCTACCAATCAATACGAGAATTATTGATAACATTGTCATACAAATACTGGATCAAAACGGTAAATTGGTCAATTTCTGCGGAGAAGCCATCACGGTAAGGTTGCATCTCAAGAAACAAAATGGTGGTTAGATACAACTCTCAGCAACAGCAGCAGCCGCAACAAACATATATTAGGGATGATCAGTTTGTTTCGAACATCAGTAGGCTGCCTGCAGTCGATAGATTAACATCTGCCAATAAACTGTTTCTAAAATCTTAAGGTTTGAAGCTAACTGCTACTAGAAGTGACGGCGAGGGGGAAATCAAAAAGAAAAAACATCTGGACTGTTATTAAATTAAATTTTACTGTTAATATTCGAAAAATTTTAATATTCTGTAATATTAAGAGCGCTTGTTTTACATCAAATAAAAATGACGACTTCTGAAATACTAAACGTTACTGAAACAGCTTTTCAAGATAACTCGATTGTCTATGCGGAGAAACATACACATCAGCCCTATTCTTCTACAACATTTAATAATAACGATGAAATACGAATACCTATTTTACATCAAGATGTGTACACTTTACCGTGCAAGAGTGTTATATGTTTCGAAGGTAAATTGTTAAAGGATGCAGATAGTAAAGCTACTGCAACGGGATCATTTACAAATTTAGGCATATCTCACCTACTAGATGAAATTAGATATGAACTTAATGGTGTAGTGGTTGATCGTGTAAGAAATGTTGGTATAACTGCAACTATGAAAGCCTACGTGTCATATAATTCGACCCAAAGTATTCGCTTGGAGAATGCAGGTTGGACACCTACCAAAACATCTATTGACGGATTGGTCGATTCAAAAGGTAATTTTCAGATATTTGTCCCCTGCGAAATGTTGATGGGAGTTTTTGAAGACTTTAGAAAAATTTTACTAAACGTTCGACAAGAATTAGTACTTATTAGAAGCAATCAAGATTTAAATGCTGTTATTAATACGGTCGATGAAAAACTTAAAGTAGAATTAACAAAAGTCTATTGGAGAGTACCGCACATTTCGGTAGCTGATGTAAATCGTTTAAAATTACTAAAATACATTGAGCAAAGTAGTCAGTTGGAAATCAATTTTAGAAGTTGGGAATTACACGAGTATCCAGCATTACAACAGACAAAACGACACACTTGGGCAATAAAAAATGTTAATCAAGTAGAAACTCCGCGTCACATTATCGTAGGCTTCCAAACAGACCGAAAAAATAAAACTGTTAAAAATATGGCCCAATTTGATTCTTGCGATTTAAGAAATATTACACTTTATCTCAATTCCGAAAGATATCCCTATGATAATTTAAATCTGGAATTTGCCAGCAATCGATATGCGCAATTGTATGAAATGTTTGCAGGTTTTCAATCATCTTACTATGAGCATGACAATCAGCCTGTTCTTACGCCCGCACAATTCAAAAGTATAGCTGCGCTAGTCGTAATAGATTGTTCTAGACAAAATGAGTCATTAAAAGGCGGTGCTGTAGATATTCGACTTGAATTCGAAACCAATACTGATATACCGAAAAACACTTCAGCTTACGCATTGATTTTATTCGATCGAAAAGTGAAATATAATCCTTTTACCAGTGACATAAAAATAGTTAGCTAGATACTAGTTCGACTAGTTGCAGATTGATTGTTCTTTCGACAACATTAGCGATGAAATTTATAGATATTCAAGGCTTTCAATATAAAAATAGCAACTTTATTTGCAAAGAAATAGCTGTATATGATAGTGATACAAATGTTACAATCCACCGGATAGTAGAACCACCGATACCGTACGAACACCTTTCAAATTCTCTAAAAGATCAAGTGATTTGGCTTACAACTAATTTGCACGGGTTAGAATGGAGCAATAATAATCAGCATGACACAATACCATACGAAAAATTGTCTCTGTACATAGGAGAGATCATACAAAGCGGTGATTCCATATTTCTCAAAGGGTTAGATAAAAGAAGATGGTTTAAAAAAATGCTGATCGAAGAACAAAGTGATAATGTAAAATTTATCGATTTACCAGCTTGCCCAAATATAAAACAATTAAAGATCTTGTATAATTATATTAATTTTTGTTCTCATCATATTGGTACACGGGTTCAATGTGCCATACAAAATGTTCACATTTTGCACAAGTGGTATAATCAAAACCATTAATCGCAGTCTGCTGTCTACTTGTTCAGACATGTTCAAACTTGTCCAGACATGTTCAGACTTGTCCAGACCTGTTATAGCTTACGCAAACACTTCCTGCAGCCGGTGTAAGGTAGGGGAAAATATTATATATATAAGAATACTAATCATAGAAATATTAGTTTTACGATAACAATGACCGAAGACTGCTTCTCAAATCATAGTTGGGGTTTTGACTCATGGGCTGACGAGTCGTGGAGCCAGGAAGAGGAGGAGGTTATACTCTGGAGTGAGACTGAAGAAAATACTCCTCCTCCACCTCCTCCAATGGGACAACCACACTCCTGGTCAAAGGTGGAGGGCTGCAGCTGTATAAATTGCGCCAACATTCAGGGCCCAACACAAAATTTTGAGGGGTGCGCACCACTACAGCAACCCGAACTGGAACAGGTGTCACCATCACCACCACCCTCGTCACCACCTCCTTCGTTTCAAGCAACATATAGTTTTACACTTCCTGAACCAACACTGCCTCTAGATTTAAATCCCATAAAGATAGAAATTAGGTTAGGTAATAAACTTATACATGTAATTATTAAAGATTAAAATAAAAGACATTTTATTTTTAATATGTGTTTTATTTCATTAATATATATATATACACCGTATTTATCTCATATGCAAAAAAAAGCAAAACTTGACAAGGAGAGGGAGAATAAATGTACACTTAAATATATGCTTTATTCAATTAATATACATATTATTTATACATAAGGGAAACAGAACTTAACAATGTGTAAGTATCGATATAATCTTGAGGTGTTGTTGAAGGCCAGGGACCGGAACATGGACCGCTTCTCCAACCAACAGCTTCACCATTTTCAGCTTTTCTGATATTTTCCTGAAGCCATTTAAAAATATCTGTGTGGTGACGTACAACGCTAGGCTGAAATATATAAGTTATATGGTTAGTATTTAAATATTCGAACACGTCTTCTATAAACTTGCTGTGGGCATAATAAGCAGCCTCAAAGACAGCATCATGAAGAAAATATGGATATTGCTGTTGCTCGTCAGTTGCAAATTCGATTCGAGAGCCAGATGATATTGTTTCAATAAGAAAATGCTGCTCGTAGGAAGTAATGCTCTGTAACGATAATTTTGAAAGGATTAAATTAAGATCTGTTTCAGTATTAATTTTCAACTCTCCTCTTCTTACTTCGTTAATAATTTCCCTAATAACATTAAAGGCAGCTAACATAGTTTTTAAAATTTCATTTACGATAGCGGTTTCAGCACTTTTAAAGTGCGTAGCCCAAATAAGAGTTTTGCTCGGTATAGCAATACCAATTTTGTGCAATATATACTTCAAAGTTTGCAAGTCGTTACGTCCTATAGCATTACGTAAATGGAAATTATAGATTTCTCTATTTTTAACATACAAATCTTTGTTCAACCACAGTATATATGAATTTGACGGTAACATTTTGCAGACTGAGATATCTTAGAGAGAGCTGGTGTTTATAATGTGGTTGGTGGGCAGTAACCCCAAGGCAAAGTGTCAGTATACATACAGTTTACTATTCTTTTGTCATCATGTGGATCTAAAGCCTTTTTTCTTTGTTTTAAAGAAAATACGTTGTGGGTTTTTGATCTAATTGTTCTCTGATCGCAAAATACTGTTTCGTTATTAAACAGGCAGTCTTTGTAATCCTCAAATGTAATTCTATTCAAAGCAGCTCTGGTAATACCTTTAGCTTTCTTTGAAATTTTAAATTCTCCATTCTCAGCATCCTCTAACGTTTTGAAAGCATACAATTTTGCACGTAGACCAACAAATTCGGTAATTATTTTTCCGCTCATTTCGTCTTTCATTAGACCTATTACTTTTTTATTAACTTGTGGAAGGTTATATGGATTGTTCGGAGGATAATCGCTTGTATCAAATTTGTGAATATCTTCCCGTATAAAATCGTATATATTTGGAAGGGTAAAGTGATATATGAGACTATCTGTGTCTGTGTACAGCAGTTTTGCTTGATTACCCATCTTCTGTTTAATATAATTGTAATGAAAATCGTATATTAAAATTTTTGAAATATCTAGGATTGAAAATCCAACGAATATTGGCTTATTAAAAACTATTTCCAACTGATTTAATTCTATAAGTACCAAGTCTTTATCTAAAATAGTACAGCTGTGAAAATTTGGTTTTGATATGTATGCACTGGCTCCGTACCTACCTTCCCATTTAGAAATTAACTTTATTGTTTTGTATTTTCTAACATTTTCCATAGTTTTGCCAAATACAGCATTATTCATAAGTTTATAAAAATCCTTTTCAAAATTATTTTTGGCGGCTTGTCTTAATTTTGTATTTAAATCTATGTATGGTTTAAGCCAAGCTGATTGCTTAAATTTTAATATTCTGTGAATTTTTACAATTTTTAGCCCTAAACTTACAGCTTGCTGCAGATTGCGGTAATGTATTACGTAGTTTTCTTTTTTAAATAAAGTGGTTGTCAATTTTGATTGTTTGGATGTTGGTGGTGTATAATGGTCAGGACATAGAGGCAAATCTTTGTGAAGTTCAAATAAATTTTGAGGATATTCTAAATCGACTTCATAAATATAACCTGTTTCAGAATCTTCCGGCGTATTTAAATGATCAATTTTAGGAATATCTAAATCATTTACCCATTCAAACCCTCCATACGGTAGATATTCAGACATCCCGGCTCCGTACATGTTATTAATATCTAAATATAGGATATACGATTCAAGATCGGCTTCTACGAATTTTTCACCCATATATCGATTATTAGCTTTAGCGTATCGATTCGAACACTGTGCTAACCCTCCTCTAATACCCCTCTCTATGAACAACAGTTGTTCTACATCTGTCAACAGCTCAAGTTTAACTTTAGTAGTTTTTAACATTGCCTGAAATGCCAATCCTGGTGCTGTGTAAAAATGTAGAGCATCTAATCCATACGTTTTCATACAATTCTCTCTAAAATTCTCAAACACATCAGCTAAGAGTAGAACATCAACTGTAAGGTACATATCAGCATACTGACCTAGAGTTTGCATATTAAATGTGTTCCAAACACGCAGTGCATGTTCATAATTTTCATCTGAAATGGCTGTTCCATGCAACTGACTAAAAAATTGCGTTTTGTCAGGAAGACTTTTATCATTCAACTTTTCAAAATTGTCTAGGTAGTCGTATGGAAAGATACCCTTACGTAGTAGTAATTCAAATTCTTCTTCGCTCTTGCAAAATTTACGTGTAATAGTTTTTAAATTGTTCGGTAAATTTAATGACAATTGTTCTAAACTGCTAGCCATAAATCGAAATGAGTCTAAAAATCTAAAATCAATATTTGTACCATCCACATGCTTTGTAAATGATATAAATTTTTCCTTATTTATAGGCAACAATTTAATATCTCCCATAATCAGTTTTGCCAATGGTTTTATAATAAAATGAGAGTCATAACCGCTGAGATTATGAAAGAGAACGGGAATATAATGTGCATCTTTATAGTTAAGATTACAGTGTTGATGAGCACTACCTCTATACTCACCTGTCTGATGATTGTGATCACGTACACGCACGTCTTTATCGGTGAAAGGTTGTTTACAAATGTAACAGCATACCGATTTTTGAAATGAATCGTTTTCCTGCTGGCTAATATCCATAGGCTCTATATTTGACAGTATACTATTTACTTGATATGCTATAGATTGTAATTCTTTTACAAACCATTCCATACAGTCGGCACCACGATATATATTAAATCGAGATAAACTATCGTCATATGAACATTTTAAATAATAGGCAACACTAAATGGAACATGTTTTTGATAAACCCCTGCAACGTTCTGTTCTTTTTCTAAAACACACTCCACATCCGCGTATATTGAAAATGGTACTTTTTCCTGGTATTTATAATCTTTAAATTCTATTGTTGTACCTTCTTCGGGCATTTTAATTTTGGTTTCATTTACACCATTACAATTTGTAATATGTCTTAAATATGATTCTTTAGTTACGAAATGATTTAAGCATGTATCGCATACTAAAGTTTGAGCGTGTTTCTTATGCATTTGAGTTGTAACCAATCTCGATAAGTTTCTTATCCAACAGAAATGGAACTGTCCCTCATCGTTGGATATCATTAGTAAATGTATAGCATCTTTATTAATTTTAGTATTTTTACTAATATATATGGGCAATACTGAACTTTTACCAAATTTGTTTTTCCTTTCTAGTGTATATACATTTATACGTAAATCATTCATTGTCTCAAATTTTGATATATCTTTTAATTTCATTGGAAATTCTAGTCCCGAGTACTTTAAAACTTTACTGAAATGTGGATATGAAGATGTTCTATCAGAATGCACATTTGCAGGACGTAATGCTGACACTACTGACCACAAAAAACAATATTCGTCATCATTTTTTACGTTAATCACGGCCTTTTTATTTTTAATATCTTTAGGTAACTCAATATATTTACCTACTGTTAATGGTGTGTAATGATTTAAATTTACTTTTAAATGTAATATCTCGAGCAAACTCCAACCTGAATCGCGTTCTTGAAAATCTTCTAATTTCGTCAACAACTTATTCTCAACATTAGTCGCATACCACTCTTTTAAATTGGTACCAGAATCAATTTTTTCATTTTTAGTACCAAAAGTTTTTAAATCTACCTCGCCACTACTAGGTTTTATAAAATATGCACTAAATATTACGTTAGCTTTAAGCATTAACTTATCTTTTATAATTTGTTTTACTTTTATTGAGAAACTTCTGTATGCTTTTGCAAGAAATTCTTGTGGTTCCTTATAACCTAAATTTACAATCATACCTGTTCTTATTCTACTGTTAAAACAAGAATCTACATCTTCCCATATCAACTTGTTCTTTTGCTGCTGCTGCTGCTGACCACTCCCTACACCCGCTCCCTTCTTCGCTAATTTTGTTTTTAAATTTCGCAATAATTGCCGTTGCCCCTTTAACAAACTTAAATTTGCCTCTAGCCTGAATGGATTATCATTTTTAAAACTATGCTTACGTATAAATCTACTAACAATTAAAATGGTTTTATTTACATGTTTAATCAATGACTCAGCCTCATCACTATATTTTACAATCGCTATCGCGTCTTTGATTGTTTTTATTGAGTTCGAACTTAATTCGGTAACGCTGTCTGTTGCAGACATGTTCGCGCGCGTGCAGTTGTAATACTAACTATTGCAGACAGCGGAGTCGCGCTATTTATTCTTCGTCGCAGCTGATAATGGAGGCCTGCGTCAGCAAAAAAATTCAGACAAAGGCAGCATTCAATTTAGCAGTCGTGCAGATTTTTCCTCAAACAATGGGTTCCTTTGTTCAATTTTTAACAGCTTTGCAGATTTCTCAAACATGTCTGGACATGTCTGAAGCTTGTTTATCTGATAATGGCGGTCAGCAAAAATTTCTCCAGACAACAATGGCTTCATTGTCCAATTATCGTGAGGTCAATGACCCCGACTAGGCCAATGACCTTGACCTCGGCTAGTCCCGTGACCTTGAAAAAAGTTCAAGGTCAAATGTGGTCCAGAACGCCCCTAGCTACACTACTGTAATTGTATTTAGAAATTAATTTAGAATTATTTTTCTAAAATTAATAGTGATTCGAGTACTCGACGTTTTTCGACAATTCTATTTTGAAATTTACTTCTTGGAATTAGGTTATGTTTAGAATTTTCATATAAATCAAGTTTGGACATATTTAATATTCGATTAAATTGTTTTTGACAATTTATATTTTATTTTGTAATGTCAGATCAAACTTCAATGTGCTACTAACAAACTGAAACACCTGAAACGTGTATTTGATTCATAAAGTCAAATAGTCATTATATTTTAAAAGTAATTCAGTCTTTAACTGCAAGATAAAGTTGTTAGTTGAAGATTAACCCATTCAGCTGGGATTTATGAGTCCCATTGCTTGTAAAACTGACTAGTCGAGGTTTCAAAAACAATAATCGCATGACATAATTTTAAATGTCAAATTGATTTATGAGATACGTCAATTACTAGTCATTACATTAAGAAGTAGGGTAAGTACATAAGTGAGCTATACCACCTGATAGTGCTTCTTTTTGATAATTATAAAAAGGGTATATTTAATTTGATATGTAATAGTGCTCCAAAGAGAGCTATTACATTTTGACTTACAATTTGGGGTTTGATATTAATTGTAATAACACCGCGAAAAAGAGTTATATTACAGCTTGCTTGCAAAACAATATTCGAAGATATTGCATGTTCTTGCAATAACTCTATAACCTATGAAAATGTAAAATGATATTTTGACTGTAGAAAATTAGTTAAATCACGGCCTACTGCAAGTCCTTTAGAAATTAAAGCAACTATACTATTTATTTATAAACAATAAAATCATTACAATTGTAATACAACTTATAGTAGTAATTCAAGTTCTCTTGGCTTTTTCTTGCTAACTCGTTTATAATTTCATCTACGTTCACCTGCAGTTCTTTGTGAATGGAGAGCATTGCCAATCCATTCAGCCTATATTGGGCTGTTGTATTTCGGAGGTAAGTCTTATAGTTATTAAGGTACCAAGTGCATTATGAGTAAAATAAGAGCCTAAGATTGTTAGTGTACTAACCGAGGGGCTTTGGCCCGAGGTGTGTACAACAATCGCGGGCTCTTAGCTCATAATGCCCGTAGTGCCTTCAAGGTTTTATGTCCTACCAATTTTCTTACCTAATTCATATTCATAATCAATTCATATAATTACTATGATATAGTATTTAAGATTGATCTAGTTAGCTGATCGAAGTTAGATTGGTGACATTAGCTGAGCTGGAGCTTTATTTTGTATCTAAGATACCTTAAAATAAAGTCATTAATTACAATTAATGTACTGGTAGGACATAAAGGTGGAGAATGATCTTTCAGCTGTTGCAGTTGACACAGGAATCGTTGCAAGAATTTGCAGCAACTTGAATATGCTTGGAAACATGTCCTTATTGCACGTAGCTAGCGCATCCATTGCTGTCTTATATGGAAGATTTTGTACATTTGAACTCAGCAATCACGTCCGAAGGAGGTTCATTGAGATCGGATTTTAAAAATGGTCGAGTCCGAATTCCGAATTGATATTCAATTATTATACCTAAAATGTAATTTTAGATTTTTTTGTTTAAGACGAATTTTAGTTATTCCTGAAGCCTCTGAGGGGTGTTCCGACACCCCTATCACCCCCCATAGTTACGGCACTGATTATGATCATTTCTTTGAACAAAAATGTAATTGGACAAATTCATAAAACAAAATGGTAGCTGTTTTATACAGTGTGTTTCACTTTACATGGAAGCACCCCTGTATTTTATTTGTTTTTGTATGAATCGATTTGAATTTTTTACCAGTTGTGCAACTCACCAAGAGGCATCTATTCATGTCCTTGAGCGCAAATGACGTTATTAGCCTGGCCTACTACGATGAAGAACATGAGTCGTATTGTCAATATTTTGCATCGCATTAGAGTTGCAGCAAAAAGTTATTAAGAAAAGTTGTTTAGAATCAAAATTATACCCCAGATACCGATTTTCGTTTAATAATTCGAATTTTTAATTTTTATCCATAAATTTGTCAAAGTCCCAAATTTCAACTTTTAATTTGGTATCAAATGGTGCCATGGAGAAACAGCATTTTTATTATTGTTGCAAACGTCATTAGCTATTAATAATGGCTGAGTTACGTTTAACTGTAGCTGAGAAAGTAGAAATAATTAGAATTACTGGTGAAAATGCAAGATCCAACAGAGAAGTAGCTAGAATATTTAATGGAAAGCATCCAGGGAGTGCACCTATTTAACCTGGAACTGTTTACAAAATTAATCAACTTTTTAATTTGTGTCAGGATAAATAGGTGCACGCCCTGGATGCCTTCCATTAAATATTCTAGCTACTTCTCTATTGGCTCTTGCATTTTCACCAGTAGTTCTAATTATTTCTACTTTCTCAGCTACAGTTAAACGTAATTCAGCCATTATTAAAAGCTAATGACGTTTGCAACAATACTAAAAATGTTGTTTCTCCATGGCACCATTTCATACCAAAATTAAAAGTTGAAATTTGGGACTGACAAATTTATGGATAAAAATTAAAAATTCGAATTATTAAACAAAAATGGGTAACTGGAGTACTTTTTTGATTCTGAACAACTTTTCTTAATAACATTTTGCTGTAACTCTAACGCGATGCAAAATATTGACAATGCGACCCATGTTCTTCATCGTAGTAGGCCAGGCTAATAACGTCATCTGCGCTCAAAGACATGAATAGATGCCTCTTGGTGAGTTGTACAACTGGTAAAAAATTCAAATCGATTCATACAAAAACAAAGAAAATACAGGAGTGCTTCTATGTAAAGTGAAACACACTGTATATATTGTTATGATACACCATACGTTGGTCGTAGATAAAATTAAAATGTATAAAAGAAATTGGGATGTTAGTACAATCCATATTAACCCATTAAAAAAGGTCGATGATGTTTATAAAAGTTTTATGAATAAATTTGAGTTAAAGCAAATTAGTAATGAAATGATAGCTATTGAACGTTTACAGGTGGTTTGAATATAAAAAGAATATTTAAGAAACGATAGTATAAGTAATGACAAATGCAAAATTCTGATAAGGATATAATTAAAGTAGGTAGATATCAAATAAGAACAGAATATCGGAGGCATAAAGCATGGAAATATGGTAGTTAGGAAGTTTGTTACCATTATTAGAAAACAACTTGAAAAACATGTAAAGAAAATCGTTTTGATCTAGTAAAACATATCGAATTTAACCCTCTTTTAATGTAAAACGTCTTGGTTTATTTAAGAAGGGGAATCTAAATCTACGTGGTGTATATAAAAAAATATTAAGAAGCAAGTAAAAGAACCAAAGAATTTAATTACAGAAGATAATTAGCAAAGTGGTAAAACTTAATGGATACAAGGTTTGTTATTTACTAGTAAATAATTGAAGAATTAATTGGAACAGCTTTGTCGAGAAGAATCCATTTGACAAGTAACATAAATAAAAAAGGTGTTAAACCAATCTAAGTGTTGCTGAGTAGAAAGACCATAGAAGTGTAGGTAAAGCGAGAGGATCCATTACGGAAGGTAGAAGCAGAGGCAGGAGGAGATCTGGTTTGTTCTGTTGGCTGTTTGCTGTCAAGAATTTTGAGTTTTGGAGTATTGGAGAAAGCTTGACACTGGTTATCGATACGTGAGTGCTGCATTGCATAGAGCTGTTTAGAAGGGATCCATTCCAGAAAGTAGTAAAAGAGACAGGAGCAGATCTGAGATTGTTCTATTAGCTGGTTGCTGTCAGGGATTTTCGGTTTCGTGGTATTGGACGAGGCGTGGCAATGGTGATTTGTTCGTGACAGCTGCATTGCAAGAAGCTGCATAAAAGGGTCGATTACAGTCTTGAACATTTTTGAAGTGGAATATATAAGGTGGGTAATTTCTTAAAACATACCAACTACAAAGCAAATAAAGACATCATAAAACGTGCAATTAATTAAGAAACAATAACTTGCCGCATTATATAAAGTTATAATGTACAATTTTTAGAATTGGGCATTTGTTATTAAAATTTGAGAGTTGCTGTTGACATTCAGTTGACATTGGAAGTGACATTTAATTTGAATGAATAGTTGAAAAATACTTGAAAATAATTTTTCCAGAACAAACTAACTAGATAACTGAACCCAGACCCCTGAAAGAGTCTCAGACGTTATCATCTTAATATTTGAAACTTTTGCATATTAAAAGGTACAATTCAATTTTAAAATAGTGTAGTCAGTGCAATATATAAGGTCTGCTCTTTTAAAAAGACCGCGCGAGATTTTTTTAAAATTATTTTTAAGTAAATCGGTAATTCACCGAACAAAATAACCCGTTGAAGGTTATAAATACAAGTTCCAACCTTTCAAAATTTTTTGTCAATGTTTTACTAAATTTAAAAAAAAAAATAATTGTATTTAATGCATATTTGTTTTAATTTATGCACTCAACAATACAATGAGGTTTATCAGTTATGGAACCGCTGATCGTTGATCATATTCTGTAGTTTTATACTTTTATAGTTGCTACTTACTTAGCTGCTTTCGCATTACACATTCGAGTGCTCTGGAGTGCACCAGAGTAAGTTACCTCGCGTTCGAATTACAACATAATTTTTGGAGTAACTAACGTTAGTCTTCCTTCCCCTGCCCCCCCATTTTACGGGAGTTGAATGTTGAAACTGTAGGCAAAAGCGTTGCAGGTACAGTGCCACCAAGAACGCAAAAACCCCGGGTAGGGGAGGCTGGCGCTAGCTCCGTTTGATAATTACACTCCGTAGAAAAATTATAAACATTCGTAGACACAGGAAATTTAAAATTTTTATTTTAAAAATCATCAGAGTTCTTTTACATATGACAGTGTTTAAGTTACTAAACCACTACATATTAAATACATTTATTGTAACAAAGATAATAGTAAATAGAACAACCAAGAATGCAATACATATTTTTATAATAATAAATTACTGAGAGATTATATAAATTAAATATATTATATTTGTTACGTCGCTTCCGTATTTAAATTTCTCGCGTGTTTGGGTGACCAGTCGCCTTAGGGTGGTGGAACGCCGCCGGCTACACCCCCGCTAAAGGCACTCTAATCTGTATATTCATTATTCTCGTTCGCGCTCTCGTGTGTACACCCACATTTGGGGCACGTTGATAATAAACCATTTTTAAGCTCGAAACGAAAAGAACGGTGGGTGTTGGTGTTAACATACGCCGTCAGCGTACCCTACATTTGGTCCTTCCAGCCGCGATACTTAATCAGTGATTTATTAATTAAATCGACAATTCGAATTATTAATCGGAGAAGTGCGCTTGCCATAACCCGAACTCAGCGTCAGCAGTCTTCAGGTGCATCTCAAAACACGAAAATATTACATAGTGAGTCGCGTATCACGTGTAATATGCTAATTTTGATTAAGAAAGAGTCATAATTAGCAAAACGAAGCCAAGCTAAACCACCCGAAGCCAAGCCATTGGATTGCATTTTCCCGCCAACATCTTCCAAGAGGTCTGCAGCGGTCCCATACACGGCGACATGTGCAGTTGGTATCCCACATCCTGCAGCATCTCGCATCTCGCTCGCGCCGATCATCAGCGATCCAGCTCTCTCGTTCCACGCGAAAGGAGACCACACGCACTCGCTACCTCTTCTGGACAAAGAACCGTCACATCTGTGGGTGACATCTATGCTTTCTTTGTCTATCCTAACAAAATATAACAATGTCCGAAAATCCTAAACTCCAAGCATTGACTACGGAGCTCCAAATATTAAAAAATAAACGATCGTTCTTAAAACGAAGTTTAACGATTTTACAACAATATTTGGATAGCCCTAGCGATAAACCAGATTATGCTGTAACGAGCCACGGCCGGGTCGCATATTCGGAATTCGCCGACACATTAGCCGCTTGGAACAATTCGGGTGCTGCGAATCAAAGACTCGTAAAGTACCGACGTATTAGACTTATGCGTCGGCTATTTACGAAATACCTAATAGCATAAGCATGCCTATGTTATGTAATGTATTGTTTTAATAAATATTAGGACGTGGATATAGTCCCGTACGTGGGACCCGAAAATAAAAATTGTAGTCCCGCACGGGCGGAGTCTTATCACGCGTTTGCGCGGTTCATGTCCTATGGTCCGGGACTGCTAATTATTCGTTAGAATCCCGACCTACTTTCATACACTTTTGCACTTTAATTTCTAAAATGGTATTAGGTAGAGCTGGAGGTAAATGAATATTTTAAGCTAATTAATAAAAACCGATTATGAAACCGATAATTATTTGATAGGAAACTACTAGATAGAATGAGCAACAAAATATATGTATCGCATTTCATTTGGAAATGTATCTACTACATTTCTTCATTCAAAATCGTTAAGAAATGTGGTACTTTTCCCATTAGCAACACTTTTCTGCCTAGCAACGGCGATTCATTTTACGTTTGGCAATACTAAAGTGTGTTCTTGGTGACACTGTAAGCCTATGTCAAATTCGAGGTTAGTAGGTTAGGTTTTGCGTCAGTTTTGACACAGATTGGCGCCTAACCTGTTAACCTCGAATTTGACATAGACTTACAGTGTCACCAACAAGACACTTTAGTACTGCCAAACGCATATCATCAACTGAAGCTGCTTATTGTGCTTTAGTACATAGGAATGAGTTATGCTCATCTTGGTTATGTTTTGATAGTTTGTGTCACTTGTATGTAAAAATTTAATATTTTACATTTCTTATGAATTGCGATAAAATAGTATACTTAACACGTTAGAAAAGTGGTTTTACTGAACTCGTATGGCCGTTTAAGTACTCACTAACGCTCGTGCTCAAACACGCCATACTTGTTCAGTAAAACATTTTTTTTTCAACTTGTTGAGTAATATACTATTTTTCGAAAACTGATAAAAAATTTTGACATTTACATTACACCTAAATCGGTTGTCAAAGTGACTGTTTTTTGTTCACTGGATGTAATAGTATTTTACAGTAGAAGTCCGTTAGGATAGCCTTTACTGCCGAGCCAGATAATTTGTGAGACGAGCTCGAAGAGCGAGTCGAATAATACTGGCGAGGCAGTAAAGGCCCTAACGGGCGTGTATTGTACAATAGTTTGTGTAATACCTACATACAATTCGGTCATATCTATATTTTTCTAATTTATTTTCATCAAAACGATAGGTTTGTGTAATGACATTTTAGAATGATTGAGAGTGCGTAGAACGTTGCGACTGTTGTTTATAAATGTCAGTTATTTCCAATTTCGTGTATGGTTGTAAGCAGTTTTAAGTTGTAACCAGCTCGTAATTTATGACATCTGTAGAAAATGATGAAGATATTCCTAAAGACGTTAAGATTCTGAATGAGCAAGTTATTTTAGCGCATGTTCAGGAGTTATAGCAGTCTTTTGCGCCTTTTTCTATGTGGAGTTGAAGGCTTGCTTGCTGCTGGATTTGTGTGACAAACGTCACTTTGACGTTTGGCACACAATTTAGCAGGCCGTGGTCTTTACGGACACTTTTTACGGCCGGGCCGTAAAGAGGTTGCTTACGCAGTAGTAAACAGTCCTTAAAGAAATATTTAACAAGCAGGTATTACAAAAAAGTTTTTTACAATCTAGAACAAAAAGACTTTTACGTTCAGCAATTTTTGATTAAAGAAGAGGTCACAATGTAGACAAAATTTTCTTTGAGTTTCCGCTAATGTGGAGCTGTGCAGTTTTCGAAAAAAACGTTGTTTGATACTCGATTGTACAATTCTTTTGCATTCTCGAATGTTTTCTTGCTCGCCATGCTCGCAAAAAACTCATTCTGAAATGCAAAACTAACATTTCGCAATCTAGATTAAAAAATAACTATTTTTACCTATCGAGATATTAATGAGAATTTTACACTAACAAATTCCGACTCCTACTATATTTGTTGTGCCAAAAGAATTTTCAACTGCCATTGTATACACAGGACATCGAATATTTACTAATTTGTATGTTCCGTCCGTAAAAAGCATTTCAGGAAATAAAGAAAACGACCATTTCATGCTTGGATCTTGAAAAAATATGCTTTTGAATGTATTCTCTTTAACTTGTATATTAACTGAACAGTCATGCTGTTCTTTCATACGCGATATAATTTCTTGAAAGTTGTTTTGCTGGTGACTTAAGAAGTCGCAGTAATATCGAATTTCCTGTTTTTTTTCACTAACTCTGCTTGCAATAGTTGCAAGGTCAAAGCCGTTTTTTTATTTTCATCGGAGAGCTTTCTTTGTTCGGTAGCTGCATCAATACTTCCCTAAATAATAAAATATAAAAAAACAACTTCTGCGATGTCTTTTTTTTACTCACGTTGTTGGATTATCATGATTATGATCGGTGATCATACTTTTAATAATCAATGATTCCCCCCCTCCCCCCGCCCCGACAGAGAGATCTTTATTTTTGCCGGACAACCTTGCTTAAAAGTGCTGTAATAAAAATGTTGATTTTACTTCCTTTTACTATAAAGGAAGTATTCGATTCACCCCAAAAATTCGAAATTGAGTTTTCAACGGATCTTCACGTTTTAGAGTCCCCTGATCCCAAAAAACATATTTTTTTTCATTGGTCTGTCTGTCTGTCTGTCTGTCTGTCTGTCTGTGAACAGAATATCTCAAAAACGAAAAGAGGTATGGCGTTGAAACTTCATATATAAGTTTTTTTGTACTATGTAGATGAGACAGCAAGATTTTGAAGAAAATCGCATAACCGGAAGTAGGTGTTTACTCTTGTGATTTTTCCGTTTTTTCGATTTTTTCAAAAACGGCTCTAACGATTTTTTTTAAACTTTACATTTTTCTTACATTTTTAATGTGTATTGATGTGAGATAGGTGATTTTCCAGTTGAATACTTCTAAAGTGGGTTTCTTTTGTTTTTTTTTCTATTTTTTTTATTAACTCCTATTTTAAATAAAACACCCGGTATATTATTACATTTTTGAATTCACCTTAAAATTCTAGAGAAAATTTGTCTCTTCAACTAACACTCGATTTTGTACCGTTTTTGTAGAATTTGTAATTTTTGAAAATTTTTAACAAATAGTTTAAAAATAAAAAATGAAATTTCTGACTAATTATAAGATCACTGTAAAAGGAAGTTGTGTGAGTGTATCACACCAGATTTTTTGTTTTCTTCCCAATTAAGTATACACTCACCTCTCATGTAGACATCGCCTACTGTTAGACGGCTTTTAAGGTAGAAAGTTTTGTCCTACATGAATGCAACAGTATTTTATAACATAATTCTTTAATGCTGAGTTTGCTATACCGTATAACTTGGGGCAGTGATTTTTAGCATTGTCAAGAGTTTTGCAATCTCGTTTCCAAAATTGTACCCTATTCTGTTTTTCATATAATGTTGGCTTCATTTAATTCTTCATAGCTGTTAAAGGCATCGTTTACCTTTAATTCACATGAAGTTGTCATTATCGATCAATAACGTTAATAACGGAGACAATATTAATCAATATACGTCGATGAACAGAATAAGCTGACCGACACACTACAAGAACGGGAAATGGACAAGAGTACAGAAGAAAAGACCGCGCAAACGCGTGATAAAACTCCGCCCGTGCGGGACTTTAAATTTTATTTTCTGATCCCACGTACGGGACTGTATCCACGTCCTAAATATTAACTCAAACGTGTTATACAGGGTGTCCGAAAAGTCTTAGTATGAGCTAATATATATCATACTAAGACTTTTTGCAATGTCAGTAGGTATATAAATCTCAATGCCTATGAAGAATGCGTTATGATGATGAACATTTATTACTTATTTATTAGGGCACAATGATTTACAGAAAAATTACTCTAAATAAAGGCATTAGTAATATATGGTAAATTTAAATTATACCTCTCGTTATACTTACCTGACTTTAAAATTATTGCGGCGTACCAACTTTTTGATTTAGAAATACATAAGTTGGTATTAGTGAAAATAAACAAAAAATCCGTAAAAACGTTTATTAACTAAATAAAAATGTAAAAGTACAAAATATGAGGTAGTTGTATTTTCATTTTTTTTATTTATTTCCCCCCAATCCCACATTATTTTGAACACTGTCGCTAAGGAATGGGGTGCTTTCCTAATCGTACTTTTAAATTGATGTAACTTTCTTACACTGCACTGTTGTAATATTTACTTTTGTGTTCTTTGAGTTGTTTGAAAATATACTGTTATTTTATTTGTATTCGTATAATTATGGGCATTCGACTAAACCATCCACTGAAATATGATACTTTCTAAAATTAGCACGAAATCGGAACGAGTCCCGAACCAATTTTAAGATCGGGGGCGTTTTAGCAGGTAGATTTAAATTATGGAAAGGCCTTTAGCCGAGAATTCCCATATTTGGAATGTTGTGAACCCGAAGTGACCGAGGGTTGCATTTTAGAATGCGAGGGTGCTTATGTGTTTTGGGCAGTCTGTAGGCGAGATCGCACATGTGTGGACGCGAGCCTAATTCTTCGTGAGTGTGTGGTTCCACCGCGATTATGTTTTGAAGTGAAATGCATTGTAGATTATAATCGAGTGAATAAAACGATGAGGTCTGTAATATCTAAATAGAATACTAGTGCCTGCGTAGCTTAGCAAATGTAGCTATTGTACAGCGAAGACGAACATTCGATAGTGATTCGTACTGATGCTGATTGTAGATCGCTTTGTTAATTGGATCGCTGTTAATTGTCGCAGAGGGTGCCCTCGTACCTGGGTTAATGACCATCCGGCGTGATGGCCCACGACCCTTGACCTGATAAGCATTGTGCTTTTCAGTGGCCCCAGTTAGCGCGACTGGGGGGCTTTTGGTGAAGCTCAATTCCCAATGATGCCTTGTACCTGTGCCTTTTACAGTCCATGCGGTCACTGTAACTGCGGGTACACTGACATGGGTTGTACCCATTGATGCCGTTAACGTTCGGTTAAGGCATACTAGATGCGGTAAGCATCCGAGGTTTCAGGATATTACAGGCACATCATCGAAGGTGCACCGAAGAATATACCTGATGATAGCTTCTTCGAGATGCGGCGCGGGACGACGCGGGGGGCCATACGACCCCCTGTAAGTATTATGTAATGAGCACATTACTGCTAAAAGCTGAATGTTTGTTGTTTTGCTTGCATGACTGAGTGAAATTGGCTGGGTTTATGTTCGCGGACGGGCGTGTGTGACCACCTGCTAAATGAAAGGGCTCGCCGACCACTTCGCAACCCCCAGTATCACGTTTCTGATTTACAACCCCAGATCGCAGGGGCGTTATGGAATTTCTGGTAAGTCGCCAGTTCTTGTGAAATTTATGCATGTGACCGATCTGAATCCTTCGAAAAATAAATTAGCCCAGGGCACCAAAAATATGTGCCTACAGCACATTGCTTTCTTTCCTTTCATTGTCGTCTTCCTACGACCAACTGATGTAGGCTGTACCGATATATGCTTACCTTTTTTTCGTGTAGCTTGAGGTCTTTTCCTTTTACACACTACTCTCTTGTATTTGAAAGCTGTATGTAAACCAGATACCAAAGTCTGCTCTGAGTTCGCATATTTATCACAATTGCTTAAATATGCTTTAATAGCAGGATAAAATATTGATGGGCTTCTTTCCAAATGTCCCATGATTTTTTCTGAGTGTTGTTTCCAATTTTCTTTCATTTGGGCAATATCATGATCTTCGTACGTAATGATATCATCAATATTATCTTTATCAGTATCAATATTCATAGCAAAATTAAGATTTTGTGAAGAAACTGGATCTGCATTGCCATCTTCATCAGTTTTCTGCTCCATTGAAATGTCTTGAATAGGCGAAAATAGCTGCTCGTCTGCCTGCTTTCCGGTTGCAATCTGGTAAAGATGACATTTAACTTTTAACGATAAGGTGTTAAGAACTGAATGTACCTATATTAATTGTGAATCCCTGTGGACACGTACACTTGAAAAGTAATAAATCTACGAAGTATGTGACATTTATATCACTCTGACTCTTTACCTCATATTCAAAGTCATTAAGTTGTATTATATCTTCATCAGCCACGTCCTTTTCATCAGGCAAATAACGACTAATAACCGTCTTAGACACTCGTTTTAGAAGAAGAATATCTAAAATTCGTTGCTTGTAATAAGATTCAAAGTTGGTAGTAATAAAATCACATAGTTGAGGTAAATTGAACGCTTTCGTCCTTTCCAGGGGTATATCTTTAAGCAATCTAAATATTACTTTTATGTAATTATTAGCATCAGTTCCCCTTAGTGGTAAATGTTGTCGATATAAAAGGCACCAAGTGTCAGCTCTGTCCATCATATTCTTTACATAGTTTGTGAAATTATTATATTTGCAATTTTTAATAAATTCCAAACAAGACTTTTCGAGATCTTCATATGATTTTGATACAATATTTCGAAAGCATTTGTAACAACTTTGCACATCATTTGAAGAAATTTTATTTTTAGCTGTTTTAAGCCACTTCCAACAGGCTTTCAAAACGTGGAAAGTACACAACAAGAAACATGAATCAGGCCATATCTTTTTTAAAGCGCTCCGTTCTGCTAAATCGTCATCCGTAAGAATAACCTTTGGTTTAATTTTAATGGGAAAAATCTCATAAAGGGCATGCACGGCTTCTACGAATACATTTGATTCTTGGCTGCTACTTAGGATGCAGGCTAAAGGTAATCCTCCAATAGCGGACTGTGTTATAAAGTAGTAAACTTTGTGATTTTGTGTATCACAGTTGCCCGTGGAATCAACCAACATAATCTCTGACGATTGGTAAAGCGTTGCAACTCTTTGCATAATTGGTGTGCAGAGTGCCACGGCATAATGGTCTTGTTTTCGAATTATTTTGAAGAGAGTGCCGTTTTTTTCTAATAACGATCTAAGCTTACTATCTAAGTGAAATAACATACTCTCACCAATTCTTTCGGCATAGTTTTTTTTTAATGGCTTTTCCATATGGATTCTACATCGGTTTTAGTAAGAATAAAGTATCTATCCATAACAATATTTTCATAGTTGTCGCCATGTTCCTCCATCATTGATAAAATGTAAGAATGATACGCAGATGACACTGAGTGACCCTTCTCAAACAGTTCGATAATACGATTCTTTACATGGAAAGCAACTGGTCGTTCTCTTAGCGCAGCAGCATAATTTAAATTATGATTATGCTTATCCCGATACACGGCCATTTTGGCATATAAACATCATTATTTTTCGACTTTGTGTCTGGAATATATCGTTTTATAGTTACAGATAATTTTGCTGGACAGTCTATATTTCGAGAAGTCCTTTTTCGACAACTTTCATTTTTACTTTTTTGTTTTACATTAAAATGATAGTGATATAATCTTTTGAATATTATACCTGGTTTTTCAGTACCAAGTTTAAAGGTTTTTGAACTCTCCAAGTTTCTTTTTCTAACACTTTCCAATTCAGTCAACCATTTCTGTAACAAACAAATTAATGTCCGGTGAATTTAAGGTTCTTTTTAACATTCAACGGTAACACGAAATAGAATTTTTTGTATCAATGGGGTTAACACCTTAACTGTTAGTCTCAAACTGAAACTTTCGCGACAAAACATTCTTAAAACTTATTGCGTCATTTATGCTCACAGTACACAAAACGTTGTGGCGTGGCGCGAATATAACATAAACATAACCTAAAAATAATAAAAATCGACATACCTCAAATTCGTCTTTATCACTTATTTGTAACCTAATCGTACTAGAGGATGTATTTTTATAACACATATTTGGTAATGTCTTTGGATCCATTTAGCTTTAATACTCGTATATTTATATTTACTTTTTTTACGACCGACCAGAAAATATTTACTTTCTGGGGAATTTTTTCGCCAGAAAGTAACGTTTTGCAGGTCAAGATCGGAAAACGGGCATCAGGGACCGGTAATAGTATATTGTATGTTAAGAGCTGAAAGTGCATTCTTGCCGCTTGCTCGTGAATATTGCTGGTTGAGGCAAAGCCGAAACCAGCAATCATGCAAAAGCGGCAAGCGCACTTTTAGCTCGAAACATACATACTATTTTTTTGACGACTGAGCATATTATGAATGGAAAATATCATATTTCATTTTATTGCAAAAATTAATTGACAATCAAGTTAACATTACTCGCGCAGTCTATTAGACATGTGACGCGATTATTTCGACAAATGACGGGCATTGTCAAGGAAACATTCGGACGTGGCTACCTATTTTGTTCACGCGGAAACCCAAAACGCTCGGCGAGCGGCAAAGTGATGAAAACGCACGCTCAGCGGCAAATATCAACTTTCTGTTGTCAAATGACAGTGAGAAAAATCTACTTTCGATGTCAGTCGTCGAAAAAGCTTTTGCCGCTCCCTGATGCCTTCGTTGCTATGGAAACAAGTTTGTGTTATTGTTTGGATACGTCAATAACACTTACTAATGTCATATTTTTTGAGTTTTCGAAAGTGAATTCGCAAGTTTGAAAGTATGGACCCGGATGTCGTAAAAAAAATATTGTACGATACACTACCGGAAAGTGTTTTGCAGGTCTCCCCAAGCTTCTGCTTGGTTCGACCTGCAAAACACTACTTTCCGGTCTCGTAACGTAAATTACTATTAAATCACTGTTTATCACGCCCAAGAAACTAGTTAAATCAATCTGATTTACAGCGAAAAGAAATACTTAAAACGTAAATCGCCGATGCATTAGTCTAATACGTCGGTACGAATTTCGTAGGGACAACATGGGTAACTTTTGTATTTGAAGAGATAGAGAGATAATTAAATTAGCAAAAAGGTGCAGGCTTGAGAGCTCATTAAGAATCCATTTTCAAATTTTACTTGTCATGGCCCACTTGTCTAAAATTTAAAAAAAACAAAATCTCCTAATTTCTTTTATATGCCGTAACTTTTTTGTTACTTAAGATATTGAGATGCGATTTGAACTAATTTGCATGGTAATTTAAATACTTTTATTGGCACTTAATAAAACCAATTTTATTTTTGCAAATTTTTAGTAATCTAACCTATCCTCAAAATTTTAAATTCGTACCGTGCAATTTTTACTTTCCCATACCCATAGGTATAGGGAAGTCTTGGAATCATGAAAATTTTGGAAATCGAGATTTTCACAGAAATATCCGTTTTGGGCCTCTAGGAACCCAAAAAAGTGGTTTTAAAAAAATGTCTGTCTGTGTGTGGGTGTGTGTGTGGGTGGGTGACGCTCCTACAGCCGAAAGTATTCCTCCGATTTTGATGCGCTTTGGAATGCGGGGGTGTATCCAAAATGCATCGACAAAATAAGCTTTTCAAAAAAATCCGAAACCGGAAGCGGAAGTTACGCATGTTTTTTTGGTATCACTGTTTTCGTGATTAAAATTTTGAAAATTTTATCGCGGTTAACGATAGAGGGTCATAAGACAAATCTGTTAGTTTTTTTCCGAACTCGCTAGGTTTAAAATGAAGGGCGCTATGATTTTTTGAAAATTTTGAGTTTAACGCCCTATTACTCAAAAACGGATGAATCGATTCAATTGATTTTTGTTTTCTGAATAGTATATGAAGGCTAACATGAGGTGATATAAAAAGTGTTTTGAAAAATATTAAGGGGCCTAAATTACAAATTTTCAAAATTTTGGAAATTTTCTAAAAATCATTTCTCAAAAACTGCCCACAGGAATTTGTTTAAACTTCATACACTGATAGACCCCGAAAAGGGCTATCGATCTGTTTTTTAAAGAATCTCATGAATTATCTGTGGCGCCCTCTACGAAGCTTTGAAGTTTGAAAATTTAAACCCCTTTAATTAATAAACAAAACAAGATAGGTAGCTGGGGTTTTCACTGGATTGCTCAGTGCATAATGGAGCATATGAATATGCAAAAAAATATTACACTCATGGATATATGTAAGCGCACCGGCCCCCTCCCCCCTCTATTTTTGAAAAATAATTTTTTTATTCTAACGGTTGTTATATTTTTGCGTCAAAGAATCTTTTTCCCCAAAAATAAAAAAATCGATTTTGTATGCCCTAGAAAATATAATTTCCAGGTACTTAGAAAATTTCACCTCGGTGCTACAGCCGTTTTGAGGAAAATAATACATAAACTAGTACAGTGGCGGCTTGTCTACTTGGCGCCATCTACAGAAGCTCGGTGGTCACGTTTTGAACTACACATCTTATAACATAAAATCGTAGCTCTCTTTGTTTGCGTGTAACTATGTTTGTTCGCAATCTCCTCCGAAGATATAGTACGCTGCAATTAGACCCAAACCTCAACATCCAAAGTAAAAGTTTCCCTCCAGCTCCAAATTGTTCTATACAGTCCACATATTGTTTGGTAAAAAGTTACACCATTTTAAGCGTCGGGTTTGGAGGGGGGTGGGGGGAGAAGTTAGTAAATTAGTAGTTTTTATCAGTTTTTCTTAAATATTTCGAAAATTATGCGGTTTAGCGCGAAAAGTGTTATATACAAAAATAATCTACATTAAATTGTGAACAAAAATGGTCCTGTGCATAATCTTGCTAAAGTGAACGGTTCCAGAGTTACGGAGGGTGTACGGTGTAATTAGTCCAAAAAACGGCCTAACCCCAACATCCAAAGTAAAAGTTTCCCTCCAACTCCAAATTGTTCTATACATTCCACATATTGTTTGGTAAAAAGTTACACCATTTTAAGCATCGTGCTTGGGGGGGGGGGAAGGGGGGAGAAGTTAGTAAATTAGTAGTTTTAATCTGTTTTTCTTAAATATTTCGAAAACTATGCGGTTTATCGCGAAAAGAGTTATATACAAAAATAATCTAAATTAAATTGCGAACAAAAATGGTCCTGTGCATAATCTTGCTAAAGTGAACGGTTCCAGAGTTACGGAGGGTGTAAATCTAGAAATTTTTTAGATTTTTTGGAAAAAATATGACATCACATAGTTCGCACAGTATTCTAAAGACGAACAATAACAAAAATGACAGCAGAACAAAAAAAATTAGTTTCCTTAGTGATCTCATATTTTTTCCAAGAAATCTAACAAATTTCTACATTTACACCCTCCGTAACTCTGGAACCGTTCACTTTAGCAAGATTATTCACAAGGGCATTTTTGTTCGTAATTTAATGTAGATTATTTTTGTATATAACACTTTTCGCGCTAAACCGCACAGTTTTCGAAATATTTAAGAAAAACTGATAAAAACTACTAATTTACTAACTTCTCCCCCTCCCCCCTCCCAAACCCGACGCTTAAAATGATGTAACATTTTACCAAACAATATGTGGAATGTATAGAACAATTTGGAGTTGGAGGGAAACTTTTACTTTGGATGTTGAGGTTAGGCCGTTTTTTGGACTAATTACACCGTACTACCTCCGTAACTCTGGAACCGTTCCCTTTAGCAAGATTATGTACAGGACCATTTTTGTTTGTAATTTAATGTAGATTATTTTTGTATATAACACTTTTCGCGCTAAACCGCACAGTTTTCGAAATATTTAAGAAAAACTGATAAGAACTACTAATTTACTAACTTCTCCCCCTCCCCCCTCCCAAACCCGACGCTTAAAATGGTGTAACTTTTTACCAAACAATATGTGGAATGTATAGAACAATTTGGAGTTGGAGGGAAACTTTTACTTTGGATGTTGAGGTTAGGCCGTTTTTTGGACTAATTACACCGTACTAATACTGGACCTATTAAGTTGTACGATGGCTTAAAAGTTTGCTAATTTTCAGACTTATTTAATTAACTTCTCTAGGCAGCAGTATAATTTAATTAACTTCTCTAGGCAGCAGAGCGGAGCGCCTATCGCTGTCTACTATTAGCTCGGGTGCGCGCATTATTCAAACAGGAGAGTGTGGTTCTGCGGTAAGCGTGCTGGCCTATCACGCGGGAGCTCCGGGTTCGATCCCGTCGATGCATCTTTTTTTAAAATTTATATTAATGAATCTCTCTTAATTTTGCGAACCGAAACGTAGTTCGGGTGACTCACTAGTTCTTTTATATTTACCCGCAATTTACGTGAAAGTGTAAACGCTTATCACGGTGAAGACGTGAGTCATCGAGTTGAAATTTTGATATGTTGTAAAGACTGTTGAATAAAGACGATATGAACAGTTTCCAGTATGGGAAAGTCCAGGGAGGTAGTCACGTCCACTTTTTTTTTATCCTTTTAAGAGAGGATTTTTTTCGGAATGCAATGATGTATCACATGATAAATGGAAAATTCTTAAAAAAACTGAGCTTATTTTTTTACAGGCAGAAATCACTAGTGCATTGATCACAATAACTTTGTTTTTTTGTTTATCACGTTATCTGTGAAATTATGTTTCGAAACAAAAAGCAAGCTTATCATCATACGTGCCTGTCAGTAGTGTGACTGTTATTACTTCAACTTATAATGGAAAATTTTAAAAAATATGACACTACTGGCAGGCACGTATGATGATAAGCGTGCTTTTTGTTTGAAAACATAATTTCACAGATAACGTGATAAACAAAAAACAAAGTTATTGTGATCATGGCACTAGTGATTTCTGCCTGTAAAAAGAATAAGCTCAGTTTTCAAAATTATGAGGAATTTTTCATATCATGTGATACATCATTGCATTTAGAAAAAAATTCTCTCTTAAAAGGGCCAAAAAAATTGCAAGGTACCAATTTAAAATTTTGAGATTAGGTTAGATTACTAAAAATTTGCACAAATAAAATTGGTTTTATTAAGTGCCAATAAAAGTATTTAAATTACCATACAAATTAGTTTACATCGCATCTCAATATCTTAAGTAACAAAAAAGTTACCAACTTTTCCAGCTGATGCAAGTTGGGCAAGAGAAGGCAGAAAAGGCCCAAGAGAAGGCAGTAAAAGCGCAAGAAGAACTGAAAGCCGCACAAGAAGTACTTAAGGAAGAGCTGAAAGAGCTGAAAGCCGGGCAGGATAAGGCAGAAAAAGCACAAGAAAACCTCAAGGAAGTACTTAAGAAAGAATTGAAAGCCGCGCAAGAAAAAGCACAAGAGGATCTTAAAGAAGTACTTGAGGAAAAATTGAAAGCCACTCAAGAAGAAATGAAAGCGAGCCATAACTAGTTGGCAGAGGAAATCAGGGATGTTCAGGAAGAAATGGAGAGAAAGATGGCCGGACTTCAGGGTGACTCGCTGGAGCTGCAGGGACGATTTACCAAGTCACGAAGTGGCCAAGGCCAACCACTCCCTCTGAATCTGCTGGCTTCTCTTCTCCTCCTGCAGTAAATCAGCCTACCTTATCGCGAGTTGCTGCCCCTCAGGTTGCTCTGTCCCAAGATACTGCCCCAGTAAGGCCCGCAACATCTGGCTTGCACATGAAACTGTCCTCTTACGATGGGAAAACGTAGGTACCTGAAGCAATTTGAAGCCGCAGCCGTCGCTAATGGTTGGGAAATGGCAGACAAAGCGACCGCATTGATCCTAACATTGCGAGGGGATGCCCTAAATGTTCTGCAAATAATTCCAGAAAATCAGCAGAGGGACTTCCAGCAATTGGTGAATCGTCTGGAACGGCGTTATGGCAATGGTCATCTTCAGCATGTGCATTGTGCCCAGTTGAAGAATCGAATTCAGAAGTCCGGGGAGACTCTGCAAGAACTTGAGGCCGACGTTGCTCGACTGGTTCGGCTCGCGTATCCATCGGCGCCGAAGGACTTCCTGGAGTAGCTAGCCGTCCAAACATTCGTAGATGGAATGAAGGACGCCGATACTCAGCAAGCGGTACGTCTGGGGCGACATAGGACACTGGGAGAGGCCTTAGCCCATGCGTTGGAATTTGAAGCGGCAAGGACTGCCTCCAGAGGACATGGTCGTGTCCGCGGTGTCGCCACGACAGAGATGGCGCCTGAATCCATGGAGGACATGTTGCGACGACTTATAAGGCAGGAGACGAGGGAGAAGGGGCCCCGTTGCTGGAGCTGCGGAGAGATGGGTCATCTTAGGGCTCGCTGTCCGAAGAAAGGAGCCCGAGTGTCTGACGAGCCGTCGGAAAACTAATGCGAGTCGACAAGAAGGGGCGAGAGTCGACTCGTGATTGCCATGCCCCGGAGATTCCCATACATGTGTCGTCTGTGCAACACCAGCCTGATAGTCTCTTCATTGATGGGAAAATAAATGGAAGAGTTCGGTCTCTGCTGTTGGATACTGGAGCGATAAAGTCCATCGCAAGGTCTGACGTAATACGAAACGAGGGTCAGCTGCTGCCCACCAGGACACGGCTTCGCACTGCCACGGGAGGCGCAGTAACCACACATGGGTAAATGGATTTGACATTGAAGATTGGGAATCAAACCCTCAAGCATCGGGTCCTGATTGCTGACATTGCAGACGAGTTCATTCTGGGAATGGATGTCATAAAGTGTGGGTTCACTTTGGACCTGGGACGCGGCGTGATGCACGTGGGTGGGGAGGAGCTTTTCCTACACCCAAGAGAAGAGATCGCAGTACGAGTGGTATTGGCGGAAGATGTTACTCTGCCTAGACGAACCGAGAGGGTCGTGGATGCATACCTGGATGGCGATCACCGTTGCAACGTAGTGCGCATGATTGAACCCGATTATGACAAGGAGCTCACTCATGGTATCCTGGTTGGGAAGACGTTGGTAAAGACTGGGCTTAAGGTCCCACTAAGGATGATGAACGTCAACAGGGAACCGGCAACCGTCAGGAGAAACACAACCCTGGGAAGATGTACACCGGTCTCCGCCGTTGTCAGAACGATTACTAGTGACAGTGGCAGCAAGGCGAAGGGCTGCCTAAAGGCATTAATGAACACCGTGATGTCTATTTGCAAGGGCATGAGCCAACAAGAAAGGAAGAAGGTAGAAGATCTGGTGGCCCGGTACCAAGATGTCTTCGGGTGCGGAGATCATCCCAGCGGCCATACCGACGTAGTTAAGCATAAAATCAATACTGGGGATGCTCAACCGATACGCCAACATCGAAGAAGGTTGCCCCTCGCCAAACGGGAAGAAGCTGAGAAGATTGTCCAAGATATGCGAAACCAAGGGATTATCGAACCGTCCAGCAGTCCGTGGGCCTCCCCTGTGGTTCTTGTCAAGAAGAAGGATGGCTCAACGAGGTTCTTTGTTGACTACCGGCAGCTGAACCATGTGACCAAGAAAGACAGCTACCCTCTGCCACGAATCGATGATACCCTGGATACGCTCTCCGGTTCTCAATGGTTCCCGACGCTAGATTTGAAGAGCGGTTATTGGCAAGTCGGAATGGAACCTGCGCAAAGGGAGAAGACCGCATTTACTATCGGAACTGGGCTCTGGCAGTTCTCCCTCATGCCGTTCGGTTTGTGCAATGCCCCCGCCACGTTTGAGAGGCTGTTGGACACCGTCCTGAAGGGTCTATCTTGGCAGACCCGCCTGATATACTTGGACGACATCATAGTGGTGGGTAAATCCTTCAACGAGCATCTGAAAAACCTGGAGGAAGTGTTCGGTAGACTGTAAGGTGCCAACCTGCGATTAAGTCCAAAGAAGTGCCACATCTTCCAGAAGGAGGTACAGTACCTGGGGCACGTCGTATCCCGCCAGGGAGTAGCAGTAGACCCGAGTAAGGTGAAGGCAGTGCAGGATTGGCCAATCCCGAAGGATAAGCATGAGCTGCGAAGCTTCCTGGGCCTCTGTACTTACTACCGACGGTTTGTGCTGGGCTTTGCAAACATTGCAAAACCGTTAACCCGTCTAACGGAAGAAGGACGACAGTTCGAATGGAGTGCTGAGTGCGCGGAAACCTTCAAGACGCTCAAGACTGCGTTAACCAGTTCACCTGTACTTTGCTATCCACGTCAGGAAGGCCAGTTTATCCTCGACACTGACGCTAGCAATGTCGGAATCGGTGGTGTTCTGTCCCAGGTCCAAGATGGCCAAGAGAAAGTCCTGGCATATTTCAGTGTCCAAACCCGAGCGGAACTATTGCGTAACCAGGAGGGAGCTTCTGGCAGTAGTCAAGTCCGTGGAGCATTTTAATAAATACCTGTATGGCAGAAGATTCTTGCTGAGGACCGACCATGCTGCTCTAAGTTGGCTGCTTCAGTTCAAGAACCCTGAAAAACAGGTGGCTAGTTAGATAGAGCGCCTACAAGAATACGACTTTGAAATAAATCATCGACCTGGCACAGCCCACCGTAACGCCGATGCGTTATCCAGGAGGCCCTGCCCTGCGGATTGCAGCCACTGTTCAAGACTGGAGAGTCGTGCGGTACCCATCAATCGTACCACTGTAGTCGACGACTCGTGGGAGCTAGACGAGTTGCAGAACAGCCAGGAGAACGACCCCGACTTAGGCACGGTTATACCCTGGAAGCGAGATGGCCGTCGACCTACCTGGCAGGAGGTCTCCGCCACCAACCCAACGGTGAAGACCTATTGGGCGCAATGGAACTCCTTGCAGCTGAAAAACAACGTCCTGACCAGAATCTTGGAAGACGACGACGGTAGGGCAACGAGATCACAATTGATGGTCCCAAGGAGTAGAGTGGCCGAGGTTCTGTGCCACCTGCATGATGGCTCCTCTGGGGGACACTTCGGATTGAAGAAGACGTTGCAGAAGGTCCGAGCTGCCAAGATGATGTCCGAGAGTGGTGCCGGAGGTGCGAAGCCTGCGCTACAGGAAACGAACCGGTTGGCAGACGTAGAGCTCCGATGCGGCAGTACAACGTCGGTAGTCCGTTCGAGAGGATAGCCATCGACATCGCTGGACCTTTTCCCGAAACCGAATCGGGAAATAAATACATCCTGGTGTGCATGGACTACTTCACCAAGTGGCTCGAAGCGTACGCCCTTCCGAATCAAGAGGCCGGTACTGTCGCTGATGTTCTGGTGAAGGAGTGCTTTAGCCGTTTTGGAGTCCCCCTGGAGTTACATTCCGACCAGGGCCGGAATTTCGAGTATGGACTGTTCCGGAACGTCTGCAAGCTACTGGGGATACACAAGACCCGGACCACTGCCCTCCATCCTCAATCGGACGGCATGGTAGAGAGGATGAACCGAACCATGGGGAAGCATCTGTCCAAGGTGGTTTCCGAACATCAGCGTGACTGGGACCAGTACATTCACCTGTTCCTAATGGCCTATCGATCGGCAGTACAAGAGACAACCAACCACACCCCAGCCACGGTACTCTTTGGACGCGAGCTGCGATTGCCATGTGACCTCAAATTTGGAAGAAAGCCTGGCGAAGAAACGGCTGACGAGGACTACGTGGGGAACCTGAAGAAGAGGATGGAAGAGATCCACGAAGCCGTACGCCGAAACATTCAAGGTGCCAGCGACCGAATGAAGGACCGATATGATGCCCGCGCTGAGGCCGGTGGTTTCCAACCTGGCGATTTGGTATGGCTTCATGGCCCAGAAGCGTCCTGGCCTCTCCCCCAAGCTCCAAAGAAACTGGGAAGGCCCCTACACTGTAGTTGCTCTACTGAATGACATGGTATACCGAATTCAGAAACCTCCTCGAGGAAAGTGCACTTCAATCGGTTGCCCCCACATGCCGGAACCAATGAAGAAGTGGAGGCTGTCGCGGAGCAACCTTTGAGACAACTAGGGACCGGAGGAACCTCCTTCCAGGAGTTTATAGCCGCTTATGGGGGTACGAAGACTGCGCGATTTGGAGTCACTACAGAGGTGCAGCTTGACCTGTTCGACACCCTGCGGCAGTATTCCCTGGCACACTGCGTCGCCCAGGACCCCCAGATGTCTAGGGAGATCGCCGCTGCCTTCCGGGAGAAGTTTGGCCGGTTAGACCAGCTTCGAGAGCAGGCACCTCAGGTTGGCAGAACTTTGCAGCTGAAGGAAGGCAACAGCTCCATTTATTACCTGGTGACGAAAAGGTTGTCTTACGAAAAACCTAGTTACCAGGAGCTCTGGTCTGCTCTTTTGGACCTTAACGAGCAGATGGTGAAAAACGGCGAAACCCGGCTAGCGGTGCCGAAATTAGGATGCGGCCTGGATTCGTTGAACTGGAGGGTCGTACGCAGCATGCTGGAAGTAGTCTTCGACCGGACCGGCATCCAGATCGAGGTCTGCTGTTGCAGCCCGGTGCGAAGCATTGAGCCCACGGTGGACTGCTACTTCTTCAACCAGTCCGTGTGCAAGAAGGGCACCGCCTGTAAATACCGCCATCAAACCCCCACAAGAGCGAGTGGCAGGCACCCGACGCAACTCGTTCTGGGACAGAACGACGTAAGGTCGTTGCCCCGGACATATGACTCGGCCCAATTGTTCCAGAAACGCCGCGTCCCAATACTCGAGAAGCAACCTTGGACGTATGAGTCATCTTCCAGATCAATCGAGAGCGGCCTCGGTGATTAATTCACGCGGTGCGTCACCATTTGCCGGAAAATCCAGCAAGCCCGCGAAGCTTCCGGAAGGAATTATTTCGCCAATATATAAGCCAGCGCAGCGGGAATAGTGGGCAGTTCGAATACAGCTCGAAAGGCGCAAGCTGCTACATAAATAGACGCGTATAAAATAAATAGCCACACAAATAATTGATGTTTAATCATGTGTAAATAAATAGAGTGTATAACCATACAAATCATTACCGTTAAGCCGTAAATATTAATTAGTGTATCGTTGTTAGAAATAGTTCCTAGTTTAAGTAATTCGTGTGTTTGTAAGTAATAATAATTAATCATTGTAAATAAATGTTTAATACAAGAAGCGTCGTATAATTTTTAAATAGCCCGAACGTAAAAACGTAACAATACAAACAAAATTATTGGTCAATTGGCAATTTGCGAAAAGTCAGTACATACATGTGACGAAATGATCGAACAAATTTACAACGTAGAGTATGATAACGATTTTAATGTAGCCTTTGATAAAAATACCATAACGAATTCATTATTTTCTGAATTAAAGGTAAATGTAGATGCCTTAATTACCCCCGCGGTTGGTACGATCACGTCAACCACAAACCAACCTGTTTCTCATTCAGCAATCAAACTGCCTCTCGCAGACCTACCTAATTTTTCAGGGAAATTTGATGAGTGGCTAACTTTTCGAGAAAGGTTTAAATCTCTTATCGACTCTAATAAATCTTTAGCTGATATCGGAAAAATGCATTACCTAATTACTGCCCTTAAGGGAGAATCCGCGGAAGCAGTTAAGCATTTAGATATAACGAGCACTAATTATGAAAAAGCTAAAGAGTTATTAAGGGAAAGATTTGAAAATAAGCGCGTGATCGTTACAAACCACATTCGAGCTCTTTTCGAGTTAGCTGCAATCACGAAGGAGTCGTATCAAAGATTCCGAAATATTCTAAACGCGGTCACACAACATACACATTCATTAGACGTAATGGGTAGAAATGTTGTAAATGACGATTTGTTGGTGTATCTGATCATTTCGAAGCTTCCCTTTCACACGCGTAAAGAATGGGAAGACAAGCTGCCAAATTCAGATTTGCCTACCTATAAAAATATCATCGATTTTCTCACACATAAATGCCATACATTAAGTGCATTAAACATGAAAGATTTGTTAGAATCAACTAACAGGGTGTCCAAAACATATTCCAAATTCGCCTCGTGTAATATCGCTACCGGTAAGACAACCACAATGTGTAAGTTTTGCGATCAAAATAATCACTTTACGAATCAGTGCCCAAATTTTCTAAATTTAATGGTTAAAGCGCGAATCGATGCGGCACGATCAAAAAACTTATGCTTGAATTGCTTAAGGAAGGGACATCCGACTAAAATATGCAGATCTTCGCGATGTAGTAAATGTAGCGGCCTACATAACACGGTTTTGCATATTGAAAATGTGCAGCAGCCGGAACCTACGCAAAGTCAAGCTGATAACACGAATCTTATACCTGCAGCTTCTTTGCACGCGATTAGCCCTGCGAAGAATCGTCTAATATCGTGTTATCTACCTGTATTGTAGAAATTCTCGACTCGCACGGTAATTATCACAAAGCTCGCGCGATCCTTGATTCAGGTTCGCAAATAAATATAATCACGGCAAAACTCGCACGATCGCTCGAATTACCGACAAAGGTAGCTAATTTGCCCATAATGGGTATACGCAATAACTGCACAAATGCAAATTTCTTATTAAGCACGAATATAAAATCCAAATTTCTAACGTTTGATGACAATTTAGATTTTTACGTAATAGACAACATTACGAGTAACGTTCCTACGAAATCAATCAACGCAAGGTCGATCAAATTGCCACGTAATATACAATTGGCGGACTCGCGATTTTATGAATCAGGCAGCATTGATCTGCTGATTGGAGCACAGGTATTCTTCCAATTGTTGTGCATTGGCCAAATTCGCACCAACCACCCGGGCTTGATTCTGCAAAAGTAGGTATTTGGCTGGTTAGTGTCAGGAACTGTTTCAAATAAATCTCTCATAACACGTACACCAGTTTCTTGCCACGTGAATGTCTTACAAAATTTAAGCGACAATATATCTAAATTTTCGGAGGTCGAAACCGCCCTGGAAGCTAAACAAAACTCCAACGAAGAAATAGAATGTGAAAATCATTTTGTTCGAACAATCAAACGCGATGGGTCAGGCAGATTTATTGCTTCCTTGCCATGGAAGACGGACCCAAAGTCATTAGGAAATTCACTCGAAACAGCAAAGGAGAGTTTTCTAAATTTAGAACGCAAATTGTTAAGAAATCCCGAAACTAAAAAGGAATCTGATGCTTTCATGGAGGAATATTTAAAACTCGGTCACATGAAGGACATAGGTACCATCGAAGGCGCACGCAAAACAGGATATTTTCTTCCCCATCATGCGGTTTATAAATCGGAAAGCACCAGCACGAAAACCAGTGTTGTTTTTAATGCTTCGTGTAAATCCTCGTCAGGCTATTCACTAAATGACACCCTTATGTTAGGGCCGGTACTTCAGGATGATTTGTTTAGTATTTTAATTCGCTTCCGGTTTTACAAATACATTTTAATCGCAGACATCAGCAAAATGTACCGACAAATTCTAATTAACCCTGATGACACATGTTATCAAAGGATTTTATATCGTTTTACACCTAATGAGCCGATAAGGGTGTACGAATTAAAAACGCTAACATATGGTATTAAACCAGCATCATTTATTGCTACTCGTTGCTTAAAGGAGTTAGCTCTGCAAATCGACAAAACTAAGCCTGAATTGTCCAAAATTATCAGGCAAGATTTTTTATGGATGATTTAATCACATGTGGCGATAATGAAAACGATCTTATCGCAATACGTAACGAAATTAGCGCCGTGCTAGAAGGCGCTGGTTTCCCATTGCGAAAATGGGCATCAAACAATAAAAATATTTTAGGCTTGCATGATCAACAAATAAATTTGGCACTAGATCGTAATGAATCGGGCAGTTTAAAAACGCTGGGAGTGTATTGGTCGCCCGGTCCCGATACAATAGAATATAAGAGCAAGCTAAATTCAAAAACGTCGCGAATAACGAAACGGCTGGTTTTAAGCTACATCGCGCAAATATTTGACCCTTTAGGGCTTCTCGGGCCAGTCATCGTAATAGCTAAAATAATCATGCAAGAATTGTGAAAACTGAAACTTGCGTGGAACGAATCGATTCCTTCAGAAAGTTTTACTCGTTGGGAAAAATTCGCTAATGAATTACCCAAGGTGTCGCAATTATCAATACCTCGAAAATTGATAAACCCAAAAAACTCGAAACTCGAGCTCCATGGATTCTCAGAAGCTAGTAAACTTTGTTTCGGCGTTTGTATCTATCTTCGCGAAATGTCTTCAGACGGAAATATACACTGCGGAATTATCTGCTCGAAATCAAGTATTGCACCTCTGAAAACACTCAGTATACCTCGGTTAGAACTATGTGCTGCGTTACTTCTTACGGAGCTAATGCGCAAGGTAACGAGTGCTATCGAAAGTGCTCCCGGATTTAATCCTATTAGCTTGAATTATTTTTCAGATTCAACAGTAATGTTAGCATGGATTCATTCCTGCCCTAGCAGGTAGAAAACTTTCATAGCTACTAGAATAGCCAAAATTCACACGAATTCAAGCGCCGAGTCGTGGTTTCAAGTATCCACCGGCGAAAACCCGGCAGACATCATTTCGCGAGATTCTTTCCCCGGTCAATTAGCGGGCAACAGCTTGTGGTGGAACGGCCCCGAATTTTTAAGTTACATAGGATTTTCTCCTAAACCGTTTAGGCCCGGTCCTGACGACGTCGTTCCTGAAGCCAAAATACTAATCATTCAGGAGGCCCACCAATCCGCCCGCACAGCGAAGCCCTGTGAGGAATTCGCAAATTTCATTTTTACACGATATTCCTCACTTTCTAAATTAATTAGAATTATCGCGTTATGCAAGCCGTTTACTACATATTGCAAGAATAAATCCCGGAGATATTCACACGTAATAACCGCAGATGAATTAAAAAATGCGGAAATGTATCTCGTTAAACTCGTCCAGGTTCTACACTTTAAATCGGAAATAAAGCTTTCGACTAACTCACGCGAGATAGCAAAATGTTCCAAAATTCTTCCTTTAAGTCTATTCCTAGACGATGATCAAATTTTACGCGTAGGCGGTCGTTTACGCAACGCGGATCTTAAATTCGGAACTAAACATCCCATATTAGCACCTAAAGGTCCATTTTGCGATTTGCTAATTAAGGATGCGCACGAAAAAAGTTTGCACAGTGGAATGCAAGGTACTTTAGCCACAGTGCGACTTAATTATTGGCCTATGTCAGGTAGAAGTGCCGCCCGTAAAGTAATAAGAAGGTGCGTATTGTGTTTCAAACACAACCCTATAAGGAACAAACCGAAGATGGGCAAATTACCTCCTTCACGTGTAAATATTGCCCGTCCGTTCTCTAAAGTCGGTATTGACTTGTTTGGCCCATTTTATTTAAAAGAAGGTTCGCGCAAATCACGCAAAATTGTGAAGGCTTACGGATGCGTATTCGTTTGCATGCCTTCAAAGGCCGTGCATTGCGAATTGGTGGAAAATCTCTCCTCGGAGGCCTTTATAGCGGCACTAAAACGGTTTGTTTCACGAAGAGGTTTACCAATTGAAATCTTTTGTGACAACGCGACGAATTTCGTAGGTGCAGCTAACGAAATGAGCGAAATTATTCAATTACTAAAATTTAATCAAAATCCAATCTCCCAGGAGATGGCCGCTCGTGGCATAAAATGGAGTTTCAACACTCCCAGGGCCCCCCACATGGCAGATTTGTGGGAGACAGCAATAAAATTATACAAACGTCACATTTATAAGACAGTGGGAATGCAAAATTAACGTTTGGCGAAATGTATACGCTTCTTACCGAAGTCGAGTGTATCCTCAATTCTCGTCCTCTAATTCCCATCTCCCAAGATCCTAATAATCTCACCTACTTAACCCCCGGACATTTTTAATCGGGGATTATTTCTTTCTCTGTCCGAAGTTGACGTAAGGTCAGAAAGTGTCAACAGGTTATCGAGATGGCAGCACACCCAGCGCCTGCAACAAGAATTCTGGCTGAAATGGAGCCGGGATTATCTGCAGGAGCTACAGCGAAGACAGAAATGGCGCGTTCCTGAGGGCCCTACACTGCAACCCGGAAACGTTGTCCTAATCGCGGAAGACAATGTTCCTTCCCGAGCTTAGAAGATGGGGCGCATCTTGGAAACGCATCCAGGAGTCGACGGAGCCGTCCGTTCAGCAACCGTTAAAACCGCGAGTGGGGTTATAAAAAGACCTACTGTGCAATTGTGTGTGTTGCCAAGTGAATGCTAGGACAAATGTGACAGTGCCATTAAAGACATTCACGATTAACACCGTATTATTTTATATTTAATGTATATTTCTCATCACTCGTATTTCAATGTATATATAGCTATTACTAGTATTTTAATGTATATTTCGATATTATTTTTATGTATGATTTGGTATTATTTGGATTTTAGTGTAGGTGTGTTTATTATTTGTATTTTTACGTATGTTTTAGTTAATGTTATTTTTCTTTGAAATCGCTCATTTCAAGGGGGCGGCCTACGTTACGTCGCTTCCGTATTTAAATTTAAATTTCTCGCGCGTTTGGGTGACCAGTCGCCTTAGGATGGTGGAACGCCGCCGGCTACACCCCCGCTAAAGACAGTCTCGAATCTGTATATTCTTTATTCTCGTTCACGCTCTCGTGTGTGCACCCACATTTGGGGGCACGTTGATAATAAACCATTTTTAAGCTCGAGAAGTGTTTTATTTACTCGAAACGAAAAGAACGGTGCATGTTGGTGTTAACATACGCCATCAGCTTACCCTACAAGATTGTCTATTTATCATTATCCTAAAGGCCAGAGCCAGAGCCAGAGCAAAGAAAAGCTGAAGAGAGAAAGAATGCTGACCCAAATATAGTAGGTACATATATTCTTCTTATAATCTATAATGGACTTGGTTGTAATCGATTCTCGTTTGCAATAGACCGATTACCAAAGCCCCGACTAAAGAGTCATTTAAAAGTAACTTTTGTAAACACCTGCTTCATCATTTTCCTACTCCGTAATTAGGATCAATATATGTTTCGTCTAGGAACGGAACAGGTTTTTTTCGTACCTAATTCTTCGATTTCTTTTATTTTCCTTAAATACCTAGAACGCCAAGATAAATGTCACTCCTTTCCATGAGAAATTTTCGTTTGTCACATTTCTTACAATGAAAGCCTATTTCGTTTAGATGCTTTCTCAAAGTTTCTCGACCGCCAGTATAGTTAACTTTCTCATTCCGTCTGTTTACTAAAAATACATTTAGACTAGCTACTTTATGCTCCACAGTGAACATTTCATGAACTGTTCTTCGCAAGACTCCCAAATCAAAATCGTCGAGAACGACTTTCTTAGAGCCTTCCTCGAGTTTCTTCTTCGCAGATGTTAAAGAAGTAGTGCCTGGAAGAAATAAGGACTAAAGTATTATCTGCATTATGTTTTTAATGACAATGCTGAGAAATAATATTGTAATTTTTAAGTATTACCTTATGTAAGATCATCATCATCATCATCATCAACATCATCATCATCATCATCATAGAACAGCATTATGTTGTCTACTCCAATTTTGGACATACGCCTCCTCAAGATTCTTCCACTTTGTCCGGTCTTGTGCTGTTAGTGTTCATTGTAGTCCTGATCCTATTGCGACATCATCCTTCCAACGTGCTCTCGGTCTTCTTGTATCACGTTTGCCTGTTTGAGGTCTTCAGATGGTCGCTGTAACATACTCCTTAGAAACTGTCTTTATCAGAAAGGTTCATTTTCCAGTTGCTGCGGCTGCTATTTCTGTAGATTGCTGTACGAGAAATATCAATGTTCCAGAAGTATTCTGTTCATCAAAAAAGTTTATGACATTTGCAATAATACTTCTTGTTTCTGAATGCACAAGCTTTCTTGCTTTATAGCTCATTGTAATCCTATGTAAAAAGGAATTTAGTATTACATAAATATATAACTGCAACTTAAGGTAGCATTTTAGAAAGCATTTAATACTTATGATTTGATGTTATATAACCAAGCCGCCCAAAATTAAACGACGAATAGGTAAACAATAATAGAACTAACGAAGAAAAACAATGCTAAATAAAATTAACAAAGAACAACAACACTAAAATAAACTGAAAATTAGACACTTCTATCTGACGCAATAGCAACAATCGCGAAGTGACGTTTATGTTTTTTGTTTGGATGTACCTCTCCGGAAAGCTTGATTTTTATTGGTTCTCTAGTTCCCCTTACTGGATTTTTAGATTTAGTTCACATATTTTCCGGGAATTTTGTGTGCTTGGTGGTACTGTATATTTTGTTATTTTTATACTTGGTGTATTTTGCGAGTTCGATTTCAATGTAGCACAAATTTGCCAACATCACAGTGGTTGGAAGGAACTAGTAATTAACAAGCGAATTAAGGCTTTTATAGCAATAGTGCTATTGCTATTGATATTACCCCTAATGTGAAGCCTATCGGCTGGTTTTATATAACAATATAGTTCTGTACCAATTGGAACGCAAAACAAGTTCTAGAATTTTTAAATTTCGACTTCAGATTAGGATAGAAAATGAAAAAGTAGAATAACAAGGTGTGAAGAACCAGCCTTCTACCTTGGAAGGATATATTCACCTTATAAAAATGCACACGTAGAACAATGAAGAAAATAGGATTAAATCTTATAATATATAATATAGTGGCAGTGCTTAAATTTAATAGAAAAGAAAAAACTTATTTTATTTACATTGTTTGGCCTTGTTTAAACTTAGGTTTGTGTTTTTTCTTAAATTTATATTTTAGTCTATTTTTGTGTCAACTATAGAATCTTAATTGTCAAGCTCTGTTTTAATTTTTAATTTTTAGCATAGGTATTTGTTGCTTATGAGTGGTTTTGCGGTTGCACATATAAATGCACAATCGATAACGAATAAATTTCAGTTGTTCCGAGAACATGTTTTACATTACGAATATAATTTAATTACTGTAACGGAAACATTTTTACATGAAAATATACTTAGCAATATACTTGAAATTCCTGGTTACAGTGTAATACGGAAAGATCGACCTACCTTTGGTGGTGGTATTGCATTGTAATCGAAATCATCTATTGAAATTAAACAGGTTCATGTAACAGATATTTTAGAATTTGAACAATTATGGATTGAGTTCGTTGTTCACAAGCATAAATACTTACTAGGTACAATTTACTTACCGCATCGAAGTAGATATCGGGCATTTATTGATCACTTTGAAGTAATATGCAGTAATCTGCTTCCTTCATACGATACTGTATTATGTGTAGGTGACTTTAATATTGACCTTTTGGAACCTGATAGCACTGAATCTGAACAATATTTATCTATGTTAGACAGTTTTGGATTCACTCAATTAATTAAGGAACCTACTCGTATAACTTCCAAATCAGAAACGCTTCTTGATCATATATTAGTAAGTAATTCCGATATCATTGCTGGATCTGGTACTAAACACCTAAACGCTTTTTCAGACCATGAACTTGTTTATTGTAACCTATTATTAGAAACATCAAAACCGCAGCCTAAAACATACACATTTAGGAACTTTTCAAATTTTGACTATGATAATTTTCAAAATTATATTCAAGCTCTTAATTGGGGTAATATTTACAATTTAAATGGTGTCAATGATAAGGTGTTACGGTATAAAAAGGACTTTACGACACCCACCCAAGGTGAGCATCGCACCACGGAATCAGTCCTGAAAACATGACACACTTGCCCTGAGATCGGTTCGAAATAGGCTAATAGGCCACGGCTGGAACGCTCAGGGAGTCGGGCGTGAGTCACACGATACGTTCTGGGCAAGCGCGCTGTGGCATAATATATACAGGGTATGTCGAAATTATGAGGGCGCCACCAAGCCTGTCTTAACCCGGCTAACCGGGCCTGGACGGTTAAACGGGAGCGAAGCATGCAAAAATACTCCGCCAATAAGATTATTCAAGAGTTGCAAGGTCAAACAACAACTTCGGGATTGCCTTAGGCAAGGATTGTGATTAGGTGTCCATCCGACCACGACTACGCAGCTGTCCCACTCACCTGCACGCTCACAGCTTCCTCGTTCAGTCGTACAATAATTCGTACAATAAAGGGGCGTCTATCTGTAACAGAACATGCACAAACCGAAACAAACAATAGTTCCCTTAACTAACCAATCATATATTTCACTTCGAGTTACAATGGGGTAGCAGAATGCGTCGCCCTGTATCTAACCTTACTCTATAATTAAGGGCACCAGCTGGCACGCGCGCTCTAAGCTTAACGACAGATGTTGAACATTAGTGAACAGCAATAATAGGTACAAAGATACACTTTGCCTTATGCAAGGGCAGCGACGATTTACATTAGCCTTCACGGCCTGAACTGTCTGCAGTCTGAATGAATACACTAGCGTAGTAATGAATAGTAATGAGTAACACTCGCGTTCACAGCGGTAATCAGGTTAAAGGCACATACCTTAATGCGTGGGCGGCGAGGGAGCCTGGTACAGCTGAGTTGCGACGAGCTGCAATCGTAGGTGGTAGGTACCTTCGGTGTTACAACGGCGAAAGGGGGTGAATGCATAACCGCCTCAATGGCGACGGGAGACGCGTCAAGACGCGTACAACGGGACGACGAAAATGATGGGGGCCTCACTCGTTCTGCTGAACCAAATCCTCGTAGGTCGAGATGAAGGGGGCACGACCCCTCACTAATAGTAGCAGGAACTGGGCTCCAAAACACCCACGTTACGCCGAAGATCACTCGACAAATTTCGAATCACCACCACCACACACAAGCGCTCTCTGCCACGGGCTCTGGAAAACTCCCTTCAAGGCGGAAACGCCCGCCACATAACTGCTGAAGCAGCAACCGACGGGAAAACGACTGACGCCCCCGCCATAATGGCGGGAGCGCCGCACGAACTCACATACACTATCCGACCTCTTGTTTTAACGACGGCTCTCGGCTGAATGCCACGAGGGAAGCGTTGGCAAAAGGTCACCTTGGCCGCGTCCCCCACGTGACTAAACCACAGCGAATCGCAAGGCGATGAAATGAAACCAACCAATGCGGGCCACGCTGGTATCACGCCGCCACAGCGTGCTATTCAGAATTCAGAAAAACGCCATCAGAGGAGAGCTCCAACCGACGACAAATACTGCTTTTTAGGCTAACTATGTGCGAAATCGTGATTCTGGAATTAGGCGATGGAGCCAAATAAAGAGCTAAAAGGGCTTAGCATACGGGCGCGCTGCTCTAAGCTTAGGCGGCTATTCAAAATACCAAAATGACCTAACTAACGGCGTGAAATGCAATTAAGCATCTGAAATAGCAAAATGACTTAACACTCCCCTTACTTGAAAGAGAGTTCCCCGAAGTCTCTTATAAAACAACGAGGCATTTTGCGACAACGTAACGAGAACTCAAACGAAAACGCAACAACGAAAAACGAACGAAACAAAACACAAAAAAAAACATTCGATACGATAGAGTGCACCCCCAAAGGGATTACGCACACTGGCCACCAGATAGGGTGCAAAGGTGGGAAGAGAGAAGAGGAAGAAGAAAGACTGGATACGCCAGTAGAAAATACGAAAATTTGTGTCAAAATCGGGTACAAACAAGTCTTACACCTGTGGACACTTCCGACCAACCGTTCCAAAAGAACACAGGGAGGGGGGGGGGTATAGAAATGGAAGTCCAAAGTCCCACCCAAGGGTTACCTGAAGAGGGCACGCTGCGCGTCACGAGATCGGCGCATTGTGTGGATCCCACAACTGGTATGAGTACCCAAGAGAAGAGGATGAACCACCAAAAAAAAAAAAAAAAAAAAGGGAAATGGCTGTGACAGAAACTGTCAAAAATAGTCATGATCAGTAATAGGAAAAACTCAGTCCACCGAAATCCTCAATCAATGCCGATGCCGGAGCCAAGTCGACTATTAAACCGCAAAGCGCGAGCTCGAAAGTGACTCCAACACCGAACACCAAAAGAAAATCCGGAAGAACCAAGTCTCCAAGGGTGTAGGCGTTCGATGACGCATGCCCAATAAATCCTTTTCAGAAATCCATGCGGCCCTAAGGGACTACCTTACGACGACAGGGTCCGCACGAAACAAAATGACCAGAAACACGCTCTCTTTATGTAATCCCACACAGGTGGTTGAAAATGGCGACGGCCAACGGTACGGTAAAAGAGCGCTAGGCCACGAAAACAACAGGGCATCACTACAAAAAAAAGTCAAAAATCGTTAAATATTCAAACACTTTACACTTAAGAAACCTTATGCGAACAACCGGGCCCTGGTGTCACACAAAGCTCAAAAGCTTCAACGAAACTGTTCACAAAGAACACAATACTTGACAACATGACGTCATCAGACAAAAAGGGTACGATAAATGACAACAAATCATCAACAAGTACGAAACATTCCGACCAGCGGTAAAAGCTCGTTAAATGCTAACGGAAAGTGTACAAAACACTACTATGACTGTTAGGGGTGTCCACGAAGAAGTCGGTAAACAAAGTTGGGCGGTACATGATAATAATGAAAATGAAATAAAGGCCAAACGAAAATAACTACACCAAACCAACTAAGAAGATGGCCTGAGGGACGTAATAACCGCACGAGCGAATCTCCCCAAGCACACCAACAGCACACCAAAACTTATCAACAAACCAAGACACGGTAATGAAGGTGAAAAAGAATTCCAACCTGCTTACCAAAAATCAACTCGGTACAACACCAAACGATAGAGAAAAAAAATTGTCAAAATCGGTAATCATCAACGTCAAAATCGATAAACCTCGCTAACGTGAACGTCAAAATTGACAAACGTCAGTTCGGTACAACAAAAGTGTCAACTTAGCCCAAGGCTAAACAATGTAAACGACAGGGAATCGAAACTCCCACTAAGCCTTCGAAAAGACTTAAAAAAACAAGGTCGGTACCTTCACTCAACAACATCTGGTACTAAATCCGACTAATACGGGATAAAAATCTGCACTGAATGCAACGAAACATCTCGGTAGTATGAACTGGCTAAGAAAAACAAGAAACGACGGTAAAAATGACGGAAAAGATACTCAAAATATAAAAAAAAGACATGGAAAAACACAAAAAGAAAACTCAAAAAGGCGATAAACAACAAGAAAACACAAAACTACAAATAGAAAATAAGAAAAGACAAGAAAAAACATATAGAAAACAAGAAAAGAAACGTAAAGACAAATGACAACTAAGAAAAAACATATACACGGTCAAGAAAACTAATGAAAATAAACTAAGAACAGGAAAAGACAGGAAAAAAACATATAGAAAACAGAAGAAAACAGGAAAAGACAATTAGAAAACAAGAAAAGAAGCTCGGTAAAATGTTCTACTAAGAAAAAAAACGGGTTACCAGTCCATACCACTTCGAAATGACGAAAACAAAACATTTGTGACAACAATATAAATGACACAACAAGGCTAGGCAAAGCAAAGCCAGAAAGGCCTGAAAAGCCCCGCGTTGAGCGACAAAATTAGCCTGTTACGGTATAAAAAGGACTTTACGACACCCACCCAAGGTGAGCATCGCACCACGGAATCAGTCCTGAAAACATGACACACTTGCCCTGAGATCGGTTCGAAATAGGCTAATAGGCCACGGCTGGAACGCTCAGGGAGTCGGGCGTGAGTCACACGATACGTTCTGGGCAAGCGCGCTGTGGCATAATATATACAGGGTATGTCGAAATTATGAGGGCGCCACCAAGCCTGTCTTAACCCGGCTAACCGGGCCTGGACGGTTAAACGGGAGCGAAGCATGCAAAAATACTCCGCCAATAAGATTATTCAAGAGTTGCAAGGTCAAACAACAACTTCGGGATTGCCTTAGGCAAGGATTGTGATTAGGTGTCCATCCGACCACGACTACGCAGCTGTCCCACTCACCTGCACGCTCACAGCTTCCTCGTTCCGTCGTACAATAATTCGTACAATAAAGGGGCGTCTATCTGTAACAGAACATGCACAAACCGAAACAAACAATAGTTCCCTTAACTAACCAATCATATATTTCACTTCGAGTTACAATGGGGTAGCAGAATGCGTCGCCCTGTATCTAACCTTACTCTATAATTAAGGGCACCAGCTGGCACGCGCGCTCTAAGCTTAACGACAGATGTTGAACATTAGTGAACAGCAATAATAGGTACAAAGATACACTTTGCCTTATGCAAGGGCAGCGACGATTTACATTAGCCTTCACGGCCTGAACTGTCTGCAGTCTGAATGAATACACTAGCGTAGTAATGAATAGTAATGAGTAACACTCGCGTTCACAGCGGTAATCAGGTTAAAGGCACATACCTTAATGCGTGGGCGGCGAGGGAGCCTGGTACAGCTGAGTTGCGACGAGCTGCAATCGTAGGTGGTAGGTACCTTCGGTGTTACAACGGCGAAAGGGGGTGAATGCATAACCGCCTCAATGGCGACGGGAGACGCGTCAAGACGCGTACAACGGGACGACGAAAATGATGGGGGCCTCACTCGTTCTGCTGAACCAAATCCTCGTAGGTCGAGATGAAGGGGGCACGACCCCTCACTAATAGTAGCAGGAACTGGGCTCCAAAACACCCACGTTACGCCGAAGATCACTCGACAAATTTCGAATCACCACCACCACACACAAGCGCTCTCTGCCACGGGCTCTGGAAAACTCCCTTCAAGGCGGAAACGCCCGCCACATAACTGCTGAAGCAGCAACCGACGGGAAAACGACTGACGCCCCCGCCATAATGGCGGGAGCGCCGCACGAACTCACATACACTATCCGACCTCTTGTTTTAACGACGGCTCTCGGCTGAATGCCACGAGGGAAGCGTTGGCAAAAGGTCACCTTGGCCGCGTCCCCCACGTGACTAAACCACAGCGAATCGCAAGGCGATGAAATGAAACCAACCAATGCGGGCCACGCTGGTATCACGCCGCCACAGCGTGCTATTCAGAATTCAGAAAAACGCCATCAGAGGAGAGCTCCAACCGACGACAAATACTGCTTTTTAGGCTAACTATGTGCGAAATCGTGATTCTGGAATTAGGCGATGGAGCCAAATAAAGAGCTAAAAGGGCTTAGCATACGGGCGCGCTGCTCTAAGCTTAGGCGGCTATTCAAAATACCAAAATGACCTAACTAACGGCGTGAAATGCAATTAAGCATCTGAAATAGCAAAATGACTTAACACTCCCCTTACTTGAAAGAGAGTTCCCCGAAGTCTCTTATAAAACAACGAGGCATTTTGCGACAACGTAACGAGAACTCAAACGAAAACGCAACAACGAAAAACGAACGAAACAAAACACAAAAAAAAACATTCGATACGATAGAGTGCACCCCCAAAGGGATTACGCACACTGGCCACCAGATAGGGTGCAAAGGTGGGAAGAGAGAAGAGGAAGAAGAAAGACTGGATACGCCAGTAGAAAATACGAAAATTTGTGTCAAAATCGGGTACAAACAAGTCTTACACCTGTGGACACTTCCGACCAACCGTTCCAAAAGAACACAGGGAGGGGGGGGGGGGTATAGAAATGGAAGTCCAAAGTCCCACCCAAGGGTTACCCGAAGAGGGCACGCTGCGCGTCACGAGATCGGCGCATTGTGTGGATCCCACAACTGGTATGAGTACCCAAGAGAAGAGGATGAACCACCAAAAAAAAAAAAAAAAAAAGGGAAATGGCTGTGACAGAAACTGTCAAAAATAGTCATGATCAGTAATAGGAAAAACTCAGTCCACCGAAATCCTCAATCAATGCCGATGCCGGAGCCAAGTCGACTATTAAACCGCAAAGCGCGAGCTCGAAAGTGACTCCAACACCGAACACCAAAAGAAAATCCGGAAGAACCAAGTCTCCAAGGGTGTAGGCGTTCGATGACGCATGCCCAATAAATCCTTTTCAGAAATCCATGCGGCCCAAAGGGACTACCTTACGACGACAGGGTCCGCACGAAACAAAATGACCAGAAACACGCTCTCTTTATGTAATCCCACACAGGTGGTTGAAAATGGCGACGGCCAACGGTACGGTAAAAGAGCGCTAGGCCACGAAAACAACAGGGCATCACTACAAAAAAAAGTCAAAAATCGTTAAATATTCAAACACTTTACACTTAAGAAACCTTATGCGAACAACCGGGCCCTGGTGTCACACAAAGCTCAAAAGCTTCAACGAAACTGTTCACAAAGAACACAATACTTGACAACATGACGTCATCAGACAAAAAGGGTACGATAAATGACAACAAATCATCAACAAGTACGAAACATTCCGACCAGCGGTAAAAGCTCGTTAAATGCTAACGGAAAGTGTACAAAACACTACTATGACTGTTAGGGGTGTCCACGAAGAAGTCGGTAAACAAAGTTGGGCGGTACATGATAATAATGAAAATGAAATAAAGGCCAAACGAAAATAACTACACCAAACCAACTAAGAAGATGGCCTGAGGGACGTAATAACCGCACGAGCGAATCTCCCCAAGCACACCAACAGCACACCAAAACTTATCAACAAACCAAGACACGGTAATGAAGGTGAAAAAGAATTCCAACCTGCTTACCAAAAATCAACTCGGTACAACACCAAACGATAGAGAAAAAAAATTGTCAAAATCGGTAATCATCAACGTCAAAATCGATAAACCTCGCTAACGTGAACGTCAAAATTGACAAACGTCAGTTCGGTACAACAAAAGTGTCAACTTAGCCCAAGGCTAAACAATGTAAACGACAGGGAATCGAAACTCCCACTAAGCCTTCGAAAAGACTTAAAAAAACAAGGTCGGTACCTTCACTCAACAACATCTGGTACTAAATCCGACTAATACGGGATAAAAATCTGCACTGAATGCAACGAAACATCTCGGTAGTATGAACTGGCTAAGAAAAACAAGAAACGACGGTAAAAATGACGGAAAAGATACTCAAAATATAAAAAAAAGACATGGAAAAACACAAAAAGAAAACTCAAAAAGGCGATAAACAACAAGAAAACACAAAACTACAAATAGAAAATAAGAAAAGACAAGAAAAAACATATAGAAAACAAGAAAAGAAACGTAAAGACAAATGACAACTAAGAAAAAACATATACACGGTCAAGAAAACTAATGAAAATAAACTAAGAACAGGAAAAGACAGGAAAAAAACATATAGAAAACAGAAGAAAACAGGAAAAGACAATTAGAAAACAAGAAAAGAAGCTCGGTAAAATGTTCTACTAAGAAAAAAAACGGGTTACCAGTCCATACCACTTCGAAATGACGAAAACAAAACATTTGTGACAACAATATAAATGACACAACAAGGCTAGGCAAAGCAAAGCCAGAAAGGCCTGAAAAGCCCCGCGTTGAGCGACAAAATTAGCCTGTTACGGTATAAAAAGGACTTTACGACACCCACCCAAGGTGAGCATCGCACCACGGAATCAGTCCTGAAAACATGACACACTTGCCCTGAGATCGGTTCGAAATAGGCTAATAGGCCACGGCTGGAACGCTCAGGGAGTCGGGCGTGAGTCACACGATACGTTCTGGGCAAGCGCGCTGTGGCATAATATATACAGGGTATGTCGAAATTATGAGGGCGCCACCAAGCCTGTCTTAACCCGGCTAACCGGGCCTGGACGGTTAGACGGGAGCGAAGCATGCAAAAATACTCCGCCAATAAGATTATTCAAGAGTTGCAAGGTCAAACAACAACTTCGGGATTGCCTTAGGCAAGGATTGTGATTAGGTGTCCATCCGACCACGACTACGCAGCTGTCCCACTCACCTGCACGCTCACAGCTTCCTCGTTCCGTCGTACAATAATTCGTACAATAAAGGGGCGTCTATCTGTAACAGAACATGCACAAACCGAAACAAACAATAGTTCCCTTAACTAACCAATCATATATTTCACTTCGAGTTACAATGGGGTAGCAGAATGCGTCGCCCTGTATCTAACCTTACTCTATAATTAAGGGCACCAGCTGGCACGCGCGCTCTAAGCTTAACGACAGATGTTGAACATTAGTGAACAGCAATAATAGGTACAAAGATACACTTTGCCTTATGCAAGGGCAGCGACGATTTACATTAGCCTTCACGGCCTGAACTGTCTGCAGTCTGAATGAATACACTAGCGTAGTAATGAATAGTAATGAGTAACACTCGCGTTCACAGCGGTAATCAGGTTAAAGGCACATACCTTAATGCGTGGGCGGCGAGGGAGCCTGGTACAGCTGAGTTGCGACGAGCTGCAATCGTAGGTGGTAGGTACCTTCGGTGTTACAACGGCGAAAGGGGGTGAATGCATAACCGCCTCAATGGCGACGGGAGACGCGTCAAGACGCGTACAACGGGACGACGAAAATGATGGGGGCCTCACTCGTTCTGCTGAACCAAATCCTCGTAGGTCGAGATGAAGGGGGCACGACCCCTCACTAATAGTAGCAGGAACTGGGCTCCAAAACACCCACGTTACGCCGAAGATCACTCGACAAATTTCGAATCACCACCACCACACACAAGCGCTCTCTGCCACGGGCTCTGGAAGACTCCCTTCAAGGCGGAAACGCCCGCCACATAACTGCTGAAGCAGCAACCGACGGGAAAACGACTGACGCCCCCGCCATAATGGCGGGAGCGCCGCACGAACTCACATACACTATCCGACCTCTTGTTTTAACGACGGCTCTCGGCTGAATGCCACGAGGGAAGCGTTGGCAAAAGGTCACCTTGGCCGCGTCCCCCACGTGACTAAACCACAGCGAATCGCAAGGCGATGAAATGAAACCAACCAATGCGGGCCACGCTGGTATCACGCCGCCACAGCGTGCTATTCAGAATTCAGAAAAACGCCATCAGAGGAGAGCTCCAACCGACGACAAATACTGCTTTTTAGGCTAACTATGTGCGAAATCGTGATTCTGGAATTAGGCGATGGAGCCAAATAAAGAGCTAAAAGGGCTTAGCATACGGGCGCGCTGCTCTAAGCTTAGGCGGCTATTCAAAATACCAAAATGACCTAACTAACGGCGTGAAATGCAATTAAGCATCTGAAATAGCAAAATGACTTAACAAAGGTAAATTGCTTAAATGAGAACCTGGTACATGCTTATGACATTTTTGCTCCTTATAAAACATCAACTTTTCGAAAACCGAAAGCTCCTTGGCTAACGGATACTGTCAGGTTAATGATAAGCTTAAGAAACGCTGCATATAAACGATTTAAAAAATATCGAAAACAAGAACAGTGGAATTATTACAAATCATTTCGCAATCTAACCACTCTTGCTATCAGGAACGAAAAAAGGCATACCTAAATTATAAATTAGCTCATGGTAATTCTAAAACTTTGTGGAAAGATTTACAGTGTTGTGGTATTTACTCGAAACCAAAAAACAACACTATACCACCACACCTGAACGATGTTAATGCAATTAACTCATATTTCAACTCGGTGCATGGTGTGGAGCAACCCGATCCGGAAATTCTAAAAATGTATGAACGTATGAAACCTAACTTAACCACTAAATTTTCATTTACTGCTATTTCTGATGACGATGTTACCAAAATTATCAACTCTATTAAAACCAAAGCAATGGGTAGTGATAATTTAAATATTACAATGATACAATTGTGCTGCCCTTTCTTAACACCCTTTATTACTCACATAATAAATTCTTGTTTATCTGAAGGCATTTTTCCAAAAGACTGGAAAATTGCTAATATACTTCCTGTTGCTAAAATAAACATGCCAAAAGATATGAAAGATCTAAGGCCAATTAGCATACTACCAGTACTATCGAAAGTCTTGGAGAAAGTTATGGACTCACAAATCAGGGAATATTTGGAAGTTAACTCATTATTACCTGATTATCAGTCAGGTTTTCACCGTAGTTTTAGCTGCTGTTCTGCATTGTTAAACATAACAGATGATATTTTAAGAGCGAGCGACGCTGGTAATATTACGGTATTGATACTATTAGATTTCTCCAAGGCTTTCGATACTATTAATCATGTGATATTACTCGTATATGCTATATTGCAGCATTTTGGTTTTGCTGAGGGAGCGATTAAGTTAATTGAGAGTTTTTTAACTCAAAGGCAACACTGTGTAGTACTGGATAACAATCGTTCAGATTTACGCTTTGTCAAATATGGAGTTCCCCAGGGCTCTATACTGGGTCCTCTATTGTTTACTTTATATTCTTCAAATTTATGTAGCACTTCTCTCAATCATTGCCTTTACTATCAGTATGCAGATGACACCCAAGTCTATCTATCATTTAAACCAGCTGATGTTCAGACTGCTTGTGCCGTTATTAACAAGGAGTAGAACGAATTAGTTGATTTGGCAGCTTTACACTCTCTCAATATCAACCCATCAAAATCTGCTATTCTTGTATTTGGTTCTTCTAACCACAGAAATGAATGCTTACAAACAATTCAAATTAAAATTAGAGACGTGCCAATTTCATATAAAAATTCCGCTAAGAATTTGGGAATTATACTTGATAAAGACCTAAGATTTCGTGAACACATAAATGCTTGTCTACGTAAAGCTTATTGTAATTTTAAATTGCTGTACGGTAACAGGCGAGTATTAAATGGTAATATAAAAAAGCTATTATGTGACTCACTAGTTCTATCGCATTTTAATTTCTGCGATACACTTTATGGGTTCTGTATAGACAAAGCAACATCAAATAAAACACAATTAGTCCAAAACTCTTATTTGGGGTTAATCCACGGCATACGCAGACGAGAACATATTAAGATATAAAATTAGAGAAACTAACTGGCTAGATATGGAGAAACGACGCTTTATGCATGCTGCTGTTTTCTTTCATGGGGTTATCTTGTTGGAGTCACCTCCATATCTCTACAATAAAATATGTTTTCGAACTGACATTCATAATCTCAATCTTCGTCATAGAGGCTTGTTATCCATTCCATTACATCGTACCTACTGAACTCTTTAAACGATCTTTTACTTATAACGTGTCTAGAATATACAATGCGTTACCTACTGCTTTTAAGACGACTTCCTTGCACACTTTCAAAAATAAATTGTTAAACTGGCTAGCTTCTTCAGTATTAATTCATTTCTGTTAAAAGATTTCGTTCTCTGTGTTTTTTATATAGTTGCATTTGATGAACATACGTAAATCACTCATATCATTAAATTTCCTCTCACTTTATCGTTTTTTTAAATATTAATTTTATATAAGTTTGATAATTTCGTTTCTATTGTTTTTTGCTGTTGACATTGCTTGCGTGATATTTATTTTATTACATTTTCTTTGAAGCGGTGGTAAGGTAGAGCAGGGGTTTTCTTTTAGAGAGCCATCTGACTACCATCGCTTCCCCATATGTTTATATCTAGTATTTAATATGTATATATTATTGTTATTTATTTTGGGGGATAAAACAGTATTTATTATTATTATTATTATATACAGCCCTAAACACAATAGCATTAACTTAAGAATGTATAATCTACGTGCATTGGCTGGTTTCTACTCGCTTTTACTCATCAAATAATAATGGAATCATTACTATACCTGAAATACATTCTTTAAACAACTTCAAAAAGACGCCGAAATAACAGTCTTTAATATGTGAACCTTAAACTTAATCGAAATCTGCCAGCAATTATTGTTGACCTTTAAAAAATAAGAACTGCAATATTTACAAATGATGGAATTTAAAGTATTTTCCAAAAATTGATTTATTGTTTGTTATCACAGATTCAGTTATTTTTTCGAAGAGAATTTGCATCGGTATTCCAAGAATGTAAATAGTGACATAATAATAATAGATCCTTATAATTATTCATAAAATATTACCAAATTTTAATAAAATATAACTTGGAATTGTTGGAAATTTATTTAAATATGCACAATTAATTAAATAAAATAGTACTCATAATTTACTTACCGTTTACTTTTTATTCTGTTCATAATTTTTTTCTTGCTTTTTCGTCGAGTACTCGGTCTTGGATATTTTTTCAGGTCCCGATCACCTCGTGCCATCACCAGATACACAAATTAAAATAGTTTCTCGTATCTTTACACCTCGAAGATCAGTGCGAAACTAAAATTATAATTTGCGAAAATTGAGCTGAATGCTGAATATGCGATCGATATTTAGCGATTTCTCGGAATCGCCCTGTACTTGAAATTGTCTGGGGTAGTATCTTATCCACGCAGAATACCACTACTGCACGCAACTTAGCGAAGCCCCAATGTTGAGCATTTATACGGCTAAATTCCCTCGAAAATCGAGCGACAAGCTACCAAAATATTACAAATATGATATCAACATTTGCATTAACATTTATTTCAAACAAACATATTGTAAGTTAACATATCCCGGAAGACGGAAACTGGGTCAAATCTTAAACTTGCATGTAAAGGGTGTTTTTTTAGAGGGATGCAACTTTAAATTGAAATAAAACACAGAAAGATGTTTTTAATATCCATGAAATTGGCTTTATTTGAAAGATAATTTTATGACAATTATGTTTGAATATGATTTCGGGCATGTGACCGCCGCGATTGGCGTATACATGACGTAATCTGAAGGTCGTCAAATCGCATAAAAGAGGTGGCCAGTTAATAGATCCACGAAATGGATTTTCAACTGGCCACCACTTTCGTGCGATTTGACGCCATTAGATTATTTTCTTTGAGGATATGTAAAGTCGCATGTCTACGTCGATAAACCGGAAACAATTGAGCACTTGGAAGCCAACATTCGACGCGTTATTGCCGAAATACAGCCTGATTTACTGCGAAGAGTGTGTGAAAATTGGACCTACAGATTACGTCATGTATACGCCAGCCGCGGCCGTCACATGTCCGAAATCATATTCAAACATAATTGTCATAAAATTATCTTTCAAATAAAGCCAATTTCATGGATATTAAAAACATCTTTCTGTGTTTTATTTCAATTTAAAGTTGTATCCCTCTAAAAAAAAACACCCTTTAGAAACATCATAACTAGCCCACGAAAAGTGCATAAATTTTACAATTTCAAAAATTAATGCCATATTTTTGTAGGGATAAATTCCAAATTTTACGCAGTTTCCGTCTAGATACACCTTTCAAGCAACGCTACTAAAAATATTAGAGCTATCATGAGAAGAGAAGTGATGATATTTTGTAATATTTCAGACCGCGAAAATGGGCACTTTTAAGCAGCTTTAAAACAGCCTTAAAAACTAGAATATCTCGATACTGAAAAGCCATACGCCATAACGCCTATTTCAACCACCTTTCCCAAGGGGAAGGAATTATGAAACACTCTGTATATTTATAAAATGTCTCTGTAATTGGTTGAACTTTGGAAAAACTTGTCAAGATGACAGCATTAAACAAAGCTCCGAAAGCCATCATTTGAACCAGATTGAGGGATGGGGTAAGCATAAGGGCACTTGCGTGTGAGCTGTGTTAAGACCAACTCGTGATACTGAAACAATTAAAAAAAAACAAAGCTGGTATCTTGATGTTTTTACTGTTTCAGTTTTCTATGAAGGCAATCGTACATATACATTCACACAATAAAAAAACATACAATAGTCAACAATAATATGTTACAGTATAATATAAAGGTTCCTCAGCCAATTTATTGCAGCAGGGGTCACATCTACAAAATCATCTGAGCTGCCCCGGAATGCTGTATGTGTGCACTGGGACATCATATAGGGTAAGGTAAGGTATATTCGTGACTATTCAATTCACCTGTCATCTGTCAAAAAGTAACCAATGAAAATCCAGAATGCTGATGTTTCTTGACCAATCAAAAAAATATCAGTGGATATATCTTCCTAGAAGGTATTCAAGTGACTATTTTAAACAAATGTGATTTTTATTAGAAAAAGTCAATATGAGTGTTCTGTTACTATAGAAATTGCATAGTTTGTTGCTAGATTTACTGAAAACTAATTTGAAAAAGTAGTTTGGTTCATTAAATAGTCCCTCGAATACCATTCTTAGTCAAAGTTAAGTAGATTATTTTTGCGGTGGTATCATTACTAGCGCACTCGTCCTAATCGTACCAAAGTGCAATGGACATTCGTGACACCACCACAAAAATAGTCGACATAACTTTGACTACTCATGGTATTATAAGTGATAGTTTTAAGTTTTCTATTGATTACTGACGACAGTTATAACATTTTGCGATGACAGCACCTATATGACAAAGTTGTATGATTTGAACACAAATTGTCACAGGTATTTTTTTGCAAGACTTTGATTTTGCTTTATAAAAAAATAAACTAAAAAAGTTACTTGACGTTAGGTAATTTTGTGACACAGGTAATTCATTTCGTGATAAGGCGTAGGTAATTTCGTGAACCTTCTGAATAGTCGTTCAAATTGTTATGTATAAAGAGAAATGGTTTATTTAACGAAATAGATACATAAACTTTTACAAAAATAAAATATAAGACATGATTATAAATAATATGGCAAATGTCAAGAAAAGTTAATCTGACTCATCACTATTTCTGTCACACATGTCACACATAAATATGTCTTCTTCTGCATCTCGAGATGGTTGGCATTTGACATGGCTGGTACCAAACAATAGGAACATTGAACCCAGCTGACTCCTGTCTTTTTCTTACAATCTTCATAATAGCTGCCTCCACATACGCCGCACTCCCAGTCTTCATCTTTTCGAGAATTTTTCTTTTTTGGATTTGGTATGGTTTTAGCTGCGTTTTGTTTCAATAATGAGGTAGAAGGCTTATTGAATGATGATGTAGACAGTTGGTTTGATGATGACGTTGAAGACTGAGTCAGAGACGACGTAGAGGGCTCATTCAAGAAATTGAGGCATTTTGCTCTATCTCTTTTCTTTCTCGTATTAGTTTTGGTAGAAGCTGGCACTGGTTTAGTTGGCCGAGATAATATTTTGTCTATTTCAACATTTTTTTCTGCTCTTAAGGCAGGTTCTTTAAGCTCCGCGTTTGATGTAAGTAAAGATGGGGCAAGAGCATGTTCAGAAATAGCATTTTTGTCATATGGACATATTCCAGATTTTCTAAAAGCATTTTTAATATTAGATGTTGAAAAGCTTGAAACGAAGGCAGGATTTAATATGGTATGGAAATTGGTTCTATTTGGTTTATCAAGAGTGTTTTTTCTCATATAATCATCCAAACTCTTTGACCAATGAGATTTAAGGGATTTGTAAACACCCACATCTAATGGTTGTAAGATATGGCTAGTGTGAGCCGGAAATGTGAATAAATAAATTTCATTTTCTTCTGCTAGAGTAATAACATCAGGGTTAATATGCGAAGCATGCGAATCCATAAATAGAATTACCGGCCGTGATGGCGGAATTGATTTAATAAAAAATCGAAACCATTCCAAAAATATTTCGGTGTTAATCCAGCCTTTTGGGGTTAGCTTTACCAGAGCATTTGGAAGGCAGTCACGTTTTAAGTTGTCATTCCAACGGACCCCTTTAAAAATTATCAGTGGTAGAATCCATGATCCATTGGCGCATATACAACCCAAAAGAGTATGGGTCTATCAGCGTATGCTCTTTTATAGACATAGCGCTTTCCTACACATGTCACTACTCTATTTGGCTTCACCACGTATGAGAGCCCGGTTTCGTCGCAGTTCCATAATCTATCGGGCAAGTTCACCATTGACTTGCAGTGTCACTTTTGTTATTAAAGAAATTAGTTCTTCCGGTTTGTTCAGCCAATCTGTAAGCTACCTTTCTAATCATCTTAACCATTAAGCCAAATCCCAATTCTTGCATTTTTACGATGTAGCCAAACAACTGTGTTTCCAGTTCCGCGGTTAGAGCATATAGTCTTCCTAGTTTGGAAACGATCCTGTTGTTGCTTTTAGTATTTTTTAATAAAAAGTCTTTGAGGGTGCTCCATGGTATTCCAGTTTGTTTACTGGCTTTGTAAATAGTCATATGCATTTCTGTTACCAATCTAGATGCTTCCAGTAATTCCGAGATTTTATACTGACGGTATTTCTTTTTCTTCTCTTTCACACCTTTGGGCATTTCGATGCTACATAAAAAAATTAATAAGCAATTTCGTGATATGTTTAAACAAAATACTATTGCGTTAAATGTTAAGCCTGTTAACTGTATTCTACTAATTTAAACACACTATAGACAGATATTGAAGCAAAGCAGGAATAAAAAATTAACAAAGTGGCATCTGCATTACACAAGCGAAAGCAATGCGAAAACACCTAGGAAAAAGGTTCTAGGACTTGAGCTTTTTTAACATAATGATAGTGGGAATCGTAAAACTAATTTCACGGAATGATTCTATAATCATAATACTATAATTCATGTAAATTTCAGAAGCTTACCTTTAATGTATAATTTTTAATTAAATAAAAATGGAAGTACTGCTCTTAGATTCACGCTCTGAGAACAAAGCAGGCTAACTAAACTGGAAGTTTCTTATTCGTCATATGGTGCACGATAACGAAATGTGCATACTCAGGTCATCTCAGGTAACATTGCTGCTACAACTACTGCAAAAATCGCAACTCCACTGCAATAGGCAAGAGCGTGGTAAATTTTATAAAAACTATCACGAAATTACTTATGTCACGAATATACTTTACCTTACCCTACCTTAATTAGTTATAAATGTTTAAAATGTATTGTAAAGATTCATATAATGCATATGTAATAGTATATTACATAACAAACTGCGAAAGTGGTATATATCGTGCGAGTATATTTGAGAAACGAGGCGAAGCGGAGCAGAGCCAAGTGACTTTAAATACGAGCATACGATATACATTCGAGTGAGTTATGTATGTTATTTTCTAGGACCAGAAAAAAAGACACATTTTTGCAATTTAATGAATGATAGCTTTATTGTGACAAATGACAATGTCAGTAGTTTTTAGGTTAAAATAACATTTAGCCCACTGTATAACTGTGTATTGTACATTTTTTCATAACAAACACATTCATTATGATAACGACCGGATGAATAATATTGTCATTTTGTGTGGCTAGTTGACTGTATGGAAACTACCACTTTCATATGTGGGCATGGGCAATAGTTATTTTCATTACAAGCGTCGAAAGTAGCAAATATCGTGCGAGTGTTGATTAGACAAACGAGGGCGTAGCGAAGCGAAGCCCGAGTGGATCTAAAACACGAGCACAGATATTTGCACTTTCGGGCGAGTTATGAACACTATTTTTTAGACGACCACTCAAAGTAAATTCTATTTTTAAGAATTGTTTTTATTTCGTTTGCAAAATTGATTGTTATATTATTATTGGTACAATTATAAAAAATTAGAGCTTGTTGGAAGCAGAGCAACGAATAAAGCAAAAGCGTCTAGATTATTTGAATCACGGTCTGCTGAATTCTGTGACAAACGTCAAAGTGACATTTGTCACACAATTAAGCAGGCCGTGATTTGAATAACTTTATGCCGTTACGATATGACTAGCATGATATAATATCGTGCTAGTGTATGAAATTGTCAACTTTCTGTAGTAGGCTGCTATCGCGATAATGTTACTTTCAGACGTGGTCGTCTAAAAAATGATTTTCTGTACAAGACTGCATTCGCAAATAATAAGATTATTTCCTAAGCGATATGTTGTGTGCAACGCTACACAATTAAAACTCGTATGTGTAACTAAACTACGTTTTTCTACAACCGTAAAAAAAAAGATAACATTTATGCATTGCTATTGATATGCAGAGATTGCCCATTTCTAACCTGAGAAAAATAGGTTATACAGTATGTCCCCGGATTGAGTTGGCAATAGGTATGATTGACCAAAAATTTTCGAATTGGAATTTCATATTTTGGGATTCCGCCCTGCTTGGTGTGAAACGAATTTTAAGAATATTTTCAGTTTTTGAAAAACAAGTAGGCCTTGACAAGGAAGCGAAAACTATTTTATTTTCAGGTAAACTACCCTTTTTGTTTATGATACGGCAAAATTTAATTAAGAAAAGTTGTTGATAATGATAAATGATGGCCCTATACCAAATTTCAGAAAGATCTGTCGACTTATAAAAAACTGTAATTTTTAAAAAAATTGTATTTTATTGTCAGGTAAACTACCCTTTTTGTTCATGATACAAAAAAATTGTATTAAAAAAAGTTGTTTATAATGATAAATTATGGCCCTATAACAAATTTCAGAAAGCTCTGTCGACTTAGATTAAACCGTCATTTTTAATAAATGCAATTTGTTTAATCTAAAAAATAACGGTTTAATTTAAGTCGCAATATATTTCTGAAATTTTGTATAGGATCATAATTTCTCATTGTAAACAACTTTTCTTAATACAATTTTGCCGTATCATGAACAAAAAGGGTAGTTTACCTGACAATAAAATACAATTTTCTAAAAAATATGTTTTTTATAAGTCGACAGATCTTTCTGAAATTTGGTATAGGGCCATAATTTATCATTATCAACAACTTTTCTTAATTAAATGTTGCCGTATCATGAACAAAACGGGTAGTTTACCTGAAAATAAAATTGTTTTCGCTTCCCTGTCAAGGCCTACTTGACTTTAAAAAATCGAAAGTAAACTAAAAATAAGTTTCACACCAAGCAGGGCGGAATCCCAAAATATGAAATTCCAATTCGAAAATTTTTGGTCAATCATACCTATTGCCAACTCAATCCGGGGACATACTGTATATTTTATGTTACCATTGGTGACTTGAAAAGTTGCATTTTGCACACCTGGGTGCAAAGCAGTATTGATATTCTTGTTTGGTGGTAGTAGAAAAAGTATTGTCTGTATTTTGTGGGCGAAAAAAGGGTTATATTCTCGTGTACAGCAAGAAGCAATCATTTCACACGCTTAATACAAAAATAACTATTTTGCACTTTTCTGTGCAGAACAACTGTAAGTTTCTGTCCTGTATCAGTGCTTACATGTGTAATTAAATTAAATTTGTGTTGCTTTATATTCACCAACAGTTCAAGTATACGGCTTTTCTCCTATATGATTCTTCACATGTCTAACTAAATGACTTTTCCATGCTGTTCTGTATTCACAAACCGAGCAATTGTATGGTTTTTCTCCTGCATGATTCTTCACATGTATAACTAAATCACTTTTCCTTGATGTTCTGTATTCACAAACTGAGCAATTGTATGGTTTTTCTTCAGTATGAGTTCTCATATGAGTAACTAAATTACTTTTCTGTGCTGTTCTGTATTCACAAACCAAACAACGGTGTGGCTTTTCTCCTGTATGAGTTCTCATATGTCTAACTAATTGGTGTTTCTGTGCTGTTCGGTATTCACAAACCGAGCACATGTATGGCTTTTCTCTTGTATGAGTTCTCATATGTGTAACTAAATGACTTTTATCTGCTGTTCTGTATTCACAAACCGAGCAATTGTATGGTTTTTCTCCTGCATGATTCTTCACATGTTTTACTAAATCACTTTTCCTTGCTGTTCTGTATTCACAAACCAAACAACGGTGTGGCTTTTCTCCTGTATGGGTTTTCATATGTCTAACTAAATTACTTTTATCTCCTGTTCTGTATCCACAAACCGAGCAATTGTATGGCTTTTCTCCTGCATGATTCTTCATGTGTTTTACTAAATCACTTTTCCTTGCTGTTCTGTATTCACAAACCAAACAACGTTGTGACTTTTCTCCTGTATGAGTTTTCATATGTATAACTAAATCACTTTTCCCTGCTGTTCTGTATTCACAAACCAAACAACGTTGTGGCTTTTCTCCTGTGTGGGTTTTCATAAGTCTAACTAAATGATTTTTCTGTGCTGTTCTGTATCCACAAACCGAGCAAGTATAAGATTTCTCTTCACTACAAGCAACATTTACATTCTTTTTGCAAAGTGTTTTGTTTTCATAATTTTCATCCTTTAATTCAATGATTTCAAAACTTTCATTGCTATTCATGTTTTGCGATCTGCACGGTGTAGTTCCTGCAGAAGTAGAATACTGATTTTCCATAGTTCCTTATTTAATGGTGATTATGTTTGTTTGAAGGTTTCTTTTAATAATATATGTGCCAAGGGAAGTTTGATATCTTCACATCTGGAACAAAAGCAGATCGTCATTAAATAATAATAAGAATTGTGCAAGCTGCTCTGCCAGTTAACCCTCTATTTAACTTTCTAAATCCAGCATTACATTGGGTTTCTCATTCATATTATTTAGTTAAAATTCTTAACGTAAATAAAAGAAAACATTAGTTATCTTTATCACTGCGTAGCAGATTCTTGATCCATGAAAACAGGAAGGTGTCGTTAATTTGAGGTCTCAGGGTATTCCATTATATCATTTTGCAAAGCTATAAACAAATGGCATATACAGATACAATATTTTTTGAGAACTCTTTAATATAAATCAAATTGCTATTTATGTTTAAATAATTGTTTTATTCCGGATTTAGGGCTAAGCACGGGTGCCCCCAAGATGTTCCATTAAATTCGTTCCCAAAAGCAGAATATGCAGGTAAACAGTCTGAATCTAAACTTTTTATATATCATAAATCTAGCACTATTGAGTTTCTATACAGATTGTGCTCAACAGGTGTTATTGAAAGAATTCAAATAAAAATAGAAAATTAGTATAAATATGCTGACTTTGTGCATGGTTTCCTACATCAATTAATTGCAATTATGCAGAAGACAACAAGCTAAAATGCCTAAGTGATTTTTTTTGCAAATTTATCTTCAATTTCTAGTTTTTTCAAGGAAACGAGCGATAATAGTATAGGTGCGGGAAAATGGGTGAAAAAGAAAGGACACGATTAAAAAACGCATTCTGAGAAAATTGATTTTAATAGAAAAGTTAGAGGTTATGAGAAGCCAGCAATAAGGAAGAAAATGTATGCTATGAGACGATGCCGAAAGTAGACGTGCCTTGCGTGTCCGCTTCCTAAATCTTTAATGTAATGGTTAATTGTAGATTGTCACCTTAGAAATAACTAATAATTAAGTGAACAAGTTGAACATTTACTTAGTACAATGAATTTAAGGTTACAGTGAAAGTGCAAGTTAGATAAAGTAATCATAATGCTGTCTGGAGCGGATAAGGAGGAAATTCAAGCAACAATCAGTAATACTATCAATGCTATTTTCAACGATTCGAGGTATGTGGATACACTACACAAAACTATTAATGAATCCGTAGAAAGAGCAATAGCTAATACACTGTGAGAATGTAATTCCAAAATTACAGAAGCTGAGCAGAAATTGCAAATAGCAAACTCTGAAACAAATAAATTAAATACAAAGATGGACCATTTGGAACAGTATTCCAGGCGGAACTGTATAAGAAAATTTTGGATTCTTCACATTAGTTTGGGTAACTGCGGAAAATACTACTGATGCCGTCAACAAAATAAATACAGATCTTGAGATGATATCACAGTGGTTACAAATCAATAAACTAAAATTAAATATTGCCAAAACAAAGTGCATAATTGTATCAAATAAAATTAATAGTGAACATATAACTGTTAAAGTAAAAATAGGCGGTCTAGAAATTAAACAAGTGCCTGAAATTAAATATCTGGGTGTTATTATAGATAATAGACTTACTTTTCGTAGTTATATAAATTTTATCATTAAGAAAGTTGCTAAAAAAACAGAACGATGCGAAATAATTTTACGATGTTCTAAATATACGAATATTAAGATAATGCTAAATACGTTGCAGTGGCTAAGTATCAAACAACGTATTTATTTTAATACAGTGGTTTTGATTTACAAAGCTGTTAATAATTTATTACCAAATTATATGTCGGATCATTTGATACTAAATGCTGACGTTCATCAATATAAAACAAGGAATCGATTTAATTTTAGGCTGCCTAAATTAAATAAAGCGAGTACACAAAATTCTCTGTATTACAAGGGACTAAAAGTCTATAATTCGCTTCCACAAGATGTAAAAAAAATGACAAATATTTATAGTTTTAAAAAATATTTAAGCAGCTTTGTGAAACAATACTATTAATGTTAATGTTATTAATGATAAATAAGTTAAGATATAATAATAATGATTCTATGTACTAGTATATTATACTAAATAAACTTACTTACTTACTAAAACTTAAAGCTTGCAGCTGATTTGAACTACATCGATAGATCACACCGGGTTGGATATCATACTCCACTTCCCATTGGAAATAATATGAAATATCGATCTATTATAGTTAAATTAGCTAATTACCTCATTAGGATGCGGCTATCGGTGTACAAACGTACAATCACACGATTTGGGTAGCGTAGTGTTTGGACGAGGGACGGAATAATCTTTAAAACAAGAACGAACAAAAAAATGCAGTAAGATCAATAGCTGACCTGGATAATGCTAAATAATATTTGCTGTACAGTTGTGATTAAATTAGTGACTTACCTATGATCTTAGTCACTCAAGTATTTTAAGATCTTATACTTTCTGATTAATACTATCTGGCTCATTAGAATTAAAGATAATTTGTTTGCGAGATTGTTTTGTGATTGTAATTAATTATTACGACGGAAATTTAATATTACTTACTCATTTAGGAAATATTTAAGGTTTATTTTTGCACTTATATCAGTTATATTAATAACGCTAAAAATCTTCTTTTGTTTCTCTGTTTTTGTTTTAGCTTATTGAAACATTCTATACCTAAATGTTATGTGTTTACTACCAGAACTGCAGATGATGTAGAGGCAAACTTTCCCAATTGTATGAAGCATCATGGAATAACAATTACGATGTTTTGTGTCTAGCAGAAACATGTCTTACAAGTGGATTTTTAGATAGTGAAAACTTAGATAATTCCATTTACAGCATATATTGTCGAGGATTATGTTATATTATGATGATTATTTAATTAAATAAATAAATACACCCCCTACACATATTTTTATGCTTATTTGATATCAAATTTTTACTGATTAAAAGTAAATAATTATAACTGTATCAATGGGTTCATTGAATCTGTGTTTTGCCCTTTTTAGTATTGCACACATCTGCAAGTTAGATAAATTATGGCTAGCTCTTTTTGGTAGGCATGTTCAAAATAAAAATCCCCGTGTTACGCCACTGGGCTGTGAAATTTAGAAGCAGCAAACGCGCTGCGCTGTCAATATTATCTATCAGCAAATCGATTTTACGTGCAGTTCGTTTCTGTGTGATTATATTGAATTCAAAAGCAAATTCATGAACAAATTATCAGGTAGGTAATTCAAATCTCGCGCTTTATTAAGCGTTCCTAGTCGTGTTTTGTTTTAGATCGTTGGCGGCTTCCTTCGCAATTCAGATGTCGTTTTAAGCGTCCTAACATAACCTCAACTTATATTTTCACAATTTCTGGAACTCATGCTCTATTTTGACGTATTGTAATACTGGGATCGGCTTCCTCTCATAGCGCTCGTTCCTCATGGTAAATTTCGTAGCTCTAGCACGCTTATTTGCTTGGCACCACTAACCTGACCTTTCTTAGGCTGCGGCAACTTGCTCGGACAGCTACTCCTAATGCTTGCGACTGAATGCTGGGCCCCCGAGATGCTGCAACTGCTGTGCTGGCCTCGTACACACCGGGCGGAACTGCTGAATCCCTCTCTCAGGCTGAAGCCCGCAACTGGTGCTCGTAAACTGGATCTGGCTGTCGATGTTGTCGAAAAGGGTCACCGGAGAAAATATTTTTTATGTGATGGATTTTTACACCCACACTCTCACATTTATTTTATTTGGCTAATGGCACAACATACACTAGCGATCATTGAAAATGAACAGGGTTATGCATTTCAAATTGACTTAACCGACGTTTTTGTAATTGCGTGAACGTTATTTTATTATTACGATGGGTAGAGAGTTAGAACAACACGATTCTACTTTAGAGACAAGGGGAATACAGAAAACGTAATCAACTACTGTAATGTTAGTTGCATAGCCCTGTTCATTTTCAATTATTCTTTGTGTACATAATATAAAACAGTATATACAGGTGGTATAACATGTAAAAGAAAAACAAAACATCTATGAACGTATGTAAACATAAAATTAAGTCAAATTGGGATACAAATTCAGTTTCAAGTATTACAGCTCCAGGTCTAATTGTTGGAGCCACTGGATCGCTTCTGGTGTGGCTTCAAGGAAGTCGTTACTGGTACCAGGAAATGCTCTCGTTGGACATACGTAGGTGATATGTTGTATTGTTTGGCTGTCCGCACCGCAGTCACATTCAGCGCCCTGGCGTATGCCCCATTTGTGTAGTGCTGCTCCGCATCTGCCATGGCCAGTATGCACCCTATTCAGACGAACCCAGGATTTACGTGGCAGGTTGAACCCACTCGGCACTCTCACATGTGCACTGCGAACTCCTGATCACGCCGGTATAATTCTTTTTAATTTATTTTTATGGTAAACGGTATAAAATTTAAATAAACTAGAGACACAAATTAGTTTGTCATGGAATTAATTTATTTCAATTGTTTCTCCCTTGTTCGTTAACAACAATTGCCTATCTGGCTACATAAAAAACGGATGTTAACTGAATACAATGCAATTACTTATAATCTAATTTTCAACTTAATTTATAAAACTGTACATAACATTACTTTCTAAATTATTGTTTGTTCATGTTTGCAATTTATCTAAGTTCTAGCGCCACTCACAAAGTTTTATTTTAATTGTCTGTTCACTTGTGTCATTACACTGACTTATTTTTATAAACACAAATCTTGTCCATTTCCTGTAGTGTGAATTTCTTGCAGTTTTAATAAAACCTGTCTGAATTTCACCAATCTTCAAATATTACTGCTCCATTTTCTTATAGCCTTATTCGATCTATTATTGTGCTCTTTTGCACTGTATTGAACATTCTGTCCTTCTTACCTTTATTTAAAAAGTTCATAGAACTGTACTTATTTAATTATATTGACATGTAAATTTATTTAACCTGCATGTAATAAATCCCTTTGGTGATAGATTTGTTGGACTATGATTAGCTTTACTTTGCACCAACCTCTTAATTTATGTTAATTGATATTTCAGTGACTCTAATTTACGAATTAAGCTCTGCCTTATTGCCATTCATTCTAAAGTAGTTTCATTTAATATCGGCAATGCTCTACCGATGTAATTATAAATTAAAATTTCTAATATGACTTCTTGCAGTTGCCTGCTTACCCCAGCTCTGTGCTTTTATTGACTTGCTTTAAATTATTGATTCTGCAAGCAGAGTTGTGTAACGGGCTAAAGACCATTTCAATATAGATGTGATAGGAGCGGAGATATTACAAAAAAGAATAGGTCCGGCGATGTACACATTGCGACAAGAAAAAAATTAAAATTTTAAGTTGCATTGCAGTTCAAGATGTAAAATATGAAGCTATTTGTATTAGTTTCAAGGTAAACAAAAAGCTGTTATTGCTCTTAAATGTAGACTTTCCTCCAGATGCACCAACCAACCAGTACTCCCATTGTTAAAATTTTGTTGGACAGCATGCCTTAATAAATAATGTTGAAAATATCTGTATTGTTGGTGATTTCAATCTGCAGAATATCTATAACCCGTATAGACATAGGAAACTACATTTATTTATCAACCTACATAGACTTAAATTAATAAATAATGTAGAAAATATTAATCGTCAAACATTAGATGTAGTTATTACTTCGGAAAACTTTGATTTTGAGTGGTCAATAAAGAAAAAATCCTTTACTGAGTCCAGATTTGCATCAACCATCGATTAAAATAGAATTTGTTTTACCGGCTGTTAAAGAGAAGACGATAATCACTCAGCAATATTGTAATGACCCTCTTCTTATGGGACAAAATCACAATTACAAAAATAGAATAGTTTTAATAAAGAATTCTTGTGTAATCTCAGGGCTTATTAAAATGATGTTTGTAATAATTACTGTGCAAAATAAATGGTTTATTGCCTTTCTTATTTTATTTATCGGAAATTTGTTTTAAATAATAGCTCCGGCTTGCATGACAAACTCTTTTTCAAAGGGTTAGGTCTTAACACTTGTATTACAATTACATTTAAGTAGAACAGATTAACTTGTATGGCAATTGCTCAAATTCGTATCTGACAGCTATAATCTTCAAATTGACTGCACACACAGAAATGGTTCGCTCGTACAAAAATAGCGTAATTTGAATGCAAAACACCAAAAAATGGCAAAATTCACATCAGGTAAATAGAATCCAAATAATTAAGAAGTATATATATATAAATCAGCACGAGAGGCCTTTAAGGCCTATGGCTTTCTTTACGACTTCCTTCCATCTGTCTCTTGCCGCCGCCAGGTTTTTCCAGTCTGTGACTCCCAAATTTCTTAAGTCTTCTTCTACGCACTGTAGCCACTGTCTTCTCGGTCTCCCTCTGCGGTCACTTCCTTCTGGTTCTTCTAGCAGTATTCTCTTTGCTCCTCTTTCACTGTCCATTCTGGCTAAATGCCCTAACCACTTTACTCTGCTTTGTTTCACTACACTTATTATTCCCAGATCACTGTATAACTGTGCCAGTTCTCTGTTCGTTCTTCTTCTCCATGTGTCTTCGTATTTCACTCCGCCATATATTCTTCTAAGCACTTTTCTTTCCCACGTTTCTAGTTTCTTTATATCCTCGTTCCTTAGTGTCCACGTTTCACTTCCGTATGTCACTACCGGGCGTATTACTGTTTTGTATAACCTTATTTTTACCCTTCTTGATATGTTTTTTGCTCTTATGATCTTATTCAGCGAACCCAGGCTTCTTGTTCCTAATGCTATTCTTCTTTCTATCTCTTTAGCTGTGCCCCCTTCTCCATCTATTTCGGTTCCAAGGTATATTACATTTTCCACCCTTTCAAAACTGTATTTCTTTTCTCCTATTCGGACATCTAATTTTGTATTTTCTTGTTGCTTTGTTTTTCCCAAGATAACATATTTTGATTTCTCTTCATTAATTTGCAAACCTACTTTATTTGCTTCTTGGGTCACCAGTTTTATTTTCTCTTTTAGTTCCTCCCTTGTTCTTGCTACCACCGTCAAGTCATCGGCGTACGCCAAACATTGATGCGAGTTTTAAAAATATTACCTTGTTTCTTAGCCCACTTTTTCTAATAACCGATTCTAGAACGATGTTAAATAGGGTCGTGGACATGGGATCGCCTTGTTTCAGTCCAATACTTGTCTCAAATTTTTCGGTTAATTTTCCATCAATTTTGACGTGCGAGTATGTTTCCTTAAGCGTCATTTCTACTAACTGTATCAGTTTACTTGGACAACCCATGCTTCTCAGACTTCTTATTATTTCACTCCTTTTCACCTGATCGTATGCCTGTTTGAAGTCTATGAATATGGCGTATAGTTTTATTTTCTTTCTTTCGCATTTTTCCTGTATCATCCTTATTGTGAAGATCTGTCCGTTGTTGAGCGGTTCGTTCTAAAACCACCTTGGTAGTCTCCCAATTCGCTCTCGGCAAAGTCTTTCAGTCGCTTGTTTATCATTCTCGCTAATATCTTATAAGTTGTGCCTAGTAGGGAGATAGGCCTATAATTTTCGCACCTTTGTTTATTCCCTTTTTTATAGATTGGTACTATTATCCCATCTGCCCATTCTTTTGGCATTTCACCTTCTCTCCACACTTCTTTTAATAAATTGAATATTTTTTCATGTAGTCTGCTCCCTCCGTACTTAATTAATTCTGCCTTTAGTTCGTCTTTGCCTGGGCTCTTGTTGTTTTTCATTTTGGCAATAATCTCTTTGAGTTCATCCATTGTCGGGGGTGCTACTTCCTGCATTTCTTGTCCTATTTCTGCTGTTTCTTCTTGTTCTCTGTTTTGGTCCGTTAGTATTTCCTTGTAGTGTTCCATCCATCTTTCCCTTTGTTGTTCCTCATCTCCCACTATTTTACCTTGTTTGTTTTGGAACCATGGTGTTTTTTGGCGGTATCCTTTACTTATTTCTTCAGCCTTCTTGTAAAATTTTCTAATCTCTTGTTTACTGAAAAAGGAAACGGAAACTAAATACACAATAAGCACATTAAAACAACTGATACGGAAATCAAAGATTGAGAATATAAGCGAGAATATGGAAAAAAAGTTAACCAAACTGAATATAAAAGCTAACCCAAAAAAAGACGAAAGGGATGTAAGAAATAAAGCCAGAAAACTAATGAAATCTATATAGCAACCTGGAACATAAGAGGAGGAAACAGCGAAGGAGCATTAAAACATTTGATACAGGAAGCAGATAGGTATCGAATCCACCTATTAGCAATACAAGAAACAAATATAAAAGGACACCAACTAACAGAGATAGATAAGTACATATTCATAAATTGCGGAGGCGAACAAAATAGATTGGGAACTGGCTTTATAATACAAGAAAACTTAAAAAACTCAGTTATAGAATACAAAGGAATAACCGAAAGATTAAGCTACATAAGGCTACGAGGGAAACACAGAAAAATCAGCATCGTTAATGCACACGCCCCCACAGAAGACGCCGAGGAAGACGACAAATTACAGTACTATGAAAAAGTAGAAGCGCTGTATGACGACATACCAAAATATGATATCAAGATTGTACTAGGAGATTTAAACGCAAAGGTCGGTAGAGAAGACAGATATAAACCTGTTATTGGAGAATATAGCAAGCATAAGAAAAGTAATCAGAACGGTAAAATGTTAATCAATTTCGCAATGGAAAGAAAACTGATCATTAAAGCAACATTCCTAAATCACAAAGAAATTTATAAAGGGACATGGACCAGTCCAAATGGGAAGACTGTGAACCAGATTGATCACATACTAATAGAAAAAATCCATGCAGCTGCAATGAAAAATGTACGATCATACAGAGGCGCAGACGCAGATAGTGATCACATTATGGTACGAGCAACAGTACAACAAGAGTTTACAAAGAGAACAAAAAGGTCGGAAAAAAACAAAAATATTAAAATTAAGAAGTAATATCCGAATTATCTGGTTTTCTTTCAGTGTCGCAAAGGACACGCAATATGCAACTGTTTAATTTCCTCTGAATCTGCTCCAAATTTGCATTTCCAAGAAACGCCACATCGATTATAAAACCCTGGATGAATCTACGTAGCTGGAATCACGTTCAACCCCTCTAGCAATGTTTATTCTTGATAAAACCCACAGTTAGTGGGCCTTCTCCAATTGTTTCCTTGTGAAATTTACCTTGCAAGGGCAGCTTCGTAGGCTGGATCACAAAATCAAACGACGACACGGCAACTATAAACTGGTGATGGCTTCCTGCTCCAAATCTCTGGATGTAGGGCTCGATAAAGGTTTGCCCAATACGCAGCACACACAATTCTTGCTGGCCGATGCTTCCAACTATTCGAAAACTTGCTCGAAAAACTGGCCTCAGTGTAGAACGCACCTTGTCAATTCTTGCAGAGCTCCTACCTCTTCACTGGGATATTCTAGCAAGAAAAAACTTCACACAACTACACTCTGCAAATTGGTGAATATTGATAACCACTTTTCGGTTTCAACAGAAAACTTTTTAATATGAAAATTTACATAAAACTGTGAGCACCTCTTGCACACAGCACAAATTTACAAGGCTTGTTTTAACCCCCCTAGCAACTAAGTTTTACAATTGTTTTATGAAATAAGTTTTGATACAAATATTTTACTGGAAACTAACCTGTCTTTTTCTTGAAATTGTCAATCGTCGCACTGTAAACTTTAAATCTTTGCTTTTTCACACTTAGTTTTACATATACTGTTTCTCACAAACTATTATTAGCACTTCACTATTGTTCTTATGAAGTTTTTGATAGCCGTATCATTGCTCTTTGCAATATTTCTTCCTTGCACTACTTCTAAACCCTCAGCTGTCTTACCGACTGTTGGCGATATAATGCTCATATAATTTTGTAACGCCACAAAACATCTCTGTATCATGCACAATTCACATTATGGTATTGACGTTACCAAATCAAATCTGTCGTTCACATAAATTAAGATGCGTTTGCCATAACTAGCATCAATTGCTGAATAAAACGTTAAACGCAACCCTTTCGATTCTGCTTTATCAAATGCTAACCTTTCTCAATCATATTATACTTACTGCTAATTGTATCATATGCATTTATTAGTGTAAAATACTGACTTTCTCTTGCAATAAACAAAAACATCATTTCTGTGCCTATTTGAATTATTCTTTCATTTTTATGCCTTAGTTAGACAACCAGAATTGCTGTGGGCATTAAACCATCGCAATATATAATTTAAAAAAATGTAATTTTTTTAATTTAAGTAACGCAATTAAGGATGTTAGTTGGCAACCAGTATTAGATAACAAGGACATTAATCATGCAACTAAAATATTCTATAGTATAAACTACAGTATTTTCAATGTCATTGTTCCAAACTACATAACAGGTACAATAAAAAAAGTCCCAGTTTTCTTCTTGGTTTCCCCAGGTTTGATAGATCTACATAAAGAGAAAACTCATTATAGAAACTGTAAACATCTATCTGAACATCATTAAGAGATGTATAGAATTTTAAGACGCAGGTTGAAATCATTAAAGCATGCGGAATATAAAAAACACATAAATGCCAACGCAGAGTCTATAAATGATAACATTAATAACTTCTGAACATATATAAAACACAAAAGTAAGGAAGGCAGAAGTGGTGATGTGCAGATTGAAATAAATGGTGTGGCAGTTGAGGACAATGACACAGCAGATGCATTCGGTCAATTTTTCCAATCGGGTTTTGGTAATAACTCTTATGACTAGAATACAAGTTCCATGAATGTAACTGGTAATTTAGATATCTTTCATATAGCAACTATCACAAGTGAAGATTTTAACATGGCAATAAGCTGAAACCAAAGGAATCGGCTGGTATGGATCTTATACCTCCATATATTTTAAAAGGCTGTGCTGAATGGTTCCAGTTGCCACTGCTTCATTTGTATAATTTAGCAGTTAATTCTGCAACTTTCCCTAAAATTTGGAAAGCATCAGTGGTGACACCATACCATAAAAGTGGTCCCAAATCTAATGTCGGTAATTATCGCCTGATTGCTGAGATCTCGCCTGCTCAAGTATTTGAATATATTATTTATAATAAATTACAATCATGTAAAATACTCGGACAGTCAGCACGGTTTTGTTTCTCAAAAATTAACTATAATCCATGTGTCAGTATTTACTAATTACATTTACGAAGCACTCGAGAACAAGGAACAAATAGACGTAATCTACACCGATTTTAGAAAAGCGTTTGATAATGATAATGTGAATCATTAAATTCTAATGGAGAAATTGGCTGGTTGTTGACTTTTTCAAAACATGCCACAGTTCTTTGCCTGTTATTTAAAATAGTCTAAATTCATTATTAAATTTAATGGAAATACCTCGGGCAAGTACACTGCGAATTCAGGAGTGCCACAAGGTTCCAGCTTAGAACCATTATTATTCTTAATATTCATTAATGATTTGCCCGACGTATTAGATGTTGCTAAATGTCTTTTATTAGTAGAAGCAGATGATCAAAAAATGTTTGTTAAAATCAATTCTATTCATGATTGTACACGCTTACAGGGTAACGCTTTGCCTTGCGCGAAGTTTTAAGAAACAAACATTACGTAATGGATTTAAATTCGCGCTGCGCCCCTTCTAGCATTATCGCATCGAGCCCCCATCCAGGAAATAGATAAACGTCCGCTTCGCCATTATGCGCCGAAAAATTATAAACAAATAATCGACGCGCTGCTCGTCCCCACCAGAGGACAGACGGAGGTGGCGACCCATATAAAAGTAAGCCACCGGCCCATTATTAAGACACCTTAGATTCATTTCCCTGACCTGATCCGTAGTCGGCGATAGGCGAAGACTTCTTCAACGAGAAGGCCGCCTTCACGATTGCAACCTGAAACCTGTCCCATATCCTGTAGAATTGGTACGGGACGAAGTTCGCTTGAGAGCCGCTCCGCCGTTCTGCCCTTATTTTAACTTGTTTCCCCGAGATCCAAATTAAGTAAAGGAATCCGAATTCGTTAATAATTTAATGTAACAAATCCTTGAGACGTGTTAGCCGACGAAGACTCTATTTAGAGACCGTCAGGCCCGTCTATGTAAATTAAGTTAAATAATTCCAAATCTGTTGATAATTTAATTTGACAAATCATTAAGACGTGTTTGCCGGCAACGACTCTTCCTTTTTTTAGAGACCGCCAGGCCCGTCTATTGAGATAACTTGCTTAGCAAACAACCTAAATTTCATTTTGGAAATAATTATTTAACCCAAGTGCTGGCAATTAAGATATGACAATAGCGTCTCGTAATATCTAGTTCAAAAGCCCGTATAAAGACAGAATTGCTCCCCTCGAAAGAATTGGTTAATATTTTTATTGGCTATAGGATTCTACTTACCAGAGAAGCCCGAGATCACCTCCTACGCACCAACAGCTAGGTCAAGGACGTTCACCAGGTGAATCCCTCCACCGAATCCTAGAGACACCGCTCCTTACACCAACATCACACCGCGAATTCTCTGACTAAGGGCCAATCCCTTAGGAAACTGCCGGCACGTAAGCAAGAATCCGATATTTAGTTAATTAACCTGACATTACAGCAACATGTGCCCGAAACTCTTTCGCTGAGGGCCAAGTGAAGAACGCGCGCCTACCTCGAAGTCGGTCCAGAAGTTACCAGAGGCGTCTCTACAAGAATTCCCGAGGGGGCTATCCAGAGACCACCGTTTACACGGCTGTACGACGGGTTGCAGCGACAAGGGGCAAGAAGCGAAGGAAAATAGAATACTTTTATTTTCGAAATAAATGTTCATTTTCAATTATACAATTATGATTACGTTTGTAAATAGTTCTGAGTACCAATATTAAATTGTTTAAAGCTATCCTGTGTTTGGTTTGCTACGCTTCTTATGTATATCTGGGAAATCGTGACCCTGTCTCCGACTCGACTAGCTACCAGAAAGTTAATTAGTAATTATCTTTGTACCCTTAATGAGCACAAGGGTGGAATATTATAATATCATATAAATAAAGGAGAACGATCCAAACGTGTGTGTCACGACAATTACAGACGCGATGTCCCCCATTTGCGTTTACATGCATTTCACCGTCGCCTCGATTTCGCGACCGGGGCGGAGCCCCGAGTGTTCCCCCTGGAGAGGGGCGGTGCCCCCAGGGACCCTTGAAGAGGAGCGGAGCCCCGATGGCTCCCTTGGAGAAGGGCGAAGTCCCGGGGGCCCCCTTGGAGAGGTGCCGAGCGCTAAGGGCCCCCTTGGAGAGGGACGAAGATCCGGGGCCCCCTTGGAGAGGGGCGGAGCCCCGTGAGTCCCCTTGGAGAGGGGCAAAGCCCCGGGGCCCCCTTGGAGAGGGGCGAAGTCCCGAAGGCCCCCTTAAAGAGAAGCGGAGTCTCAAGGGCCCCTTAGAGAGGGGCGAAGTCCCAAGGGCCCCCTTGGAGAGGGGCGAAGTCCCGAAGGCCACCTTGAAGAGAAGCGGAGTCCCAAGGGCCCCTTGGAGAGGGGCGGAGACCCGATGGCTCCCTTGGAGAAGGGAGAAGTCCCGGGGGCCCCCTTGGAGAGGTGCCAAGCGCCAAGAGCCCCCTTGGAGAAGGGCGAAGCCCCGAGCGCCCCCTTGGAGAGGGGCCAAGTCCCGAGGGGATTCTTGGAGAGGGGCGAAGTCCCGAAGGCCCCCTTAAAGAGAAGCGGAGTCCCAAGGGCCCCTTAGAGAGGGGCGAAGTCCCAAGGGCCCCCTTGGAGAGGGGCAAAGTCCCGAAGGCCCCCTTGAAGAGAAGCGGAGTCCCAAGGGCCCCTTGGAGAGGGGCGGAGACCCGATGGCTCCCTTGGAGAAGGGCGAAGTCCCGGGGGCCCCCTTGGAGAGGTGCCAAGCGCCAAGGGCCCCCTTGGAGAAGGGCGAAGCCCCGAGCGCCCCCTTGGAGAGGGGCCAAGTCCCGAGGGGATTCTTGGAGAGGGGCGAAGTTCCAAGGGCCCCCTTGGAGAGGGGCGAAGTCCCGAGGACCCCCTTGAAGAGAAGCGGAGTCCCAAGGGCCCCATTGGAGGGGGGCGGAGTCCCTGAAACCCCAAAGGCCCCCGTAGAGAGGGGCGGAACCTCTGGAGCCCCGTGGGCCCCTTTAGAGAAGGGCGAAACCCCTGGAGCTGCGAGGGTCCCCTTGGAGAGGGGCGGACCACCTAGGGCCCCTTGGAGAGGGGCGGTTTTCCGAGGGCCTCCTTGGAGAGGGTCGCAGCCCCCTTGGAGAGGGGCGAAGCCCCGGGGACTTCCTTCTTTGGTCTAAGCCTAAAACTGGTGGTAAATTGAATAGAATAGACCGCGCAATAGCGCGCGCAGCCCCGTTTATTATATATATATATATATATATATATATTGAGATGGTCTTAAGCCCTGAGTCTCACTTCTAACAGCACAACAAAATAATGAATAATTCAGACAAGCTTAGATTGAGAAATGGCATCTAATTACAATAAAATAAAAATTAATCAGACTTGAATTTAGGAATATGTGCAAAGCTATGCAAGTAATAAAGAAATTAATTCTCCTAACATAAAGAACAAGGCAGAGCTCAAATCATAGAGGTTAGATTCATGTTCTATTTAATCAATGTAAATTTGTAAGAATGAATCGATTATGAAAATAATTAGTAAATGCTGGTCGAGGGTATTTTGCAAGTCATAATTCATTAATAACAATTCTCTGTGAGCATATCATAATAAAGTAATGTGGAGGAAGGCAAAACAGGGTGCAACGAGCACGAAGTGAGGTCAAAGCTAAAGGCAAATCATAAAAAAAAAAAGGAAAATGGAACAACATTGGAAATTTTCTGAATTTACAAACAGTTTATTGATTAGCAAGTATAACAATGAAATGGACTTTTAATTGAATTCAGAAGTGATCAAAAGAGGATGTGCGCGAAAAGAAACATGAGTCAGTGCAATAAGTGAATTAAAAGACATTTAAAACGGTGCAACGCGAGTGATAATGTAAGACAATGATTACAAAAATCAAAGGACAATTTAGTAAATAAGGTAGAATTGTAAAATTAGTTAGATTTTAAGAATTTATTTGTTAAAAAGGTCAATTGAACAGAGTTGATTTCCTATTTGTATTGATGTGCAATTGTTAATAACAACTAAAAAAAAATAAAATAATTTTACTGACAGCCCAGTTTTATTCTCCCAGAAAAATCTAATTTTTATATAGTAAATATTAAAATGCAGCTCCGAAACTTTACCAGAGTGTTCACGACATAGCAGTGTTCAAGCACAAGTGTGGGTTTTAAAATCGGCCACTACAAAATATTTCCGATCCACAACGGCTTCCGAGGGACGTTCGCCATCCTATTTTGGCCTACGTTTAACAGCAAGAGGCGGTTTCCGAGGTTCCTGACTTCGTGGCTACATCGGCGGCACACCAGTCCAGCTCCTCCAAGGCCTGCACCACGGTTCCTGCTCGCTGAGAGAAGATCTGGCACATTATCACCTCTCCGAACATCACCTGGAAAAATTGCAAGGTTAGTTGTGAAGCAAAATTGTACATGCACCACCGTAAAACCTACCCGGGAGTGGAATAGCATCGCTGCTTGGCAGATTCACGGCGATTTAATAGCTTCAATAGTTTCAAATTGAGAATTTAGAAGTCCAGAATTGAGGTTAGGATTCCTTAACGTCATTATTTCGAATCAACGAAGTGGAGGTTTTTGGCTAGAAACAAAACACGATCAACCGACGCTATAAGAAAGCGGGAAAATAAAAAACTTACCTATTTAATTTGCTCATTGAGTAGTAATTCATATCACAAACACGAAAACGATCTGCATTTGCTAGTTTTTCATAAAGACGTAAAATTATATGACAGATTAGCTCCGTTGTAGCTTTTAGGTTGCTTTTGACCTACGCACCATAGGCGTGCGATCAAAATTTTAAATCTAAAATTGTGAACCCAGACGTGAATAAGAGCTCTGTTCTGCCATGAGTTAGGCCCCTTTCAGACGAAACGACTTTTCGCCGTGCGCCGTATACGGCACAGTGCCGTGCATTCCAAAGATGTGCCGTAGAGCACACGACTTTTCGCCGTGAACATGACGGCGTGTTATAGGCCGTGAGGTATCAGGCTGTTTGTATATCGCTAGACAGCTTGTAACTTCATTAATAATAGATATTGAAAAAACTTTTTTTTGTTTTAAATGCCAGTATTCAGCCTATAAACTGTCATAAATCAGTTTAAGGAATGGCTTCCTATTTTTGCGACACGACTTTGGATTTTCTAATGGAACACCCCGTATATTGATAAATATTTGAAATCAGCGTAAAAATACCTTGACAGATGCTCAAACAAAAATTTTAGAACTCATTTTTTTTTAAATAAAAAGAAATTTAGTGCAAGTAGGTCATGACTTACACAAAATTATTAAACATCGAACAAGGAAAGCAAAAGAAACTCCACTTGGCTAAAAATATTCTTTATGGTCGAATTATTGCATCAAACGCACTAAAACCATTTAAAACTTTGTTTTTTAAATGGAACAATATGAGTTTCATTAAACAGTTGAAAACTACAACAAAAAACTTTCCAACGATGATCCATATTCGCCATTTCATTTTGCCTTTAAAAAATTATTTTATTTTAAATTTTAAATATAATGCGAACATAATTATTTCATTTAAAAAACATAGTTTTCAATTGTTTTAGTACGTGTACTGCGATAATTCGTCGATGAGGAAATCCAGGTAAACTTTCTTTTGCATTTCTTGTTCGATTGTTAGTGATTTTGGGTGTCATGGACTAATTTCGGCATTTTTTAAAACAAAATAATAACTTTCCAAATTTTATTTTAAGCATACTACCACAGCACTGATTTAAAATATTTAAAAATGTACAGGGCGTTTCATTAAAAATACCAAAGTCGTGTATCGGTACGCAAAAATAAAAGGTCATGGTTTAAATTGGATTACAATTTGTAGGCTACGTACTGGTATTTAAAACAAAACGAAGTTTTTTCAATATCCCTATTATGAACGATGTTACGATTTATAAACACCCCGTATGTAGGCTTCTAATGGTATCTCACTTTTCAGTATTGTGTAATAGATGACTGAGAATGACTCGATTACATTAGAATGTTAATAGCAACATTCGAAGAAAGTGCAAGAACAACTCATTAGACGAAATACCAATATGAGAGACGCCATCTCATCGGCGGAAAGTCGTTCCGTCTGAAAGGTTCCATATCCCACTATGTATATCAAGACGCCGTGTACGGCACGACGCCGTGTCCGAGCTTGATAAACGCCGTGGTGTTCACGGCGGCCGTGTACGGCGTAAGTCGTGGCCGTCTCGTATGAAAGGCTCCATATGAATCAATAGTCTTCAAAATGCACGGCACTGTGCCGTACACGGCGCACGGCGAAAAGTCGTTTCGTCTGAAAGGGGCCTTAGCCAACAATAATTCAAGTTGCAAGTAGATTACATTATAAATAGGGGCGTACGATCATTCAGGTCAAGCATATCACTAGACCGCTCATTTAATTATCCCTGAGAACCAAAATTAGTTATCTGATTTGTGACAAACCCAGAATTAAAAATAATATGTATGGTGGCTCTAGATATTTTTATTAATAGAAGCAATTAATTAGTAGTGGGCGGCCATTACAATATATACAGGGTGAGGCACATAAAGTGTTACAGAGCAATAGCACTTAAACTATTGATCACATCCAAAAATGTTTCAGACAAAAGTTTCAGTGTTTGAGAAGGCCGTCATACTGGACCACCCTATGTTTCTATCAGTGGAGGCGATAAAACTATGTCAAGGTCAACTCCAATTTTTTAAATGGAACCATGTATTTTTTTTCGATGACATTATTACCGATTTGAAGACAAATTCGGCGACCTGAAACACAAGGTCATTCTAGTCACGAAAAGTATGAAAATAGTCGAAAAAGCGAAAAATGCAACAGTGCAACAAACACGAGTCAACACGACGGTGCACCACCCCATTATGCTCTGTGTTTAAGACAAGTGATGAGTGAGATTTTTGGCGAAAAGTGGATAGGACGAGGCGGTCCTGTAGCTTGGCCACCTCGATCGCCAGATCTAACATCAGCAGATTACTTTTTACGGGGTTTTGTCAAAGATCGCGTAATGGCGGTAGCACCTACCACGCCTGACGACATGAAAGACAGAATACGACAAGCATGTACCGAAATTACACAACAAATGTTAGCTGAAGTTAGACGTCTTTTCATCAGCGAATTAACAAGTGCTTACAAGTCGAGGGTCATCACTTCGAGCATCTTCTGTAGGTAGAACCAAACCAAGGTTAGTGGATCCTTTGAAAGTGATTATTCCGATATTTTTGGATTTTTTTACTATGTTCATACTTTGCTAACTAGAATGACCTTGTGTTGCAGGTAGCTGAATTTGTCTTAAAATCGGTAATAATGTCATCTAAAAAAAAATACATAGTTCCATTTAAAAATCTGGAGTTGACCTTGACGTAGCTTCAGCGCCTCCACCGATAAAAAAATAGGGTGGTCCAGTATGACGGCCTTCTCGAACACTGAAACTTTTGTCTGAAACATTTTTGGATATGATCAATAGTTTGAGTGCTATTGCTCTGTAACGCTTTATGTGCCTCACCCTGTATATATATATATTGCCGTGATATCCCAAAATTTACACCCCCCTTTTTACTCGTTAATTAATTGCTTATTGCGCCCTCACACATAAGGGGATGCCTAAATGAAATTTACACCTTACCTGTAATTTTATTTTAGCTCACGACGCATAGCCTTGGGATACCACAAACAGCTCTTATTTGTTTAGTAAATAATCTGCATGTGACTCAATTTGAAATACAATAATCTCAGGGTTATTGAAATTTACACAAACTCATTGCTTTTCTCTCACGCGGGTTCCTAGGGGTTAATGGTCAAAGGGATGTTTGCTTTAATGTAGTCTTATTCTCAAATCATTCCTTACAGTTGTATAACAGTATTAAAATCAAAAATTTCGGGCAAGTCACGCCAACACAAATAAAGCGGAAAAAAATTAACCTAGGAACTAATTAACTACAAACTTAAATCTATTCATTTAGCTAACTTAATTATATGTACAGGTCGCCCTAATTACTATACACCTACGGCACACCTTTTGGACCATGTTGTTGAAAGGCCGCTAACGAGCCCCCTTTCTGTTGCGTTTGGAGCATCCCTGATGAGCACTGCACCTGGTGATCCCGTTATATTCATTTGGAGGAACGCTACCTGCCACGGCATTCCGGCCCTGCTCGTCCCTGGCGTTGATATAGGTATGATTAGCTTTTGTTGAGGTTCCTGGTTTCTTTTTACATGTGGTTCTTGTTATTCCAGGAGAATTTGCCCTTGATTGGACCTGCTCCATGTTGCCGCAATGTGATCCAATGCCCAACGTCCTCATATTGCCTGCCGTTTTCTCGCTTCGTCCAGGTCCTGTGCTGCCTGCTGTGCTGCGCACACACACACCTCCGCATTGCTCCGCTCATTAAAACCACACTTGTTGCACTAATTCACAGGTGTTCGGCACATCATCCTGCCTGCACTACCTATGCCCTTTTACAATTTAGTGTGACCGAATGCTCGTTAAATGGATTGATGTGAGACTATATTTGCATTATTGTGTATTATTTATGAAACTCTAACCCTTTGGGCCTTGCTATGAAATATTAAATTGTATTTGTTTATGAACACTGACGTTTAAGTTAATGTTATAACCCTTTCACATTGAGTCACATGCCAGCAGTATTTTTATGCATTATTTACATTGAAACATATCTCTTTAACCTAGTACTATTTGTATGAATGGATGCAATATTTTTTTTTCTACAAAAAATGTATTTACACTTTAGGTCTAAAATAATTAGGGGAGCAAATAATTGAACATAAAGAATTTACTATGCAAATTCCTATGGTGCGTCGCGCAAGTCAGCACCCGGTATATATTGCACTGGCTACCTTTTTTAAGTTGTGCCTTTTAATATGCAAACTTTCAAATATTGAAATGATAGCGCCTGAAACTCTACAGGGTTGGGTTCTGTTATCTAGTTACTTTGTTCTGAAAAAGTGATTTTCAAATATTTTAAAAATCTTACGTCAACCAAATGTCAAAAATAACTTTCAAATCTCAATGACAAATGCCCAATCCTTAGAATGGTACATTAGAACATTAAATATCACAGTAAGTTATTGTCTCTTAATTAATTTCACTTTTTAAAATGTCTTTATTTGCTTTCTAGTTGGTATACTATAAGAAATCACGCACCTTGTATATTTTACTTCCACAATGTTCAAGACTGCAATCTATCCCTATCCTTTAGCCGCAATCGACCCCTCTAAGCAGCTGCCGCCGTATTGTAAAAGAATTCAATAATTTAGCATGATCATTAAATGTTGGATTTATAGATTGTTTTGACGCCTTTCCACATTAAATAATACATTAAACTAAGAAATCTAGCCCATGCTGGAATGCCACACGCACCAGTAATGTAAACAACGCCCGGTGATTCCCCGTTCTTTGTGCCTGAAATTTTATTTGGGTTCAACCGTTGGTTGCTCGATCGTCGTTATATCTGGAGAAAAATTCATTGAATAGAAAATTTGCATCGCAATTCCCGGATTCGTCGTTACAAGCGAGGTCTCTATATCAGTTTTGTTTACATTAGTATATATGGGATTCCAAACAAATGGCCACAATTGAGTCGTTATGTGCGGCATGTCGCTATAAGCGGTGTTGCTATAAATGGTTTTTACTATACTTAATTAAGCAAGGTTGTCAAAAGTACTTATTAATGTTCGTGGAAAAAAATGAGTAGTACAAAATCAAAAAGAAAATCTGCTCCTCATCTTAACAGAAGTGTAACGTTTGCTCACGTACTTAAATTCAAAGGATACATAAAATGTATTCAGAATTTAATCCGTCGCCTTATCAAGCCGTTGCATCTCGACGCCGCATCAAAAGCGATAACCGAAAGAAGCAGCCGATGCGCGAACCATCTGAATGACACGCAGGAGTAATTTCCCCCTACCGTCGGAGTAGGGAGCCCATACGTCGATAAGAAGCCGTACGGCCTATAAAAGGAGCATCTGGTAGCTCCTGAGAAGATTATCACCCGAGGTCCCGTCCGAAATCTTCTCCTGCCTTACCTTGTAATGAATTTATTTTGCCCTGACAGAGCTGACTGTCTAAGCAATGTGAATTCATTTATAGGCGTCCTTACGGAGCTGATAGCGCTTAACTGCCAGCCCGTGAGGACGAACCAGCGAATTCCAGTAACCTAGTGAACCTTCCTGAATCCGACCGTCATTAATTGCAAGCTGAGACCGCAGCCTCTGTGAATTAATTTTCCCTGCACCCTGTACAACCTGATCACCGTCAAGCGCAAGCCGAAGCCGTGGTACCTGTAAGCCAACTTTCCCGTAATCCGCCGAACGAAATCACCGCTACTGTTTTGTTAGTTAAGAGCATAAATTTCAATTACATTTCTGAAGGCCGCGTTTCATCAAACTTATATTTTGTTAGCGTTAAAGCGCTCCGAGTCTTTCTGCCACTGCAACCGTCTACCAGTAACCGATCTCGAGATAAGGCGCTTACCCGCAAAGTCAGCTTCCTGCATCACGGAGGCCCATATCCAGCTCCAGTGTTCCGCGGTTTCAACAAGGGCCTTCGAGGTCACCGCTGCGTCGAAATTCCGAAGCCGCGGCCGCATCGCCGCACCCAGGTAAACTCCAGAAATACACTTTTAATCCAAGAAATTTGCAGCAGCCATTGTTGTTGACAATCGCTTATCACCACTGCCGCAAAGGAACTACCATCGCCTCCAGCAAAAGTGACGTGCGGCAGCTTCGAGCGAGCGATTAGGCCTACTCCGCGCCATCGCCTGAAGAATCGACGCGCGTCCTAGTAGAGCATACCCAGCAGGCTGGTGGTACTCTTCTGCAACCTGGGCTGCAGCCCCGCTCAACAAACCGAGTAACCCCTTGTGGACATTATTGTATTTTGTATGATATACATTTTATTCTATTCTTTAATGTACATAGCTAAAAATGTTATATTTATGGTGTTATTATTGATCTATCCCATGTTTGAGCTGAAAGGAACCATTCTTCGACTAGAGTAAATCCGAGGCACAAAGTTTAAGGCCTTTAATTAAATAAATTAAAGCAACTTTAATAAAATAAAGACGAAATATCACAGAAGAATATGAAAACTCAGGGGAAAAGTATTATCCCTGTTTAATAATAGACAGGTAAAAGGATTTCAATCAATATTAATCAATAATATTTGAGAGATAATGAAACTGGGTCTGGAAAGTGGAATTTTTTAAAACAGAGTTTGTCCATAATTAATAAAAATTGTTTTTGACTTTGTTTATGTCCATTTATTTATTTTCATGTTAGTGGTGTCTAAAAACGTTTTTAATATAAGCTCAAATTTAATTTATTTTGATATTTGTAAAACTGGATTACACGGGAATGACTAAAAGCTATGAACACGAAATACGAATAAAGTTTTAAACAAAATAAACTAATTTTTAATTTGTGTTAGGACATCAAAATTGCCACTTTCCAGAGATTGACCCAACTACGTATTGGAGCTCATAGAAAGTGATCCTATAATAATTAATAATTTTATTCAGAAGAATTATGTTTTGTTGAAGACGGTACATATTAAAATACTTGTAGTAGCTACAACCAAAAAGTACGAACTATTAGATTCTTGCCAAAAGTTATTTTCTAGTTCCATTTTCCATTTTACCAATTTAAAAATATAATTTAAGCACAAGACTCACAAACACAATGTCAAAACATCAAAATTCGCCAACGAATAAGTCGCTTGTTTTCTCAAAAAGGTGTTAAGCGACTGGCGAACGGATTTTGGTAGTAACGAATCAGCAGCAGGTAGGAAAACAGACCGGCTTAAATGCATTGTAGATGTCTTAACAAACCGGTCGCGGCTACTCGGTTGCAGTCGTCAGTGACTGGCGAATGTGGAGGAAAACGCTGCTTTAATAAACGCAAATGCAGAAGTGATAACATACTTATTATTAATTTACAATTTAATAAACTGAAGCCGCTAATTCATTTTTATAGCTCACGACATTCGACAGCAAAATTGGTATATAAAAATGAAGTAAAGCTACTACTGGACATGATGACTTACTTGACGATTCCAGAAAGACACTGCAACTGATGGCTGCTACAGCTGTCTTTTGAATTTGTATGCCATTAAGGTTGAAATATAAGACTGTGAGAGTCAAATCGATCTTCCGATGTTAACTGTAACAAATAAACATTAATAAATTAGCAAATTTCAATGTTAGTTACCTACATTATAGATACTTAGTTTACATTTCTTACTTTAAAAGTTACATTAGTTCATGCAAAAAGATAAATTTATAGTGATCTGGAAATAAATAAATAATTTCTGAAATGCAACTATCCATTTTAGGCATTGCTTGGTGAAAATATAAAATATTTAATAGTAATAATAATACGATTGTGATCAAAACTTAAATACAATGTTTTCATAATTAGAACTCTTAATACACCGTTAATCTTGTTATAACTATAACATAATAATAAATTTTCACTAATAATCCAATAATCCACTAGTAATTCCACTCAGCTTCCTGCATATACTCTGCATACCATACATCTTATCAGTAAGTACACACAAATTGTAAACTGTCAAAAATTTAAATAAAAATCATTGGACACTAGAAGAAGAAGATAGATCTAACCATAAATCTAGAATTACAATACAGACGCAACTTCATCTGCAGATATTATTTAATTCTGTCTGCATTGGAACAAAGATCGCTATAAATTTAGTGAGGCTATACTGCGGACCCCTAAGACTTGATGAAAGCTGAACAAAGCTAATTTCATATACGGAATTAGTTTAGCAATAGTTGCCATTTGGTTTTATATGGTAATTATCAATATGTTCAGTTAAAATGTTAATACTATTTATTTAGAATCGAAGATTGTTTTTTTAAATGTTAAAGGGTTCAAAATTGTTGATAAGTAGAGCTATATTTAAGTGAATGTGAATAAACCACTGACGAGGCGATATCAATATCAACATATTGCATAAGGACAAGTGAATGTGTTATACGAGTTACATAACCGTCAACAACAATGCATAACATCTTTATAAATCCATACTATAGTATTACTACTTTTGAAAGAATAATAAAGTGCATTAAAAAAACCGTTACCAAGTGGCCTTGTGTCAAACAGTAATTTTTGAAAGTCATGTCATAACTTACTTTATGGATTGCGTTGAATTCTGGGTAGAGCGATGTAATAGTCAAGGGTAATACCACAAGCAGTGGATATATTTTTGACAAATATTTTGTCGTTTCCATGTAAATTATTGCGTTTAAATTTCACGATACAAAATCACATCGAAAAAGTCACGAGCCGAAGGCGAGTGACATTTAAATGTGATTTTGTTGAGTGAAATTTGCAATAATTTCTATGGAAATGGCAAAATATTTAAAAAATATATATCCACTTCGAGTGGTATTTGGGACGACTATTTAACAATATTAATACATAACGATTAACTTTATTGAAAAATAATCCAACAATTAATATAATTATTCATTCTCAATTAAATTCAGCGGAATACTTCCAAAACACAGCATTTTAAAATTTTTAAAACAAGCCACACAGTTTGTTGGGGTTTAGTGTTACGTAACCTAGCGATATCACTAAGGACAGAACATCGTTGCTAAGCAATACTTCGCAACAAGGCTATTTATTTTTTGAGTACGTACATTGTTTTGTGAATATTTTGCATGGTGCCCAATATTCAGTGATATACTGCTGTTATTGGTTGAAAAAAGCAAATGTCTGCAATGTGATTGGCTTATATGTTATAGTGTTGAATAGTCACTGATATGCAGTCGTAAGACAAAATCTAGTTCAAAGCCCTCTCGATAACCTTTTTTTAATGCACACGTTAACAAATAACATTTGAAAGACTTACTAAGTTTAAAATTACTTGCTTGGTAATTTCAGGTGTTAAAAACCGACAAGTTTGTAATTTGAAATATTAGTGCATTGTCAAAATTGTAGTAAATCTTATTCAGAGCAAAAGTGTTATTACATAAGTAAATAATCTTTACTTATGCAAGTATATATATATTCATATATTCACAGCCTAACATAGAAGGCTTAAACATTTTAAAAAAACAAAGGCCGTCATTTGACACACACAAGTCTTTTTTAGTAACACCCGTCAAAATTTGATGGTTACCGTCTATTGGTTGCTGTGTTATTAATTATTTAGTAAAGTAATATGTGTTAAGTTCTGTAAAATGGAAAAAGATGAAATTCGTGAAGTAATTAAATATTTATGCAAAAAGAACACCTCTTGAAATCTACCTGTGTTTACATAGCGTGAGTCTGCCCCTTCTTACAGTACGGTCAACAAGTGGTCAAACGAGTAAGCATGGAAAAGATGCACCTCAATGTGGTGGTCGAATATTGGTGTCGAATGAATAAAATTCCTGCTTGCAGGGAATTGCTGCGTTTGAGCGTCATTTGGAAAATTGTATTGCTGTTCAGGGTGATTATGTTGAAGGATTAATTTTGATGCAAGCATCTTGTTTGTTTCTTTATATGTTAGGCTGCGAATGCATTGATCATCCCTCGTATATATATTTTGTAGACACCTAACTCATACAAAATGCACATAAACATTATATTGTTTTAAATAACTATTTAATTATTATACACAAGCAAACAGAGATATAATAAGAGTTTATTTAGCTTCCACGAAAACCATTTAAAAACAGAAAAATGTGTAGTATCAAATCAATAACTAATCAAATTCAGCATAATTTACCAACACAACAAACAAACAAACACTGTAAAAGGTGAGATACTTTTGAGTCACTTTATCATCATTAACAATCGTTTCCCATGTTAAAGTGACAATTGTTAAATTTATACCTTAAGCCTGTGACATAAATCTACAGAATCAAGAAAAATATCTTGTCGCTATTCCATGAGATCCTACACTTGCAGTTCTGCCAAGGTCCTGAAAAAAGGAAATTCGTATTACAAATGCTATTCGTTCATTTACTTACTGAAATATTATTAGACATTTACTCATGTACTCTTATGCAGTCTTTCAGCATACCCAACTCAAAGACTTCTTTAAGTTGATTACAAATTAAAATTAATAGAACTGCAACGAAAATGAACCATGAATTATAATGTTTATAGTCTCAAAATTGAGGAATCTACATCAATAAATAACTCGAGTAGATTAGATAGATTAAAGCTGCGCATTTCCGTGAAAATAAAAGCTGTTCGTTAGAACTCATGGATCCATTTGACATGGTGGATCAACGTGGTGGATCAATCCACTCGAGTAGAACGATGTATAGTCTGTTTTTTTGCTTTATGATTCAGAGCAGGCTTTGTTTTTGCATTTTTGTAACAGTGTAGATAGTTGGTTACAAAGAAAAAACACTAGTAATGTCAAAAACTTATTACAACTGTCAGTGTGTTATCTTATAAGCTCTATAATACATAAAGAAAGCTACAATTACTGAACCATTAACATTAAATAAGGTATTGCTTTATTTTAAGAAATTTTATTTAAACATGGTTGTTTTCTAACTGTACAGAAACGCCATAAAATTTCTATATGTTCTAATGTGGAAATATATTATTAAAAACTTGCTGATGACTTTTGTTTGCAAATCTGTGTTGTAGAAGTTATTATTTATGTTAAACATATAAGAGGGATTAACAGTTTTTTTCAACATTGCTTAAAAATGCCACCTTTCATACACTTATGATAGTAGCTGTCATTATTGTCCGAACCCAACAGTAAGTCACACCCTGGTAAAAATCCTGATGTGCATCCTGCATGCAAAATAGTATATCTCTTTCTCTCCGTCTTAACTTTAGATGGATTACTTTTCAAGTCTGTGTCGTGGGTCTACCTATGCAGACTGGTTCCATTGCTAAATATCCAGTTTTATCCAAAAACCGGAACATACATTTTTCACTAGAATTTCGAAATTGTAAATATTTCTTTAAAGAAGTAATCTTCGCCGAAATTACATGATTCTTCTCACAAACCAATTTTCTTCCATTCACAATTTTGTATTTATATCTCATATTTTTTAATGTGTAGTATAATTTTAAACGAGTCCTGATATAATTTAGTTTCTTAATATCCTCCCTGAAACTATAGTCCTCCCAAGTTAAAAATTCTTTTTCCTTTTTCATATTGTCATTCAGTTATTGCTGGAGTTGTGATTTTGCTTCATTTAGAATATTAAACAGAGTTTCATTCAAAATCTAACATAATAACAAATTGTAAGAAATTTTATAAAGGTTTAATTATTAATACTTACATCAAGGATTTGACCAACTCTTCCAATGATGGCTGTTTTACTTAATTTACCATTGATATCTTTTATATTAGTAAAACAGCGTTTTATAGCTACTTTAGCTGTACTACTATTAATGCTGCTTTTTCGTGGCAATTTAGTAAACGTTATTGAAGTGTCAACGTGACAATCTCGGGGACCTTGATTTTGACGTTAGATATATTTTGTAACTAAACTGTTGTACACTGCTAAAATAATATAAATGCAAGGCCTGCTCTGAATCATAAAGCAAAAAAACAGACTATAAATAAATGCATTTTATGCGTGCAGAGAGACCGATCTGACAAAGCATCGCTGCGCAACACAGACCATGTAAAGGCAACGTTAATATTTATCACTGGCGTTTCCCTAGTTTGCATATGCCGGCAGCCACATTATATTATTATGATTTATGATACATACCAGACACACCGCTTGTGAACGGCAAGTTTTGCGTATTTTAGGTTATATTACAGGTATACTGCAAACGACGTCAGGAGGTATTAAACAAACACCTCTAACGAATAGAAGGATAGATCACTTCACCGACGATTGGCAAATGGTAAATATATCACGGTGTAATTTTCGCAAATGCCTAATATCAACATCAACACTAAATGGCTGACTGATTAATAAAATCATTAACTATAAAAGTATAAAACCACTATAAAACTACAGAATATGATCAACGATCAGCGGTTCCAAAACTATTCACATTCACCAATATTGACGGGCGTCTACATCCCAAGCGGCCATAAAAATGATTGTTGCGCACGCAGTCTTCCGATGTTTGCATTTAAATTTAAAATACTAAAATGAACTAGCGTTTTACCCCCGCGTTGCATTTAATGATCCTGTAATTCGTGCGCAATATTTGAATGGTAAGTTCTTGCTTTGACATAAATAATGGCGATATTTTAAGGATACATAGTCTATACAATGAATAATTACATAGAAATAATTGTGACAATAATTAAAATCTCAATTTATTCTCAACATAACTACGTATTTTTCTAGAAACTAAAGTAATACCTACCATTTTAGTATATATATTTTTTTAAATTCCATGCTAACTATTCAATTTCCATTTAAAGTAGTTAATTCGGTAATAAGGTTAATACCAAATAACAGGGCTTATCTACGCGTCATTAATTTTGTTAATATTAACAATAATAAATTGGGTATCAGTTTGTAAGTAACTTTAGATTACAATAAATAGTAATCTAAATTACTTCAGTTTATAGAATCAATTATTATGATCATTTCTTTGAACAAAAATGTAATTGGACAAATTCATAAAGCAAAATGGTAGCTGTTTTATATACATTGTTATGATACACCATACGTTGGTCGTAAATAAAATTAAAATGTATAAAAGAAATTGGGATGTTAGTACAATCCATATTAACCCATTAAAAAAGGTCGATTATGTTTATAAAAGTTTTATGAATAAATTTGAATTAAAGCAAATTAGTAATGAAATGATAGCTATTGAACGTTTACAGGTGGTTTGAATATAAAAAGAATATTTAAGAAACGGTAGTATAAGTAATGACAAATGCAAAATTCTGATAAGGATATAATTAAAGTAGGTAGATATCAAATAAGAACAGAATTTCGGAGGCATAAAGCATGGAAATATGGTAGTTAGGAAGTTTGTTACCATTATTAGAAAACAACTTGAAAAACATGTAAAGAAAATCGTTTTGATCTAATAAAAAATATCGAATTTAACCCTCTTTTAATGTAAAACGTCTTGGTTTATTTAAGAAGGGTAATCTAAATCTACATGGTGTATATAAAAAAATATTAAAAAGCAAGTAAAAGAAGGAAAGAATTTAATTACAGAAGATAATTGGCAAAGTGGTAAAACTTAATGGATACAAGGTTTGTTATTTACTAGTAAATAATTGAAGAATTAATTGGAACAGCTTTGTCGAGAAGAATACATTTGACAAGTAACATAAATAAAAAAGGTGTTAAACCAATCTAACACCCGTATGCATAGTCGTTCGCCAGCGACTCGCCGGAGTTTCGTTATGAATAGTATGTTGGCGGCACTGTACGTCTATGTCAAATTCGAGGTGACCAGGTTAGGTTTTCCGTCAGTTTTGACAGAAACTGACACAAAATCTAACCTGCTAACCACGAATTTGACACAGACGTACAGTGCCGCCAACATACTATTCATAACGAAACTCCGGCGAGTCGCCGACGAGCCGCTGGCGAACTACTATGCATACGGGTGTGTGTTGCTGAGTAGAAAGACCATAGAAGTGTAGGTGAAGCGAGAGGATCCATTCCGGAAGGTAGGAGCAGAGGCAGGAGGAGATCTGGTTTGTTCTGTTTGTACCCCTCATCCTTACTTACCTTTGAAGGCTTACACTTCACCGACTAGCTCAAGATACGGTTTCTTATCAGGGTTTAACAATTGTGGGATTTTTAGTTCGTTTCACTTTCATATAAAGGTAAAAGTTCATTAATCAGAAGAAATGGGCGCCATAACTTTATTTAAAAAGTTTTAAATTCAATAAGTTTACAAAGGTTACGTATTCTTTCTAACAGTCCACAAATCAATTGTTATGCATTAGAGGCTTATACCTTTCTAATTTTAATACACATTATGTAATTATTTAGCAAGTTTTATTCTTCTCTGACAAGTTAGAATTTGTTCTAATAAAACGTTAGGATTAATGAATCTATCAGTATCTAGGAGATTTCTTATACCTATTTAATTAATAACCTCCGGTTCGTAAGTTGAAAATATAAAGAGCTCCTTATACCCTCGTATTTCTCTTTCCTAGGTCTTAATTACGATTAATGATCGGTATTTAGTTTAATTGGTATCATTCCATGTAGTATAAGAAAGGTCCTTTATGAAAAAAAAACTTATTATTTGACAAGTGACCCAAAAACCAACTTGACAGTCACAGAACGATTTAATCTCACTTCAGGCCACATCACCTGGTAAGTAACTATTGTTTTTACTTGAAACTAATCTGTTATTGAATATTCTTAAGGCTTACGCCCTAATTTAATTATATTTAAGCTATGACGCGGGTTTAAGTCTAACTAACGATATTAAACCCTTTCAGGACTAACATACGGTTAATGCAGAGAACCCTTGAACCTGGACCTCTCCATCTGCCAACATTAACTATGAAGAACTCCTCATCGAACCAAAGAAGTTGCCCTTGACTGGTGAGTGATCTCCTAACTGGTTATAGATTTCTAATTGCGTCCTCTCTTTTCCTTATCGCTCGTAACTTATCGACACACTTCTCCATGGCGAATATACAACTGACCAGAACTGGCGTCAAATGAAAAAGACCGACGAGCTGGTAGTCAAAGAGGAAGCCCTAAGAGCTGGTGGTCAAAGAGGTGACACTAAGAGCTGAATCAAGGAAAACCCTCTATTACGATTTGTATGTATTAGTTTGCCGTCTACCTACCAGTTATATAATAATTGCCCTTTTCAGAAAGAAAATGTTGGTGGAATTTATCCTATCTGCCTGAAAAATTATTATGTTTTAATACTATGCTGTATGAGTTAAATAAAGGCTTACTATTGTCTGCTTGTATCCTTTCTAAGCTAGGATTTTCAATTTGCTTCGCTTCTGCATAGAGAAGCGCCCTTTTGCTTTCTCAATTAAACAGGAAGTAATAATTTTTGTTATTTATTGTTCTTTTATTAACGTAACCATGGGCCTTCTAAATTAAATTTCAAAAAGGGTAGACAACCCCTCCTACTGGTCTTGCGCTTAAAGTTGCCTATCTATTAGGATTAATTAATATTGAACGATATTCCTGTAGAAGCTACGATATGTACTGCTACATGTTTGCTGTCAAGAATTTTGAGTTTTGGAGTATTGGACGAAGCTTGACACTGGTGATCGATACTTGAGTGCTGCATTGCATAGAGCTGTTTAGAAGGGGTCCATTCCAAAAAGTAGTAAAAGAGACAGGAGCAGATCTGGGATTGTTCTATTAGCTGGTTGCTGTCAGTGATTTTCGGTTTCGTGGTATTGGACGAGGCGTGACAATGGTGATTTGTTCGTGACAGCTGCATTGCAAGACGCTGCATAAAGGGGTCGATTGCAGTCTTGAACATTTTTGAAGTGGAATATATAAGGTGGGTAATTTCTTAAAACATACCAACTACAAAGCAAATAAAGACATTATACAACGTGCAATTAATTAAGAAACAATAACTGGCCGTATTATATAAAGTTATAATGTACAATTCTTAGAATTGGGCATTTGCTATTAAAATTTGAGTGTTGCTGTTGACATTCAGTTGACATTGGAAGTGACATTTAATTTGAATGAATAGTTGAAAAATACTTGAAAATCATTTTTCCAGAACAAAGTAACTAGATAATTGAACCCAAACCCCTGAAAGTCTCAGGCGTTATCATCTTAATATTTGAAACTTTTGCATATTAAAAGGTACAATTCAATTTTAAAATAGAGTAGTCAGTGCAATATATAAGGTCTGCTCTATTAAAAAGACGCGCGGGACGTTTTTTAAAATTATTTTGAAGTAAATCGGTAATTCACCGAACAATATTTTGTTGGAGGTTATAAATACAAGTTCCAACCTTTCAAAATTTTTTGTCAATGTTTTACTAAATTTTAAAAAATAATAATTGTATTTAATGCATATTTGTTTTAATTTATGCACTCAACAATACAATAAGGTTTATCAGTTTTGGAACCGCTGATCGTTGATCATATTCTGTAGTTTTATACTTTTATAGTTGCTAATTACTTAGCTACTTTTGCATTACACATTCGAGTGCTCTAGAGTGCACCAGAGTAAGTTACCTCGCGTTCGAATTACAACATAATTTTTGGAGTAACTAACGTTAGTCTTCCTTCCCCTGCCCCCTATTTTACAGGAGTTGAATGTTGAAACTGTAGACAAAAGCGTTGCAGGTACAGTGCCACCAAGAACACAAAAACTCCGGGTAGGGGAGGCCGGCGCTAGCTCCGTTTGATAATTACACTCCGTAGAAAAATTATAAACATTCGTAGACGCAGGAAATTTAAAAATTTTATTTTAAAAATCATCAGAGTTCTTTTACATATGACAGTGTTTAAGTTACTAAACCACTACATATTAAATACATTTATTGTAACAAAGATAATAGTAAATAGAACAACCAAGAATGCAATACATATTTTTATAATAATAAATTACTAAGAGATTATTAATAAATTAAATATATTAGATTGCCTATTTATCATTATCCTAAGGGCCAGAGCCAGAGCCAGAGCAAAGAAAAGCTGAAGAGAGAAAGAATGCTGACCCAAATATAGTAGGTACATATATTCTTCTTATAATCTATAATGGACTTGGTTGTAATCGATTCTCGTTTGCAATGGACCGATTACCAAAGCCCCGACTAAAGAGTCATCTAAATGTAACTTTTGTAAACACCTGCTTCATCATTTTCCTACTCCGTAATTAGGATGAATATATGTTTCGTCTAGGAACGGAACAGGTTTTTTTCCATGAGAAAGCCTATTTCTTTTAGATGCTTTCTCAAAGTTTCTCGACCGCCAGTATAGTTAACTTTCTCATTCAGTCTGTTTACTAAAAATACATTTAGACTAGCTACTTTATGCTCCACAGTGAACATTTCATGAACTGTTCTTCGCAAGACTCCCAAATCAAAATCGTCAAGAACGACTTTCTTAGAGCCTTCCTCGAGTTTCTTCTTCGCAGATGTTAAAGAAGTAGTGCCTGGAAGAAGTAAGGATTAAAGTATTATCTGCATTATGTTTTTAATGACAATGCTGAGAAATAATATTGTAATTTTTAAGTATTACCTTCTGTAAGATCATCATCATCATCATCATCATCAACATCATCATCATCATCATAGAATAGAATTATGTTGTCTACTCCAATTTTGGACATACGCCTCCTCAAGATTCGTCCACTTTGTCCGGTCTTGTGCTGTTAGTGTCCATTGTAGTCCTGCTCCTATTGCGACATCGTCCTTCCAACGTGCTCTCGGTCTTCCTCTATCACGTTTGCCTGTTCGAGGTCTTCAGATGGTCGCTGTAACATACTCCTTAGAAACTTTCTTTATCAGAAAGGTTCATTTTCCAGTTGCTGCGGCTGCTATTTCTGTAGATTGCTGTAAGAGAAATATCAACGTTCCAGAAGTCTTCTGTTCATCAAAAAAGTTTATGACATTTGCAATAATACTTCTTGTTTCTGAATGCACAAGCTTTCTTGCTTTATAGCTCATTGTAATCCTATGTAAAAAGAAATTTAGTATTACATAAATATATAACTGCAACGTAAGGTAGCATTTTAGAAAGCATTTAATACTTACGATTTGATGTTATATAACCAAGCCGCCCAAAATTAAACGACGAATAGGTAAACAATAACAGAACTAACGAAGAAAAACAATGCTAACTAAAATTAACAAAGAACAACAAAACTAATGAACAACAACACTAAAATAAACTGAAAATTAGACACTTCTATCTGACGCAATAGCAACAATCGCGAAGTGACGTTTATGTTTTTTGTTTGAATGTACCTCTCCGGAAAGCTTGCTTTTTATTGGTTCTCTAGTTCCCCTTACTGGATTTTTAGATTTAGTTCACATATTTTCCGGGGATTTTGTGTGCTTGGTGGTACTGTATATTTTGTTATTTTTATACTTGGTGTATTTTGTGAGTTCGATTTCAATGTAGCACAGATTTGCCAACATCACAGTGGTTGGAAGCAACTAGTAATTAACAAGCGAATTAAGACTTTTATAGCAATAGTGCTATTGCTATTGATATTACTCCTAATGTGAAGCCTATCGGCTGGTTTTATATAACAACTAGAACGCGTGACCAGCCTACGTCTGGCCCTGCCAGCGTTAACAGTACAAATGCTTGCCACGTCGCCACTTGTGCGCGATCGGCATGTACGCGCGCCTGCTTACGGTCTCGACGGCCGGCGACCGGCGACCGACATCAGCTCTTATAATATAAGATATAGTTCTGTACCAATTGGAACGCAAAACAAGTTCTATAATTTTTAAATTTCGACTTCAGATTAGGATAGAAAATGAAAAAGTAGAATAACAAGGTGTGAAGAACCAGCCTTCTACCTTGGAAGGAACAAGGAGAAAATTGCAGATAAATTAAAAAAAAATCTAAGCAAAGTTTGAAATGCTTTCTAGGAGTTCGTGTGGCAATGCTACGCTTAGCATTTTCAATTGGTAATAAACAATTTGCCCTTGTTCACCTTGCTAAAAACAGGAAGCTGATCTGTTTATTTTTATTTATTTAGCGTATGGCATACAAGGCAATTACAAATTATATATTATAACATAGTGTACAAACATGTGCAATATGGAGTCAACACAAATGATAAAATGTTCATAAAACATAGACATAAAATATATAGACAAACAACGATAATTATATTAGCAAATAATTAAAATATTGTGATTAAACATTGATATTTAGTTTGCTTAACCAGTCTACGGCTTCTGACGTTGCTTCGAGAATATCCTGCCAGGACCCTGGGTAGGCTCTTAGGGGACAATCGGATGCAATATGCTGCATTGTTTGATGAGCATGGCCGCAATCACATTGTGGCGTAGTGATTTTGCCCCATTTATTAAGTATGTCCGCACATCTACCAAATCCTGTGCGGAACCTGTTTAGGGATACCCAGGTTTTACGGTTCAGGTTGAACCCTGGAACTGGCTGATTGGTAGGGAGTGCGTTGTGAATGTGCGGCTGCGTGCTGGCTTCCCACCTCTCCTTCCATTCTTCATTAGGATCGTAGTTTTCCGACAGCAGCGATTGGGACGTCAGTAGTGGGGGTTTTCTGGATCGTAATCTCTTCTTTTCCAAATCTGGCACGTCTTGATGAATTGGTAGAGCGAGGTTGGACCTGAGCTTATGGTGCTGTTGTACTAGAGCATTTTTTCTGCGGATATCAGGTGGGGGTATTCGGCTAAGAATTGGAAGCCACTGAAGTGGGGTGCATCTTAGGGAACCCGAAATGATACGCATTGTGTTATGCAGCTGAGTATCAACATAGTGAACGTGGGGGCTGTTAATCCACACAGGTGCACAGTACTCTGCCGTTGAGTAGACCAATCCAAGAGCTGAGCAACGGAGGGTTGTAGCTGATGATCCCCACGACGTTCCGCATAGCTTTTGCAGGATGTTAGTTCTTGTACTCAGTTTGGCCGAGACATTTTCTAGATGTTTCTTGTAGGATAGAGTTCGATCAAGAGTTACCCCTAAGTATTTTGGATATTTATTGTGTGGGATAAATGTGTCGTGAAGCTTAATGTTTAAATTTCTTTGTGCTTGTTTGTTGTTAAGATGAAAGCAACACGCCTCAGTTTTGGTGGAGCTTGGACATAGTCTCCATTTCTTAAAATACTCGGCCATGGTGCGTAGGTCTTCCGTCAGCATGGCTTCTGTGGTTTCTATAAGTCGATCTCTTGCTGCTAGTGCTATATCGTCCGTATAGCAAAATTTGCGGGAAGTAGTTTGTGGAAGGTCCGATATGTAGAGATTGAAACGAAGAGGGGCTAGGACAGAATCCTGAGGCAGGCCGTTGTGTAACTTTCTTTCTTTGCTTAGTTTCTCGCCCATGGTGACTTGAAATCGTCTATCACATAACATCTGGTTTATCAAGCGGGCAGTTGTTCGGCATGGGATTACCCGTAAGAATTTATAGATCAGGCCCTCCCGCCAGACGGTGTCATAGGCCGCAGTTAAGTCGATAAACACTACGGAGGTTTTTTGTTTATTTTGAAAACCGGCCTCGACATGCGTCGTCAGGGCCAGCACTTGATCGCAGCAATTACGACCCGGTCTGAAGCCCGCTTGCTCTACCGGGACTGTTTCCAAAATTTTTTCAGCGATTCTGTTATATATGAGCCTTTCTAGTAGTTTGTAGCCACAGCTCAGTAGGGAGATGGGCCGGTAATTATCCGGCCGGTCGCTTGACTTGCCAGGTTTCAATAAGGCTATAATCTTGGATTTCTTGAATTCTTTTGGTAGTTCGCCAGTTCGGAGAACATTGGAGTACATGTTGCATAGCCACAATCTTGCCTTTGGTCCCATGTTAATCAGAAATTCTGTACTTATAGTATTCTCAGATTGAAACTGACTTCAAGCAATATGCACAAAAAAGCCAATTTGTTTACACAAATAAACACAGATACAGTGTGTTTCACTTTACATGGAAGCACCCCTGTATTTTCTTTGTTTTTGTACGAATCGATTTGAATTTTTTACCAGTTGTACAACTCACCAAGAGGCATCTATTCATGTCCTTGAGCGCTAATGACGTTATTAGCCTGGCCTACTACGATGAAGAACGTGGGTCGCATTGTCAATATTTTGCGTCGCGTTAGAGTTACAGCAAAAAGTTATTAAGAAAAGTTGTTTAGAATCAGAAGAGTACCCCAGATACCGATTTTCGTTTAATAATTCGAATTTTTAATTTTTATCCATAAATTTGTCAAAGTCCCAAATTTCAACTTTGAATTTGGTATCAAATAGTGCCATGGAGAAACAGCATTTTTATTATTGTTGCAAACGTCATTAGCTATTAATAATGGCTGAATTACGTTTAACTGTAGCTGAGAAAGTAGAAATAATTAGAATTACTGGTGAAAATGCAAGATCCAATAGAGAAGTAGCTAGAATATTTAATGGAAGGCATCCAGGGCGTGCACCTATTTATCCTGACACAAATTAAAAAGTTGATTAATTTTTTAAACAGTTCCAGGTTAAATAGGTGCACGCCCTGGATGCCTTCCATTAAATATTCTAGCTACTTCTCTATTGGATCTTGAATTTTCACCAGTAATTCTAATTATTTCTACTTTCTCAGCTACAGTTAAACTTAATTCAGCCATTATTAATAGCTAATGACGTTTGCAACAATAATAAAAATTCTGTTTCTCCATGGCACCATTTGATACCAAATTAAAAGTTGAAATTTGGGACTTTGACAAATTTATGAATAAAAATTAAAAATTCGAATTATTAAACAAAAATCGGTATCTGGGGTATTCTTTTGATTCTAAACAACTTTTCTTAATAACTTTTTGCTGTAACTCTAACGCGATGCAAAATATTGACAATACGACCCATGTTCTTCATCGTAGTAGGCCAGGCTAATTACGTCATTTGCGCTCAAGGACATGAATAGATGCCTCTTGGTGAGTTCTACAACTGGTAAAAAATTCAAATCGATTCATACAAAAACAAATAAAATACAGGGGTGCTTCCATGAAAAGTGAAACACACTGTATATTCACCTTATAAAAATGCACACGTAGAACAATGAAGAAAATAGGATTAAATCTTATAATATACAGCCATTCCTAAACACAATAGCATTAACTTAAGAATGTATAATCTACGTGCAGTAGCTGGTTTCTACTCGCTTTTACTCATCAAATAATAATGGAATCATTACTATATCTGAAATACATTCTTTAAACAACTTCAAAAAAACGCCGAAATAACAGTCTTTAATATGTGAACCTTAAACTTAATCGAAATCCGCCGTTGGGGTTTGATGCATAAAAACCCGGCTTCACGATTCACGTACGTATTTATTTGTCTATGAAGCGCATTTCTTTACACTTGTGAAATCTTTACAACTCAGCCTGAAGCGAACACTTATCGCTCAAACTGCACACATGCCCTGTATAAAGTTACCTCAAACTCGATGCTGACCTGTATTAGCCTTTGAATACTCGTATGAAACTTTACTACAAATACTGTGGCAGGGAAGTACCTGCTAATGTCCCCTCTCTGGCAGCTGACGTCACGGTACAATCACGATGTTACAAAACTCCTTGGCGGCTTTGCAATTGCAGGGCTCAATGTGGTATTTGCATTGACATTTATGTAAATAGCGATAAAAATTTCAGAGTTTACCAAATATGTACCATTTATTATCAATGTCACCAAACTTCAGTATAAGATAAAAATCAAAGTAGTTAAAAAAAATTATTGTAGAAAATATTCTATACAAAAGGCGATAGATAAAGTAACAAAATAAACTTTAACTTTGGCAATGCCTGTATATTAACAAAACAACAAATATTTTTTATACTAGTATATTACATACCAAGGTAAAAAATGTTTCATTACTGTCGAGAGATTAAGTAGTTAACCGAGACATGAATGAAACTTTTCACTGTGGTGTGTATACTATTTTACTCACAATCAGTTCTTGTTAGTCTTTATATAATTATGTAAGTTTCAAATACGTAAGTACCTATTATTAACCGATTGTTAGTAAAATATTTAACTTACCTAGATGGAAAGGTAATATTATCTAATAACTTATATTTATACACTTGGTCAGTGTGAAGAGTTACAGTAATAATAACTTAAACATTTATAAAAATATAGTAAGTAATAAAGTTATGTACTTTATTACAAAATAAGTTAAATCCGGATAAACAAAAAAGCAGAAATATTTCGAATATCTAAAGAAGTGATACTAATTTGCTATTGGTTGAAGCCTGGCTCATAGCAGAACCCTGGGTTGTTTCAAATCTGGCGCTTGTTTATGCGACAGGAATGCCAATAACAAATCAAATGACATATCCAACGTCCTTGTAACCAGAGTATGTATCACTATTATAAGGACATAACACTAACAATGTATACTTTTATACCTTGATCAACCAAAGCACAAGATCTATTTACCGCATTATATTAAGTGTCATGTTCTAGTTTTATCTGCTCTGTAGAATATCAAAAATGGTTGAAACACGTGAAATATGAACTTTAGTATCGTTTTTAAATTCATGTAGTTTTATGTACCAAACTAAAAAATATGTACTTTTACATAAAATATGTACCGGCTTCGAGACCTGCAGTGAATTGTAAACTTATTCTGTACAGGGTGGGGTAAGAAAATCTGTTTTGATTGGAAATTTCAACAACTATAGGAGATATGAAAAATGGATCCCCATCCTCCATCTCTTTTTTCAAAAAATTCTTAATGGTGAAAACCAAAATTGGCTATTATCTTTTGTTTTCGAGTAATAAACAAACGTTTGCTTTGCTGCCTTTTTATTTTGTGGCTATATCGCCCTTATTTATGAAAATAGAGAAAAGTAATTTTTTTACTTTCTTCAGGAATTATTTTGAGAGTGCAGTAGCATAGTCAGTTTTTCAAATCAAATTTCAAATTTTGATTTATATCGTCTAGTTTTATTTTTTTATACAGAACTCAGTTAGTTGTGGCATCATGAGAAAGATGATTTTTCCTCATTCCAGTGATAAACAGGGTGTTTCAAAATTCCTTCCTCAAGTCTTTTCATTCCACATACAAAAATGTATACCTAGTAATTTTGAGTTTATAACATTGACAGAAGTCAAAAAATTGCAGTTCAACTAATTGTTCTTTGTTTTGTTTGATATGGACATGGACTAGGAACGCGAAGTACCAGGTGTTTTCCGTTGTTGCTGACATACACATAATCTTTAGGCACGAGGGTATGAACGCTAGAGCTGCAGCAAGAGCCTACACTGCACAGATTTCTGGTCGAAGGCATCCAACTCAAAACATTTTTAAATTTGCACAATAGACAGCGAACAACTGGTAGCCCAATTCCAGTAAAAACTGCAGGTAAACCAGGGGAGTTGAAAGGGTAATTTGGGGTAAATCATTGTCAAGTTTCTAGAATATGGACCGAGGATGGATTATATCCTTACCATTACACGAAAGTGCAAGCTGTTCTACCAGAAGATTACCAAAGAAGATTGGAATTTTGTCAGTGGTTAATAAACCAAAATGATCTTGATCCAAGTTTTATTTTATAAATTCTCTGAAGGTACGAGTGTTTCTTTTAGTAGGAATGGATGTGTTAATATTCACATCCATCATTGGGCAGCTGAGAACCCACACGTGTACTATCTTGAAAGGCATCAATGTAGATTTTCAATTAATGTTTGGGCGAGTATTTTGAATAATCGTGTATTAGTACCAATTTTGCTTCCAAACATAATTTGAGGAGACAATTTTTTGAAATTCTTAACTGAAGATTTAGAAGAGCAATAGATAATTTACCAATGAATGAATTGGTAAATTTATTTATTTATTTATTTATTAACGGCATACACCATTTACATTAAAATGAAAAATTTACTTTTAATATACACAACAAATACGTGTTAATAACAAAAGTTTTGTGATAATTAGAAAAAAAAATATATTAAACATTCTGCAAATTGTTGACGTGGTTTTTAAATGAAAAAAAACTCTCAGAAAAAATGTCCAACTCAGTCTGACACTCAATGTAGTTTCTCTGCATTCTGGTAATGGGATTATTTATTCCGTAGTTTGTTTGATGAAAAGGAATACGAAATAGTGGTGGGTTACGTACTCTGACATTGGTATTAAAATCAATCAGATTTAGTAATATAGGAGAATCAATCATTCAATTAACTAATTTAAATAGGAAACATAAGTCTATAGCCTTCCTACGTGAGAGAAGAGAAGTCAGGTTTAATTCTTGGCGAAGCTGAGGGTAATTGATTAGAGTTAGGTCATAGCCCTTGCGGTAAGCGTATATTCTTAAGAACTTATTTTGAATACGTTCAATCTTATCAATGTGTATTTGATAATGTGGTGCCCAAATAATTGATCCGTATTCAAGGGAAGGACGTACCAGAGTGCAAAAAAGTGTTCTAAGTATATTTGGTGAGAACTGTCGACTATTCCTTGTTATAAAACCCAGATTTCTTGAAGCCAAGTTGGTAATTTTCTCGATATGTCCACTAAAGCTCAGGTTCTTATCTAGTAAGATTCCAAGATCCCTCACTACGTCAACCTTTCTCAAAACTACATCGTTAAATGAGTATGCTGATAAGTTAGTTTGGCCCCTAGTAAAGCTCATAGAAAAACATTTTGCAACATTGATATCCAATTGATTAACTGAGCACCATTTAAGAAAGCTATTAATCTCCAACTGTAAAAGATGAACATCATCGGAACCATTAATTTCCCGGAAAATCTTTAAGTCGTCAGCAAATAGTAGAAAATTGGAGTTTGTAATGTACCTATCTAAATCATTCACAAAAATATTAAATAGTAATGGTCCACAATGAGACCCTTGCAGTACTCCGGACAGTACCGGGAAGGCTGGCGATAAGAAATTATTAATGCGAACGCATTGGAAGCGATCGGTCAAGAAACTGTGCAGCCACTGAACCAAGTCAGCATTTACCCCCATGTCAAGCATCTTTTTAACTAAAAGACCATGACTAACCCTGTCAAACGCCTTGGAAAAGTCAGTATAAATACTATATCAACCTGAGATCTGTTTTCCAGGGCATTCAACAGGTAATTGGTGTATATTAATAGGTTTGTAGTAGTTGATTTATAGGGACAAAAACCATGTTGCTCCTGAATTATAGTATTTTTTAATTGGGTAGACAAATAATTGGTTATCAATTTATCTAACATTTTAGGAATGGTTGATTGTATACATATGCCTCTATAGTTGCTAACATCTTCACGATTACCTGACTTAAATATAGGAGTAATGTAACTGTTCTTCCAAAACTGTGGGAATTCTCCAGAATGTAGTGATAAGTTAAAAATAGTCTGAATGGGTTTGGATAAAGTACAACTACAATTTTTTAATAGTAGAGACGGTATTCCATCAGGTCCAGTAGAGATTTTATCTGGTAGCTTGGAAATGGCATCAAATACTTCAGTAACGCTAAAAGAAGGAACCAAGAAATTATCACAAACATGCACTGTGTTTTTGTAATCTGGAATCTGCAAATCCAAGTTATCTGCTTTATACACATCAGAAAAAAACTGTGCAAAGAGATTTACAGAATCATGACCTGAATGACCAGTCGCGTTCTTGAAAAACATCTGAACTGGATACCCATAAGATCTTTTCAATTTATCAATATGCTTCCAAAATGAAGCAGGATCGACATAGAGACGATTCTCAATATTTTGCATAAAAGACTTATAGCATTGTAAAGATAATGTTTTACATTGAGAGCGTAAGTTAGCAAATATGACATAGTCCTCATTACTATTACTAAGCTTAAAATTTCTGTGAGCTCTTTTCTTTTTGATGATCAGGCTCTTTAGTTCTCCTGAAAACCAGATTGGAAATGTTGAGGGCTTATAAGATCTAACTGGTACAAACAAATTAATTCCTGAATACAATACATCATAGAATTTTTGAAGCGCTAAATTAATATTATTCTTACTTACAACCTGATCCCAATCAATAGCTGCCAAGAAATAATTCAATGAACTGAAATCTGCATTTTTAAAGTCATAATATGTTACCTCACTATTTAAATTATTGGTTTGCGAATTGACAGGAATTTGTATTAAGTAGGCTAGATGGTGATAACTATTTTCAATTAGTCGATCTATGGCATTATCAACCTTAACATCTGGGTCGTGCGAGAAAACGAGATCTAAGTATACATTATGGTTATTGCTTATGTTATTAACCTGATTGAGATTAAGAAACGAAAAACTATCACAAACAATATGGGCGCTTGAGGATTGTGGACAATCGACTCCAATGCCGTGTTGGTAGTTTATCCAAGTAGCTTCAGGCAAATTATAGTCGCCTGCTAATATCATATCATATCCCGGATATGCAGTAGCAATATCTTCAACTGATTGGCAGTGTTGATTGTAGATATCTTCCCTGGACTGTGGTGGTATATAAACAGCACCTAGCATATATTTCTGTTTACCTTTCAAAACAAATGAAACAAATAGGTGTTCTACAGAATTATGGTTCGGGGTTATAACACGCGAAGGAATCGAATTTCTAACCGCTATCAGTACTCCACCTCCCCGTTCCTTGTTACTGGTAAGAGCACTGCGATCAAGTCTGTACACAACAAAGTTATCAAAATTTATTTCACTGGTAAGGATATCTGAATTCAGCCAAGTTTCAACCAGAATAATTATATCATAGTCACACACTGATACAGTACTTTTAAGAAGGTCTATTTTAGTTTTAATACCACCAACATTTTGAAAATAACAATTTATGTTGTGTCGTTTTTTGAAACACGAGACGTTGCTTTTACAATTTTAGATATCCCATTAATGTATTTTAAACGAATATCCTTCTTGCCACCATCTATCTGTTTTTGAAATTCTTCCTTTACTTGCTTAAAGTAATCTTGTTGCATCTTTGTTCTGTCCGCAATGATTTGAAATACTGAACTTTTTAGCTTGAATGAGGATCGAAGTAGTTGTTTGACGACTGAGCTGCTATCTAGAGTGACTTTCATTGGTCTAGGTCTACCTCCAGTAAATTTACGAACGCGCTGTACTTTCACAATATTTTTTTCAGTGAGCGTTACATTAACCAACTTAGACACCTCACCTACAATGTTGCGATCTGCGGAAATACGTTCTGTAAAACTTTCAGCCGTTGATTCAGTAGCATTATAAATCATTATGTTCTTTTCTCTCCATACACGGTCACTAATTTCACTATAGATGGTTTCACTATCGCACAGCTCATGTTTCGCCGCTTTTAGGTCATCTACTTCCCTCCTCAATGCAGTGACTTCACCTTGCAGATTTTTTATCTGCCTCAGTAGGTAAGACACACTTTTGAATGCCTCCTTGCACTCAGCACAAAAGAAAAAAGTACCCCGCTTCTGAAGTACTACAGCCCGATATTCCGTAGCAGCTAAAGCAGAACAGTTTTTTTCTTTTATATTATTATAGTGAAAAATGGCTCTGCAACTGTCACAGATTATTTTGTCTTCATTTTCAGAAATAAGCAGCTGACAAACATTACAGTTATCCGCCATAACCTCACTTTCAATAAACAATTACAGAATTTTCCTTAATATTATTCCCAAGTTGAAAAGAATACACACCAGGGTATAAAACTTTTTCAAAATGATTATGTAAGCATAACCAGTGATTAACTAGAACAACTTCTTTGAAAGATTACAAAACTTCCAGAGCACATGGATACCAAGGTTATTGTCGATCATCTGCTTGGCTGTTTTGCAATCGTAATGATTGCAGTTAGATGGTGCGCCACCACATTTTGCAGCTAACGTTCAGGAATTATTACACTTAAATTTTCTAATTCGCCATTTATTGTAAAAATTCTGCTGTTCTGTTTGTTATTTTGTTAATTAAATTAATTACTATTTAATTTGATTAGGGCCGGTTTCTGAAACAAATTTTTAACTGACCGTTAACAAACGAGCCCATTAATTTAACTGATCCATAAAATTACGTCCGGTTTCTGAAAACAATCTCCATTAGTTTATAGACCGGTTAACTAACTACGGATTCTACACTGAACTAGTAGTCATCAAAAAATGCGATAGATGCGCTACTATCGCCTCCGTCAAAATTGACAGAATAATTCAAAACTTTTTGTGTTTTGGGTGAATCATTTTTGCTAAATTATGGACCCCAAGCGAATGAGAGGAAGAATTTCACCGAGGGGGAAATGTTTTCCTCTTCAAGGTGGTTACCACCAAATATAAGTCGATCTTGGAATTGAAAAATAAACAATCCTATGTGGTAATCACCGCAAGAAGGAATTTGGCTTGGCAAGAGATTGCCAGAGAATTTAATTCGCAAAATCAAACGTCCATCGAACTGCCAAGCAGCTTCATGCGCTGTACGATAATTTAAGAAAAAAACATTCTGAGCAAAGTGCTGCCAAAAGAACTGATTCTGTTATATGAAAGTCTTCAAATCTTTCAGTTTTTGTTAAAAACACTAACATGTCTCGATATACGCTACCACGTGCAAAGAAACCGTTAATTCCATCTCCGGCGCGCAAACGCAAGTGCTACTGCTAACCTATGCTTTGCTACATATTTGTATTATCGGTGGTCTAGGCACATTTTGTTACATGAAAATCTTGGGATCTATATTAAATTTGAACAGGAACAATACCAAAACGACGCCAAAACAACGGTTTCACGGTTTTTATACTCTTTGGCACTTTTAACCTGAGCTGTCACTTAATTTAACTGACCACATTGCTGCGTTAATTTAAATGTGCAAAAACGCACAGTTAAAGTCAAATTGACCTTTCAGAAACCCATTTACTGCTTTATGGAATAGTTAAACTAACTGGCCCGATAAATTAGTTTCCAGAAACCGGCCCTTAATCGACATACCATACCATGCTTATATCAACAACGCTAAATTGTGGGAAAAGTTTATTATTAAGGCTGTTCTAACGCAAATACGAAAATCACGGCTCGCTATTCAGAGAGATAAAGCGTGTGTTGTAGGGGCGGGCTCTCGAAACTCCATTCTTTTTCCGCTCCTACAGTTGTTACGTTAAAATTGCGCTTTCTGTAGATTTGTCGCATCATTCTACATTTTTTTGGTAACTTCATGGGAAGCGCTCTCCGAATTGTAGCTCTGTGGGAGTATTTAAATATCGCGCGCTCTTGAGATGGTGACGCGGACTGTCGTGGCGTTCGTTGATAAGATTGGTAGGCTTTGGCGTTTCCGTTTTTCGAGGAGCTTTTGTTGGTCCTGCTTCGCTGCAGAAAACACTACAATTTCCAATGTCTTCTTAGTGGGTAATTTTGAGGGACTTTGATGCCGGACGCTGGATTGCGGATTCGTCCCCCTAGGAATGACAAATTTTAGGCATTTATCTCTTGCCTCGCTCAGTTGCGGATCTTTGAAATTGTAGTGAACATGTGCTCGCCCGTTTGGGCGTGACGTGCCGAGCCCACGAAATGGCAGTTTGGAAATTTGGCTACTGGGAGATTCCCTTTCGACGACCTCGTGGAAGGCCCCCTTTGTTAATCTGGGCATCCTCATCATTTCGGTTTCCTAACCGCTGGTGCCGACAGCCGAGCTTCCATGGCTCTTTACGGAAGCACACCAAGTGCTAGACACATCGATCAAGTCCCTTGTTGGCCATGTTGGGCCGATAGGTTACCTGTACACTAGCCGCAGGCAGGGCACAAATCAAAGTGTGTACGTCCAGGTATTTTAGCGTGTAGTCTAAGATTTATCTGTAGGCCCCAATGGGTCGCTTGTCAACTGCACTGAGCTAAATATATGTAAATTAGTGTACGCTCAGGCATTTTAACGTGTAGGCTAAGATTTATTGAGAGGGCGTACCACAAATTGTATTCAGCACTTTCTATGAACATTATCTTTGCTTGCTGTAGGCCCTATTGGGTCAGTGGTCAACTGCACTGAGTTAATTAATATGAGTAAATTGTGATATCTGAGAATTGTGTGTAGTTTCATTTGATGTTGCCGCTTAACATTCCTTTGCAGCTATAGTTCTTAACCCAATATAAGAACCCAGTCTGCGAATCGTCTGTTTAAGCATTTGAGATACCTGGCTGTTAGTTTTCTCTGGATTCGCTGGCGCCCCTTCCGGTTTCCATTCAATTAAGTTACTGCACGCCATTCTTCGACTTGAGCTAGTCGTGCCCACCAGGTATCTGATTTTGCTTGATGTAATTGAGAATTATAGCCAGCGAATTAACGCGTTTAAAATAATGTAACACAGTGCCGGTGTATCTATTGCGTTTCATTGCTTACAGTGGACTACAGTGAAATACAGCGTGATTCTAGCAAACATACTTCTAGTACATTCATGGTCTACTCGACTAACTCCATAGAATACCCCAAGAAAAGTGCACAATTTGAATTTACGGAATTTCCCAACTGTACGTGAAAACATAGCATGTGCAATGTGTGAGAGAAGTGTTATTCCGTGCTCAACGCGTTTTTAATCTTGGCTTCGCAAAACTATACTTTTCTCAACTTGTACAATATACTATTATTAAAGCTTCGTTACACACGTCAATGAATTATAAATAAACATTATTCTTAGGTTGGTTTTATTTATATACATAATTTATGTGTACATCTTACCTATAACATTATTGTTAAAATAAAGTCATGAAAACTAAATTAAGAATAAGACATGCATTTAGGGAGTGATGAACATTTAATATACAGTGTGTCCCATAAAGTTCTCTACATATGGATTTTTTTTAATTATGTATTTATGAAGAAAAAGTATTCTTCATGAAAAGTTCTGCATTACCTAAAAACCAAAATGCGCTCATAAAATTCCAAAACTATATGATATTATACAAGATGGATCAAAAAATAATAATTAGGCTAAAGAGTAAGGTATCCTTATTTCTAAAGATAACAGATGTTTTACTTAGAATTGTAATTCAGAACAAAAAGTTATGTATAATTAAAGCGTCTCTGATGTTTGGAAGCGCAATTAAACCAACGAACGGCAATTATAAAGATTTACAAAGAACACATAATTGCCCTAGTTTTTGTTTGAAACGCAACTGAACGATAAAATACGTAACTAGCGTTTCCGCTAACACCCGTTATTACTACAAAGCAACTTTTTGTTTAAGGGTCTCTGAAAGCTAAAAATTTTCTAGTCATTTTACCGCACCGCGGTGCGACAAAGCACTGACTAACTATAAAATCGTAGTTACGGTGGACGTCAACTGTGCATGAATGTATTGTTTACATGTTACGAGGCCAATAGTATATTATTATATGAGCGATTATGACAGCCATTTGACATTTGACGCAAGTCATCTGAGTGAATAATGGCCATAACCGCGAATGTAATACGATACTTTATCTACTTCTATGCAGTAGGAGTTTTGTGTTCATATTTCCGAATGATGACACTTGTGACAACTGTCAACTGCAATAGTTATTTAGACCACAAGTGTTAGAAGTGCAACTTTTTTTCACAAGTGTGGAGGGTTATTAAACGAGGCGCAGCCGAGTTTAATTTTCCACACGCGTGAAAAATAAGCACGCTAACACGAGTTGCCTATAAGATTTTTTTAAATTTCATTAAATATTCAAATCCAAGCCTTTTTTGTATACATTTGTATTTGACTTCGTATTAGTCAAGTACGTTGGTCAGTTCTGGTAGCTAATGTCTTTTTAAAATTGTTCATTCCTAAATTAAAAGCAAAGTGTCACTTTTTTTCACACACCGAAATTAATTTAAAAAAGACTACTTTTTTAAATGAAATTTAAAAAAAGTCATTTGATAATAAGAATGAATTTTGTGATTGGCTACAAACCGTGAATTATGAATTCATAATTTACTACTGCAAATTATGACTGTTAATTATTATTCAAAAATGTGCTTATAATGTGAATAAAATTTAATAGGAGTAGATAAAAAAATATTATCGCACACATCTGTCACTTTATTGCACACTTCTGTCAAAACTGTGTATTAAATGTGGTGAGATTTCAATTTAAAATAATCTACACGGCCAGAGTGAACACTAGTTTTTCCTCGGTGTATTAGTAACCGTCGGGTTTTGCTCTTGGGCTTCAAACTTACACCTTGAACAAAATCATGCTTTTCTCTCTCTTGATGTTTAATGTTTTGCAGCAACTACTATTTCCCATTATTTCCTCTATTACCATTTCGTTTACCAGCCTTCTTCGCCAGTGGCGTAACTTCAAATTCTGGGCCCGGGGGCCGTGATCTTCACGGGGCCCCTTAATTGCCAAGTGTAAGTCCTATTCTTGCCAAAGCATTTTTGGTTATCATTTTTTAATTATTTTTTTTTAATTCATAAACAGAAACATCAAAGCAAAATGAACAATAGCGAGTGTTTTTCCCGGACTCATTGAAACTTTATACCGGACGGAGTTTGGACCTGCCGGGGGCCGCTGCCCCCTTTGCCCCCTCGGTAGTTACGCCACTGTTCTTCGCGATGTCTTAGGTCTCGTTTAAAAGTTCTGGGATCATACACTTATGATAAAATTCTATTAATGGCTCTTCCATTTTTTCCAACCAGAACTTGTCATCCCGATAAATCTACAAATACATGATTAATTGAACTAAATTAATAAGAAAACTCGTAAAAATCATTTTAAGTTCAATATTGAGTACATAATTAGTAAAAGGGAGCAGCATAATTTTAAACAAAAACCTTTTCAGTTTCCATGCCAAATGGAGTCCATACCACAAAGTAGCATAAATCGCGTTGCGTGATATGTAGCTGAGCCTGTATTTGGAAATAATAGTCTTATGTTCTTTTTAATTTGAAAACCCCATCTTATGTTTGGCAAAATTTAATTTTCTTTTGGAAAACGCCTTCAACGGGAGACAAACTTTTACAAGAGTATGGACATTTTATTTCTAAAATAGCATTGTCCCTAATTAAACCATCAGGTGATGCTCCTAAAAATCGATATGAAGGATCCACAAAAAGCCCAGCAGGATCAACAAAAAGATTGAATTTGGTTCCAAACTCCCGTCGAGCTATAGACTCGTGCGTGTTACCCCAATCTGTTGATGGGTTTCCCGAAAACGTACTATATATAAGTGCCCGGACTGTAGATGCACACGAAGTTGACGCTCTCATTTTGCATATTTTCCTGAAACTCGATGCCGTTAAGCGTTTATAAGGTTCACTTCTCCACAAAGCACTGCTACTTTGGTCGACTGTACTTTTTTGGAGATCACGAATTTCGATGTTTGTTCTATGAAGAGATTCTAACAGCTCTACTTTACGTTGTTCAAAATCGGCCGGCAATTCATCGGACGTTCCCGCTGCTTCTGGACCGTAATCTTTGTCAGTTGTAGCAGTTCTGATCTTCTTTCTGGACTCCTTTGTGTTATGGCCTTGTGCATTATTTGTGGGAATTCATGAGCACCAATGCTGAAGCTCACACTAGCAGCCTGGCAACGCAATTGGTACTATTCTCTCCTAGAAAAATTTATTCTTTTGCCTCCAACAAACTTAGCTACTACAGAATTGTAGCATTCCGCTGAGTTCGTGTCCATATCCAGCAGGAGACTGTCTGCATGGCGTACCAGGCGATTTAGAACCACTTCTATATCTTGCAGCAGTCCACTCTCCCTCATTGTTGCAATCAAATTTCTTTCAGCGTCGATTGCCTCGTTGGCTAAAAATAAATTCAATGTGAATCTCTTAAAAACATACTAAAATTTATAAAATTCTTTCGAATGAATATGTATGTGTATTACTTACCCTTACAAAAATAAGCAGCACACCCAGAGTGTTCTCCAAATATGTGGTGGACTGAATTTAAAATATCTCGACGTAGCATTTTTACTCGCTCTTCATGTGAGCTATCTTCATTCAAATGATACTTCACAGCAGACTGAACTGCTATTCGGAATCGTTTTACGTTATTTCTTAATTTATCTCGTTCCTCAAAGCTCACAATGCTTCGTTTAGAACTTACAAGCTTTGTAGAAAGCACCTTCAAATGATTGCAGAAATTTCTGAGTAGATGATTTCGACATTCAATTTTTTGAATCACCAAATCTTTGTAAGGACGAGCATCAGCCAGTTTTCTGGTAACACTGCTGTCTCCATCTCTTACTAAATATGCATATTTCACGCCATGCATTTCAACGCTACTTTTAAAACCTTCCACAATAATTTCCGCTTCCATGCCTGTGGGTGGCTTTTCCCAATTTTTAAAAAGTGCGTGAATTTGGTATCCCATTTTTATTTTGTGCCCACGTGCACACATAGCAAAACTTATTCTTGATCCCAAGATAAAGGATTTTCTTCGTTCTTTGTCCGATAATAACACCCTATACAAGATATATTTCTATTGAAAATATTTTTCAAGTAAACAAATACTTTCAACTCCCGAAGAAGCATTATAGTTCCATTTATAGGAAGGTTTACACCATGCTCCATCAGCTATAACAATTATTTTCGGGATACCATCTTCATCCACTTCTCCTAACTCCCTTCCAAATTTCGCCTCCTTTTTGCCGGCCTCTTCCATACGTTCATTTGCTACTTTATAGATATATGGAGAGAGAGTATTTTGTGTCGCGGCAAATGTTGGAAAACTAATCGAAGGTATATCGCAGAAAGAAAGCAATTCTTCCAATTGGGAATGTCCCGCAACTATCGATAAAGTTCCCAAAACTGCTGCCTTGTTGACATCTAAAGTGTTACAGTTGTCTGTACTTAAAATCTCCTTTTCCTTACAAACGGAACACTCTATGAAAAATTTCGAGTAAAGGCCAACTCTCTGCTCGTTTGTAATTTTCAAATGTTCAGCGCTGCACTTAAATAGCGCGTAGTGTTTAAATTTGACAATTCCATTAAAAAAATGAAATACATCAACAATGCGCCTGCCGGACACAATGTATTGTGAATCAACTTCATTTGAATTGTGAAATCTAAAATTGGATTAGTTATTTTTATGTAATTCGGAAAGCTTGTACAGGCTTTAACGCACAGGCCAAGGGCATGTGTATATTCTATGTAGATGCACATTCAGACCTTCGAAGGGTATACTTCGCTTTTATGAATGTATGTCATTGTGACGTTTTTGAATAAAAATAGCAAAAATTTCGTGATCCAACTCAGCCAATATTGATTAGGTATTTTTTTTATGATACATGGTGCATGAATTAGCTAACGCGTGCTTGATTTATGTGTAATACCGAATTAATATACGAGTAAATGCTTTCACCAATGTTCCAAACATACACGAGATGAATCCACAGTGGTCAAGGCATATGCGCGCTCAAGCCTCTACATACTTTTAGAGATACACCCTTTTTACTTCCTTTTACAATAAAGGAAGTATTGGATTCACCCCAAAAATTCGAAATTGAGTTTTCAACAGATCTTCACGTTTTAGAGTCCCCTGATCCCAAAAAACATATTTTTTTTCATTGGTCTGTGTGTCTGTCTGTGAACAGAATATCTCAAAAACGAAAAGCGGTATGGCGTTGAAACTTCATATATAAGTTTTGTGTACTATGTATATGAGACAGCAAGCTTTTGAAAAAAATCGCATAACCGGAAGTAGGTGTTTACTCTTGTGATTTTTCAGTTTTTTTCGATTTTTACAAAAACGGCTCTAACGATTTTTTTTAAACTTTACATTTTTATTACATTTTGAATGTGTATTGATGTGAGATAGGTGATTTTTCAGTTGAATATCTCTAAAATGGGTTTCTTTTGTTTTTTTGTCTATGTTTTTTATTAACTCTTATTTTAAATAGAACACACGGTATATTATTACATTTTTGAATTCAGCTTAAAATTCTAGAGAAAATTTGTCTCTTCAACTAACGCTCTATTTTGTACCGTTTTTGCAGAATTTTTAATTTTTGAAAATTTTTGACAAATGTTTAAAACATTTTAAATCAAATTTTTGGCTAATTATAAGATCACTGTAAAAGGAAGTTGTGTGCGTGTATCACACCAGATTTTTTTCCTTATTTTTGGCGATACATTTTTGAAACTTGGTGTATCGTATATAGGGTGTTAATTAAGTACGTAGACAAACTTTAAGGGGTTATTCCTCGATCAATTCTAAGATAAAAAGTTCATACAAACATGGGACCTAATGGGCTTTGTTTTCAAGATATAGGATGTTGAAGTTTAAACAAAAATTTATTTTTGTTGGTGTAATTTTGAACCACTCAATATACCTATATTATGCACATACCCTTTTTTGCGTCTGTCATTTTCATCAATAAGCACTGGATTATCCACGTCCTGAAAAGAACATCGGGAGATAAATATGACAAATATTCTAATAATGTATTTCTAACATCAGAATCGCAATGACCTGATATCAATACTTATACATTTCATCTCTAAAAGGCTTATATTTTCTAATTCTGCAACATTTTGCGTAGTGGAAGGCTGTTACAGGATTAATTGCTCGAATCGACATCGATAACAAGCACTGTCAAAATCGGGGAAAAGTAAAGGGTTTGCCGGCTTTTCCAAAAACACAGATCTTTAATGTGTCGGAGCAGAATACTTTGCTTAAAATACTTCCCAGGACGCCACTTGCTTTTCTACAAGAGATAGCTCCGTGATCAAAGCAAGAAACTCACGAAGCTATGAGGAGGTCCCCCAGGTTGCTTCACCCCACCCCAGCATCACTCGCCAAGCTCCACAGACGGCGGATGCAAGCGCAGGGTGGCCCCAAAAATCGAAGTCACTTACCTTCGGAGGCCACCCCCCTAAAAGGTTAATAAAAAAACTGCAAAAGGCCCCAAATCTTAAGGGCTTACGCGCTCTACCGCATGCTTTGGCCTTACATGAAGATACACTCGCCTTTTGCCGTACTCAGTTGACGACCCAACAGATTTCAGAAATCAAACCAATAAACTGATTTTGACAATATTGATATTTAATGATTTAAATTCACATAAACAAAGCCACAAGTCGGCCATCAAAAAGATTACACCCTAACTGAGAATGAAAGGGGCTCCCAAGCAAGAGTTATCTTATTATATTTACAGAGTAGTCCAAAATAAAATAAAAACAGGAGAGAGGCTCCTGCCCACAACAATAAATTCCAATAATTCAAATCAAACGGGCGTACGCAATGTTTATAGATACCGTAGAACAAACAATAATTTAAAAAAACGTCAACACTTTACCCGGCACTGAATAGGCGCAACAGTTAATTGTACAGAGGTTATCTTAGCCCAAGCATGGTGGTGTGTTGAAATCCAGGCCTCGGTGGTGCTTTGGGGTTGGTGGTTACTTCCCGCAGCGTAGAACAGGGTTGCCCAAAGGGGTTGAGAGGAGGCAGAAACCCGCGGCCCAAAAGGTGTTGGATGACTCAGAACGAAAGTAACGGTCCGCGGAGGGCGAGGGAAAAATATAAGGAATTACTTGGGCATGATGGAAGGCGTCCGATTTGTATTTGCAATTAGTGCAGAATTTGTCCCTCTCGAAATCCAAACGAGCCGGAACCTAACGGGTGGACACCTTGTCCCAATAAATACGTCGGCCTAAACCGCCCCAAACACTCGCCAACCGGGAGTTACTAATCCAGCCGCCGCGCGCTGACCACAAAATTCACAAGGGCACCTAATGTTTTTACGAGAGGTCCCTTGATTGAAATCACAAATAACTCACAAGTTTATAAAGGCAAGCTCCCTGATCGAAATCACAAGGTTATAATGGAAAGCTCCCCGATTCGCAGCAACAGCCCACGAACCGGGGTCGCAAAAATCACATAGGGTTTGCTCACTCGAGTGCTGGTTACTAATTAATTCAGAAATGTGCGAGAGCTTACTGACGGTCAAGCGGAAGAAAGTTTTGAACCCCGAAATTACCAATCCCACATGCACGGTTAACCAAGGGCTTATCGAAACTTTATTCCCTTTTCCAAAGCTTGGAGCAAAACTCGGACGGCTGATGCAATGTCTGCGTCGACAAAAATTCGGGGGGAAGCCCCGCTTAAGCGATACTGCATATCGGAAAGTTCCACAAGGCTCAAATGTCTTGACCGATAAATAAGATTTCTAAGAAGAAGTCCCAAAGCTAGGACTGCCGGAAGGCGAGATAGAGTTCTGATACAGTGTTCAAACATTACGTGACAATAAGAGATTCATCAAACCTTATTTTCAAAAGCTTAAATACATCGGGCAGTAAGCAAGTTAAAAAGTTGAAATACAAAACGGTCTTATCTCGAACATGGAACAAAGAATGACTTTATAATTACAATTCGGAGAAATATAACCTAAACGGAAATAACTGCAAGAAGCTACGCAGTGCCAAAAAAATGTTTATAAAGAAATTTTACAGGTCACGGGCATCTGAACGCTGGATAAGATGAATTAAAATATAACTAGTACAGGGGGCAATCCAGTAAAAATTCAGGTAGAACGAACAAGGTCGAAATAAAATTAAAGTCCCATTACAAGGCTCTGGAATCTTATTTTGAAATTAAATATACATAAAACGTAATTACAAAAATATTTCAAATAAAAATTTATAATTTATAAATGTAACACTCGCTTTATCTTGGTCAACTTCAAAATCTAGCCCAGCATTTTTATTAGGATCACCAGAGGAATTACCATACTGACTTTCTGATATGCCAGCAATTATTGTTGACCTTTAAAAAATAAGAACTGCAATATTTACAAATGATGGAATTTAAAGTATTTTCCTAAAATTGATTTATTGTTTGTTATCATAGATTCGGTTATTTTTTCGAAGAGAATTTGCATCCGTATTCCAAGAATGTAAATAGTGACATATAATAATAATAGATCCTTATAATTATTCATAAAATATTACCAAATTTTAATAAAATATAACTTAGAATTGTTGGAAATTTATTTAAATATGCACAATTCATTAAATAAAATAGTACTCATAATTTACTTACCGTTTACTTTTTATTCTGTTCATAATTTTTTTCTTGCTTTTTCGTCGAGTACTCGGTCTTGGATATTTTTTCAGGTCCCGATCACCTCGTGCCATCACTAAAATTTTAATTTGAGAAAACTGAGCTGAATGCTGAATATGCGATCAATATTTAGCGATTTCTCGAAATCGCCCTGTACTCAGAATTGTCTGGGGTAGTAGCGACGCCCCAATGTTGAACATTTATACGGCTAAATTCCCTCGGAAATCGAGCGACAAGCTAGCAAAATATTACAAATATGATATCAACATTTGCATTAACATTTACTTCACACAAACATATTGTAAGTTAACATATCCCGGAAGACGGAAACTGGGTTAAATTCTTAAACGTGCATGTAGAAACATCATAACTAGCCCACGAAAAGTGCATACATTTTACAATTTCAAAAATTAATGCCATATTTTTGTAGGGATAAATTCCAAATTTTACGCAGTTTCCGTCTAGATACACCTTTCAAGCAACGCTACTAAAAATATCAGAGCTGTCATGAGAAGAGAAACGATGATATTTTGTAATATTTCAGACCGCGAAAATGGGCACTTTTGAGCAGCTTTAAAACAGCCATAAAAATTGGAATATCTCGATACTGAAAAGCCATACGTACTCCGGTCCTGTTTGTATATTTGGGTTCAGTTTAACGCCTATTTCAACCACCTTTCCCAAGGGGAAGGAATTATGAAACACCCTGTATATTTATAGAATGTCTCTGTAATCGGTTGAAATTTGGAAAAACTTGTCAAGATGACACCTTTAAACAAAGCTCCGAAAGCCATCATTTGAACCAGATTGAGGGATGGGGTAAGCATAAGGGCACTTGCGTGTGAGCTGTGGTAAGACCAACTCGTGATGCTGAAACAATTAAAAAAAAAAAAAGCTGGTATCTTGATGTTTTTACTGTTTCAGTTTTCTATGAAGGCAATCGTACATATACATTCCAATAAAAAAACATACAATAGTCAACAATAATATGTTACAGTATAATATAAAGGTTCCTCAGCCAATTTATTGCAGCACGGGTCGCATCTACAAAATCATTTGAGCTGCCCTGGAATGCTGTATATGTGCAGTGGGACGTCATATACCTTAATTAGTTATAAATGTTTAAAATGTATGGTAAAGATTCATATAATGCATATGTAATAGTATATTACATAACAAACTGCGAAAGTGGTATATATCGTGCGAGTATATTTGAGAAACAAGGCGAAGCGGAGCAGAGCCGAGCGACTTTAAATAAGAGCGTACGAAATACTTTCGAGCGAGTTATGTATGTTATTTTCTAGGACCAGAAAAAAAGACACATTTTTGCAATTTAATGAATGATAGCTTTATTGTGACAAATGACAATGTCAGTAGTTTTTAGGTTAAAATAACATTTAGCCCACTGTATAACCATTGATTAATAACTATTAAAGATATGCAACGCAACGTTAAAATCTGTACTGCATCTCCCTGCTACCCGCCTCCCCCGCGTCCAGCAACTGATTCACAATATCGTGGCGGCGCTAGCGCGAAATATCTTAACTTCCTTACTTTGGCCACGGTGTGATTATCTTTTGTTGAGTTGCACTTTGTGTTATCAGTTAGGCAGTGAACATATATAAACAAATAACAAAGATTACGACGCTAAGCCATTTAGAAATGTAACTTTCAATGCTTTGACCCTATCGTCAACGTTCTTTAAGAATACGGCATCCGTTGCCAACAATACATATGTTAATATTTGTTTCGTAGGTATTTGTATTTTAACGGCGAAATATGGGAAAATGAGTTCGTATTTTTATTGGAAAAACCCAGGTTAATCGTTCACAATACGAATATTTAGAAAGTAATTTCTCCAATAGTATAAAAACGTCAAAGTTTAAAAAAGAGACAAATGTAAACAAATACGAGAAAAACACATAATATTAATTTATTCGAAACGTTAATTTCCTTAAAATAGATCATAAACTCGATCAGAGCCGTAACGAGAGTATTAAGCGCTTGTGGCAATTTTATCCAAACATGCAAATAAAATTTAAAAATTTTGAGAAATTTCAAGGTCAAACGTGTTAAAATTGAAAGTAAGCTTTAACTTGATCCGAGTTTGAATGCAAATTGGCAATTTTTAATGGAGCATTATTATTATTTTTTTATTTTAATAAAAATTGCAGTAATTTTGCGCCCTCAACGCAGTTGAGCCTGTGGCGGGCGCCACCTTTGCCACGCCCTAGTTACGGCTATGAACTCAATAGGTTTCAATCATACAAATAAGTATATATACATTTCATTTCAAAATTTTCTAAAAATCTTAAATTAAATAAACTCTATTATATATATAAATATATAAATCAGCTCGAGAGGCCTTTAAGGCCCTTGGCTTTTTCTGTTATCTTCCTCCATTCCTTTCTTCTCATTACTTGGTTTTCCCAGTTTTCTACTTTTAATTCTTTTAAGTCTTCTTTCACATCTTTAAACCATTCATTTTGAGGTCTTCCCCTTCTGTTTGTGCCTTCCGGAGTTTCCTTGAAAACCATTTTTGGAATCCTTTCATTTGCCATTCTTCCCAGGTGGCCCAACCATCTGAGTCTCCGTTGCTTTATTACGTTTACTATCGTAGTTTCCTTAAACAGGCTGTAGATTTCTTCGTTTGTGCGCCTTCTCCATGTGTCCCCTTCTCTAATCCCCCCAAATATTTGCCTTAGTATATTTCTTTCCCAGATCATCAGCTTACTCATATACACTTTATTTAGCACCCACACTTCACTTCCATACACTACAGTCGGTCTTATAATGGTTTTGTACACTCTTAGCTTTACCCTTCTCGAGACGTTTTTGTTCTTTATTAGTGATTTTAAAGACGCGGCACTTCTTTTTCCTATAAGCATTCTTCTCTCGATTTCACTGTACTGATCGTTTGAGTCGGTTATTTCTGTACCGAGATACACAAAATTATTAACTTGTTCGAAACTGTACTTTTTGTCGTCCAGATCACTTTTTATTTTCAAACCGTTTCCATCTCTGCTCTTCTTTGATGCCGTCAGTAGATATTTCGTTTTTTCTTCGTTTATTTCTAGGCCATACTGTCTTGCTTCTTTTTCTATTTTCTTTACGATGGTTTTTAGTTCTTCTTTTGTTCTCGAGATAATGGTCAGATCGTCAGCATAAGCCATTACTTGATAGGAGCTCCTTAGTATACTTTTGTCGCCTGCAACCTTACTATTTCTCATTATACCCTCTAGGGCTATATTGAATAATGTTGTAGATAGAGGGTCCCCTTGTCGTAAGCCTTTCGTTGTCTTAAAACTTTCTGAAACTGTCCCGTCTATCTTGACTTGGCTCCATGTCTCTGCCAGGGTCATTTCCACTAGTGTGGTTAGCTGTTTTGGAAGGTTTAGTTCTGTCATTGTCTGGAATAACTTCTTTCTGTTTAGGCTATCGTATGCCTGGCGAAAATCTATGAACAGCATGTGCAGAGTTATTCCTTTTTTCTTTGTTTTTTCTTGTATCTGCTGTAGTGTAAAAAGTTGGTCGGTTATCGATCTGTTTTCCCTAAAGCCACACTGGTACTCTCCTATTTTTGTTTCTGCAATTCTTCTTAACCTATTATTTATTAATGTGGCCAACAGTTTGTACCCTACGTTTAGGAGAGATATTGGTCTGTAATTGGCACAAACGAGTCGGTCTCCTTTCTTATAAGAAATAAACTCTATTACTACATGTAAATTTAAGACAATATTTTGACTTTTCTATGTTCCTTTTTCATTTTACTAGAAGCTATTCGCATTGAGTCGATACGTTCAGTTTCATTTTTAAGGTTTTTATATATTTTTACCTTAATTAATAAGTTAATAGTGTCCTTCATGTCGTTCTTACAAATTTGTTCACACAATTGTGCGGTTTCTGTAGTTAAATATTTCGTGATATTTTTAGCAACATTTTTGGCACATTTAAAATCAGTGAATGACACATTAAAGAGCGACAATAACTTAGAAATAAAATTTATAAAGCAGTCTGACGGCCTCTTCAAATATTCAATGTTTTCTGCACCATAATCCTTACACAGTAAATAAAATTCATTGCCAGAATACAAATCTTCTTCAGCCTTAACAATTTTATTCTGGCATATTTCGCAGTTGTATTTATTTAAAAGCTTAAATGCTAGATAGCCAGCAAGATCAACAGTTAATATACACACAGGTATGACAAACCAATGGCTTAGGCATTGCTAATTAATTAAATCAATGCTTTGAAACACAGAGCACGATCCAACCAAAGCTAGATGTTCACACGACGACTGTTGCCGGTAAACTGAAAAAGTTTCGGTAGAAACGGCGAGACACGCGCCATCTGTAGGTCGCTACATTTCTACAGCACAATCAGCTCCGTAAAGCGGCGTATCTTCTTCTACTCTATTTAATCAATGGTATAACTGTGCATTGTACATTTTTTCATAACAAACACATTCATTATGATAACGACCTGATGAATAATATTGTCACTTTGTGGGGCTAGTTGACTGTATGGAAACTACCACTGTCATATGTGGGCATGGGGAAAATGCTTTTCTGTACCAGACTGCATTCGCAAATAATAAGATTATTTCCTAAGCGATATGTTGTGTGTAGCGCTACAGAATTAAAACTCGTATGTGTAACTAAACTACGTTTTTCTACAACCGTAAAAAAAAAAGAACATTTATGCATTGCTATTGATATGCAGAGATTGCCCATTTCTAACCTGAGAAAAATAGGTTATATATTTTATGTTACCATTGGTGACTTGAAAAGTTGCATTTTGCACACCTGAGTGCCAAACAGTATTGATATTCTTGTTTGGTGGTAGTAGAACAAATATTGTCTGTATTTCGTGGGCGAAAAAAGGGTTATATTCTCCTGTACAGCAAGAAACAATCATTTCACACGGTTAATACAAAAATAACTATTTTGCACTATTCTGTGCAGAACAACTGTAAGTTTCTCTCCTGTATCAGTGCTTACATGTGTAATTAAATTACATTTGTGTTGCTTTATATTCACCAACAGTTCAAGTATACGGCTTTTCTCCTGTATGAATCTGCACATGTCTAACTAAATGTCTTTTCCATGCTGTTCTGTATTCACAAACCGAGCAATTGTATGGTTTTTCTCCTGCATGATTCTTCACATGTATAACTAAATCACTTTTCCATGCTGTTCTGTATTCACAAACTAAGCAATTGTATGGTTTTTCTCCTGTATGAGTTCTCATATGAGTAACAAAATTACTTTTCTGTGCTGTTCTGTATTCACAAACCAAACAACGGTGTGGCTTTTCTCCTGTATGAGTTCTCATATGTCTAACTAATTGGTGTTTCCGTGCTGTTCTGTATTCACAAACCGAGCAATTGTATGGTTTTTCTCCTGTATGAGTTCTCATATGTGTAACTAAATGAATTTTCCGTGCTGTTCTGTATTCACAAACCGAGCAATTGTATGGTTTTTCTCCTACATGATTCTTCACATGTATAACTAAAGCACTTTTCCATGCTGTTCTGTATCCACAAACCGAGCAATTGTATAGCTTTTCTCCTGCATGATTCTTCATATGTTTTACTAAATCACTTTTCCTTGCTGTTCTGTATTCACAAACCAAACAACGGTGTGGCTTTTCTCCTGTATGGGTTTTCATATGTCTAACTAAATTACTTTTATTTCCTGTTCTGTATTCACAAACTGAGCAATTGTATGGATTTTCTCCTGTATGAGTTTTCATATGTATAACTAAATCACTTTTCCTTGCTGTTCTGTATTCACAAACCAAACAACGGTGTGGCTTTTCTCCTGTATGGGTTTTCATATGTCTAACTAAATTACTTTTATCTCCTGTTCTGTATTCACAAACCGAGCAAGTATATGGCTTCTCTCCTGTATGAGATCTCATATGTGTAATTAAAAAATTTTTACTTGCTGTTTTGTATTCACAAACCGAGCAATTATATGGCTTTTCTCCTGAATGATTCTTCACATGTCTAACTAAACTACTTTTGTGTGCTGTTCTGTATTCACAAATCGAGCAACTATAAGATTTCTCTTCACTACAAGCAACATTTACATTATTTTTGCGAAGTGTTTTGTTTTCATAATTTTCATCCTTTAATTCAATGATTTCAAAACTTTCATTGCTATTCATGTTTTGCGATCTGCACAGTGTAGTTCCTGCAGAAGTAGAATACTGATTTTCCATAGCTCCTTATTTAATGGTGATTATGTTTGTTTGAAGGTTTCTTTTAATAATATATGTGCCAAAGGAAGTTTGATATCTTCACATCTGGAACAAAAGCAGATTGTCATTAAATAATAATAAGAATTGTGCAAGCTGCTCTGCCACTTAACCCTCTATTTAACTTTCTAAATCCAGCGTTACATTGTGTTTCTCATTCATATTATTTAGTTAAAATTCTTAACGTAAATAAAAGAAAACATTAGTTATCTTTATCACTGCGTAGCAGATTCTTGATCCATGAAAACAGAAATGTGTCATTAATTTGAAGTCTCAGGGTATTCCATTATATCATTTTGCAAAGCTATAAACAAATGGCATATACAGATACAATATTTTTGCTTTGTTGAGAACTCTTTAAAATAAATCAAATTGCTATTTATGTTTAAATAACTGTTTTATTCCAGATTTAAGGCTAAGCACGGGTGCCCCCAAGATGTTCCATTAAATTCGTTCCCAAAAGTAGAATATGCAGGTAAGCAGTCTGAATCTAAACTTTTTATATATCATAAATCTAACACTATTGAACTTCTATCTAGATTGTGCTCAACAGGTGTTATCGGAAGAATTCAAATAAAAATAGAAAATTAGTATAAATATGCTGACTTTGTGCATAGTTTTCTACATCAATTAATTGCAATTATGCAGAAGACAACATGCTAAAATGCCTAAGTGATTTTTTTTGCAAAATTTATCTTCAATTTCTAGTTTTTTCAAGGAAACGAGCGATAATAGTATAGGTGCAGGAAAATGGGTGAAAAAGAAAGGACAGGATTAAAAAACGCATTCTGAGAAAATTGATTTTAATAGAAAAGTTAGAGGTTATGGGAAGCCAGCAATAAGGAAGAAAATGTATGCTATGAGACGATGCCGAAAGTAGACGTGCCTTGCGTGTCCGCTTCCTAAATCTTTAATGTAATGGTTAATTGTACATTCTGACCTTAAAACTAACTAATAATTAAGTGAACAAGTTGAACATTTACTTAGTACAATGAATTTAAGGTTACAGTGAAAGTGCAAGTTAGATAAAGTAATCATAATGCTGTCCGGAGCGGATAAGGAGGAAATTCAAGCAACAATCAGTAATACTATCAATGCTCTTTTCAACGATTAGGGGTATGTGGAGACACTAAACAAAACTATTAATGAATCTGTAGAAAGAGCAATAGCTAATACACTGTGAGAATGTAATTCCAAAATTACAGAAGCTGAGCAGAAATTGCAAATAGCAAACTCTGAAACAAATAAATTAAATACAAAGATGGACCATTTGGAACAGTATTCCAGGCGAAACTGTATAAGAAAATTTCGGATTCTTGACCACGACAACGAAAAACGGATGACTTAATTTTAAACTTATTAAAGGAAATAAATATCAAACACTGCTCGCTAAATTTGTTTGCTGACGACACATTAGTTTGGGTAACTGCGGAAAATACTACTGATGCCGTCAACAAAATAAATACAGATATTGAGATGATATCACAGTGGTTACAAATCAATAAACTAAAATTAAATATTGCCAAAACAAAGTGCATAATTGTATCAAATAAAATTAATAGTGAACATATAACTGTTAAAGTAAAAATAGGCGGTCTAGAAATTGAACAAGTGCCTGAAATTAAATATCTGGGTGTTATTATCGATAATAGACTTACTTTTCGTAGTTATATAAATTTATCATTAAGAAAGTTGCTAAAAAAATTGGATTTTTGGGAAGAATAGCTAGTAAACTAAGTATTAATGCAAGAATTCTAGTCTATAAAACCATTATTGCGCCACACTTTGATTACTGTGCAAGTATCTTCTTTCTCTGTTTTACGATGTTCTAAATATACGAATATTAAGTTAATGCTAAATACATTACAGTGGCTAAGTATCAAACAACCTATTTATTTTAATACAGTGGTTTTGATTTACAAAGCTGTTAATAATTTATTACCAAATTATATGTCAGATCATTTGATACTAAATGCTGACGTTCATCAATATAAAACCAGGAATCGATTTGATTTTAGGCTGCCTAAATTAAATAAAGCGAGTACACAAAATTCTCTGTATTACAAGGGACTAAAAGTCTATAATTCGCTTCCACAAGATGTAAAAAAAATGACAAATATTTATAGTTTTAAAAAATATTTAAGCAGCTTTGTGAAACAATACTATTAATGTTAATGTTATTAATGATAAATAAGTTAAGATATAATAATAATGATTCTATGTACTAGTAAATTATACTAAATAAACTCACTTACTTACTAAAACTTAAAAGCTTGCAGCTGATTTGAACTACATCGATAGATCACACCGGGTTGGATATCATACTCCACTTCCCATTGGAAATAATATGAAACATCGATCTATTATAGTTAAATTAGCTAATTACCCAATTAAACAGCAAATTATAGTGGCACGTAAATCTTTGAAAGGAACGGAAATTTTTATCGCAGATGACCTCATAAGGATGCGGCTATCGGTGTACAAACGTACAATCACACGATTTGGGTAGCGTAGTGTTTGGACGAGGGACGAAATAATCTTTATAAACAAGAACGAACAAAAAAATGCAGTAAGATCAATAGCTGACCTGGATAATGCTAAATAATATTTGCTGTACAGTTATGATTAAATTAGTGACTTACCTATGATCTTAGTCACTCAAGTATTTTAAGATCTTATACTTTTTGATTAATACCATCTGGCTCATTAGAATTAAAGATAATTTGTTTGCGAGATTGTTTTGTGATTGTAATTAATTATTACGACGGAAATTTAATATTACTTACTCATTTAGGAAATATTTAAAGTTTATTTTTGCACTTATATCAGTTATATTAATAACGCTAAAAATCTTCTTTTGTTTCTCTGTTTTTGTTTTAGCTTATTGAAACATTCTATACCTAAATGTTATGTGTTTACTACCAGAACTGCAGATGATGTAGAGGCAAACTTTCCCAATTGTATGAAGCATCATGGAATAACAATTACGATGTTTTGTGTCTAGCAGAAACATGTCTTACAAGTGGATTTTTAGATAGTGAAATCTTAGATAATTCCATTTACAGCATATATTGTCGAGGATTATGTTATATTATGATGATTATTTAATTAAATAAATAAATACACCCCCTACACATATTTTTATTCTTATTTGATATCAAATTTTTACTGATTAAAAGTAAATAATTATAACTGTATCAATGGGTTCATTGAATCTGTGTTTTGCCCTTTTTAGTATTGCACACATCTGCAAGTTAGATAAATTATGGCTAGCTCTTTTTGGTAGGCATGTTCAAAATAAAAATCCCCGTGTTACGCCACTGGGCTGTGAAATTTAGAAGCAGCAAACGCGCTGCGCTGTCAATATTATCTATCAGCAAATCGATTTTACGTGCAGTTCGTTTCTATGTGATTATATTGAATTCAAAAGCAAATTCATGAACAAATTATCAGGTAGGTAATTCAAATCTCGCGCTTTATTAAGCGTTCCTAGTCGTGTTTTGTTTTAGATCGTTGGCGGCTTCCTTCGCAATTCAGATGTCGTTTTAAGCGTCCTAACATAACCTCAACTTATATTTTCACAATTTCTGGAACTCATGCTCTATTTTGACGTATTGTAATACTGGGATCGGCTTCCTCTCATAGCGCTCGTTCCTCATGGTAAATTTCGTAGCTCTAGCACGCTTATTTGCTTGGCACCACTAACCTGACCTTTCTTAGGCTGCGGCAACTTGCTCGGACAGCTACTCCTAATGCTTGCGACTGAATGCTGGGCCCCCGGGATGCTGCAACTGCTGTGCTGGCCTCGTACACACCGGGCGGAACTGCTGAATCCCTCTCTCAGGCTGAAGCCCGCAACTGGTGCTCGTAAACTGGATCTGGCTGTCGATGTTGTCGAAAAGGGTCACCGGAGAAAATATTTTTTATGTGATGGATTTTTACACCCACACTCTCACATTTATTTTATTTGGCTAATGGCACAACATACACTAGCGATCATTGAAAATGAACAGGGTTATGCATTTCAAATTGACTTAACCGACGTTTTTGTAATTGCGTGAACGTTATTTTATTATTACGATGGGTAGAGAGTTAGAACAACACGATTCTACTTTAGAGACAAGGGGAATACAGAAAACGTAATCAACTACTGTAATGTTAGTTGCATAGCCCTGTTCATTTTCAATGATTCTTTGTGTACATAATATAAAACAGTATATACAGGTGGTATAACATGTAAAAGAAAAACAAAACATCTATAAACGTATGTAAACATAAAATTAAGTCAAATTGGGATACAAATTCAGTTTCAAGTATTACAGCTCCAGGTCTAATTGTTGGAGCCACTGGATCGCTTCTGGTGTGGCTTCAAGGAAGTGGTTACTGGTACCAGGAAATGCTCTCGTTGGACATACGTAGGTGATATGTTGTATTGTTTGGCTGTCCGCACCGCAGTCACATTCAGCGCCCTGGCGTATGCCCCATTTGTGTAGTGCTGCTCCGCATCTGCCATGGCCAGTATGCACCCTATTCAGACAAACCCAGGATTTACGTGGCAGGTTGAACCCACTCGGCACTCTCACATGTGCACTGCGAACTCCTGATCACGCCGGTATAATTCTTTTTAATTTATTTTTATGGTAAACGTTATAAAATTTAAATAAACTAGAGACACAAATTAGTTTGTCATGGAATTAATTTATTTCAATTGTTTCTCCCTTGTTCGTGAACAACAATTGCCTATCTGGCTACATAAAAAACGGATGTTAACTGAATACAATGCAATTACTTATAATCTAATTTTCAACTTAATTTATAAAACTGTACATAACATTACTTTCTAAATTATTGTTTGTTCATGTTTGCAAATTATCTAAGTTCTAGCGCCACTCACAAAGTTTTATTTTAATTGTCTGTTCACTTGTGTCATTACACTGACTTATTTTTATAAACACAAATCTTGTCCATTTCCTGTAGTGTGTGAATTTCTTGCAGTTTTAATAAAACCTGTCTGAATTTCACCAATCTTCAAATATTACTGCTCCATTTTCTTATAGCCTTATTCGATCTATTATTGTGCTCTTTTTGCACTGTATTGAACATTCTGTCCTTCTTACCTTTATTTAAAAAGTTCATAGAACTGTACTTATTTAATTATATTGACATGTAAATTTATTTAACCTGCATGTAATAAATCCCTTTGGTGATAGATTTGTTGGACTATGATTAGCTTTACTTTGCACCAACCTCTTAATTTATGTTAATTGATATTTCAGTGACTCTAATTTACGAATTAAGCTCTGCCTTATTGCCATTCATTCTAAAGTAGTTTCATTTAATATCGGCAATGCTCTACCGATGTAATTATAAATTAAAATTTCTAATATGACTTCTTGCAGTTGCCTGCTTACCCCAGCTGTGCTTTTATTGACTTGCTTTAAATTATTGATTCTGCAAGCAGAGTTGTGTAACGGGCTAAAGACCATTTCAATATAGATGTGATAGGAGCGGAGATATTACAAAAAAGAATAGGTCTGGCGGTGTACACATTGCGACAAGAAAAAAATTAAAATTTTAAGTTGCATTGCAGTTCAAGATGTAAAATATGAAGCTATTTGTATTAGTTTCAAGGTAAACAAAAAGCTGTTATTGCTCTTAAATGTAGACTTTCCTCCAGATGCACCGGTCAACCAGTACTCCCATTGTTAAAATTTTGTTGGACAGCATGCCTTAATAAATAATGTTGAAAATATCTGTATTGTTGGTGATTTCAATCTGCAGAATATCTATAACCCGTATAGACATAGGGAACTACATTTATTTATCAACCTACATAGACTTAAATTAATAAATAATGTAGAAAATATTAATCGTCAAACATTAGATGCAGTTATTACTTCGGAAAACTTTGATTTTGAGTGGTCAATAAAGAAAAAATCCTTTACTGAGTCCAGATTTGCATCAACCATCGATTAAAATAGAATTTGTTTTACCGGCTGTTAAAGAGAAGACGATAATCACTCAGCAATATTGTAATGACCCTCTTCTTATGGGACAAAATCACAATTACAAAAATAGAATAGTTTTAATAAAGAATTCTTGTGTAATCTCAGGGCTTATTAAAATGATGTTTGTAATAATTACTGTGCAAAATAAATGGTTTATTGCCTTTCTTATTTTATTTATCGGAAATTTGTTTTAAATAATAGCTCCGGCTTGCATGACAAACTCTTTTTCAAAGGGTTAGGTCTTAACACTTGTATTACAATTACATTTAAGTAGAACAGATTAACTTGTATGGCAATTGCTCAAATTCGTATCTGACAGCTATAATCTTCAAATTGACTGCACACACAGAAATGGTTCGCTCGTACAAAAATAGCGTAATTTGAATGCAAAACACCAAAAAAATGGCAAAATTCACATCAGGTAAATAGAATCCAAATAATTAAGAAGTAATATCCGAATTATCTGGTTTTCTTTCAGTGTCGCAAAGGACACGCAATGTGCAACTGTTTAATTTCCTCTGAATCTGCTCCAAATTTGCATTTCCAAGAAACGCCACATCGATTATAAAACCCTGGATGAATCTACGTAGCTGGAATCACGTTCAACCCCTCTAGCAATGTTTATTCTTGATAAAACCCACAGTTAGTGGGCCTTCTCCAATTGTTTCCTTGTGAAATTTACCTTGCAAGGGCAGCTTCGTAGGCTGGATCACAAAATCAAACGACGACACGGCAACTATAAACTTGGTGATGGCTTCCTGCTCCAAATCTCTGGATGTAGGGCTCGATAAAGGTTTGCCCAATACGCAGCACACACAATTCTTGCTGGCCGATGCTTCCAACTATTCGAAAACTTGGCCGAAAAACTGGCCTCAGTGTAGAACGCACCTTGTCAATTCTTGCAGAGCTCCTACCTCTTCACTGGGATATTCTAGCAAGAAAAAACTTCACACAACTACACTCTGCAAATTGGTGAATATTGATAACCACTTTTCGGTTTCAACAGAAAACTTTTTAATATGAAAATTTACATAAAACTGTGAGCACCTCTTGCACACAGCACAAATTTACAAGGCTTGTTTTAACCCCCCTAGCAACTAAGTTTTACAATTGTTTTATGAAATAAGTTTTGATACAAATATTTTACTGGAAACTAACCTGTCTTTTTCTTGAAATTGTCAATCGTCGCACTGTAAACTTTAAATCTTTGCTTTTTCACACTTAGTTTTACATATACTGTTTCTCACAAACTATTATTAGCACTTCACTATTGTTCTTATCAAGTTTTCGATAGCCGTATCATTGCTCTTTGCAATATTTCTTCCTTGCACTACTTCTAAACCCTCAGCTGTCTTACCGACTGTTGGCGATATAATGCTCATATAATTTTGTAACGCCACAAAACATCTCTGTATCATGCACAATTCACATTATGGTATTGACGTTACCAAATCAAATCTGTCGTTCACATAAATTAAGATGCGTTTGCCATAACTAGCATCAATTGCTGAATAAAACGTTGAACGCAACCCTTTCGATTCTGCTTTATCAAATGCTAACCTTTCTCAATCATATTATAGTTACTGCTAATTGTATCATATGCATTTATTAGTGTAAAATACTGACTTTCTCTTGCAATAAACAAAAACATCATTTCTGTGCCTATTTGAATTATTCTTTCATTTTTATGCCTTAGTTAGACAACCAGAATTGCTGTGGGCATTAAACCATCGCAATATATAATTTAAAAAAATGTAATTTTTTTAATTTAAGTAACGCAATTAAGGATGTTAGTTGGCAACCAGTATTAGATAACAAGGACATTAATCATGCAACTAAAATATTCTATAGTATAAACTACAGTATTTTCAATGTCATTGTTCCAAACTACATAACAGGTACAATAAAAAAAGTCCCAGTTTTCTTCTTGGTTTCCCCAGGTTTGATAGATCTACATAAAGAGAAAACTCATTATAGAAACTGTAAACATCTATCTGAACATCATTACGAGATGTATAGAATTTTAAGACGCAGGTTGAAATCATTAAAGCATGCGGAATATAAAAAACACATAAATGCCAACGCAGAGTCTACAAATGATAACATTAATAACTTCTGAACATATATAAAACACAAAAGTAAGGAAGGCAGAAGTGGTGATGTGCAGATTGAAATAAATGGTGTGGCAGTTGAGGACAATGACACAGCAGATGCATTCGGTCAATTTTTCCAATCGGGTTTTGGTAATAACTCTTATGACTAGAATACAAGTTCCATGAATGTAACTGGTAATTTAGATATCTTTCATATAGCAACTATCACAAGTGAAGATTTTAACATGGCAATAAGCTGAAACCAAAGGAATCGGCTGGTATGGATCTTATACCTCCATATATTTTAAAAGGCTGTGCTGAATGGTTCCAGTTGCCACTGCTTCATTTGCATAATTTAGCAGTTAATTCTGCAACTTTCCCTAAAATTTGGAAAGCATCAGTGGTGACACCATACCATAAAAGTGGTCCCAAATCTAATGTCGGTAATTATCGCCTGATTGCTGAGATCTCGCCTGCTCAAGTATTTGAATATATTATTTATAATAAATTACAATCATGTAAAATACTCGGACAGTCAGCACGGTTTTGTTTCTCAAAAATCAACTATAATCCATGTGTCAGTATTTACTAATTACATTTACGAAGCACTCGAGAACAAGGAACAAATAGACGTAATCTACACCGATTTTAGAAAAGCGTTTGATAATGATAATGTGAATCATTAAATTCTAATGGAGAAATTGGCTGGTTGTTGACTTTTTCAAAACATGCCACAGTTTTTTGCCTGTTATTTAAAATAGTCTAAATTCATTATTAAATTTAATGGAAATACCTCGGGCAAGTACACTGCGAATTCAGGAGTGCCACAAGGTTCCAGCTTAGAACTATTATTATTCTTAATATTCATTAATGATTTGCCCGACGTATTAGATGTTGCTAAATGTCTTTTATTAGTAGAAGCAGATGATCAAAAAATGTTTGTTAAAATCAATTCTATTCATGATTGTACACGCTCACAGGGTAATATTATATATATATATATATATATATATATATTGCCGTGATATCCCAAAATTTACACCCCCCTTTTTACTCGTTAATTAATTGCTTATTACGCCCTCACATAAGGGGATGCCTAAATGAAATTTACACCTTACCTGTAATTTTATTTTAGCTCACGACGCATAGCCTTGGGATACCACAAACAGCTCTTATTTGTTTAGTAAATAATCTGCATGTGACTCAATTTGAAATGCAATAATCTCAGGGTTATTGAAATTTACACAAACTCATTGCTTTTCCCTCACGCGGGTTCCTAGGGGTTAATGGTCAAAGGGATGGTTGCTTTAATGTAGTCTTACTCTCAAATCATTCCTTACAGTTGTATAACGGCATTAAAATCAAAAATTTCGGGCAAGCCACGCCAACACAAATAAAGCGAGAAAAAATTAACCTAGGAACTAATTAACTACAAACTTAAATCTATTCATTTAGCTAACTTAATTATATGTACAGGTCGCCCTAATTACTATACACCTACAGCACACCTTTTGGACCATTCTTGTTGAAAGGCCGCTAACGAGCCCCCTTTCTATTACGTTTGGAGCATCCCTGATGAGCACTGCACCTGGTGATCCCGTTATATTAATTTGGAGGAACGCTGACTAACACCCCTTTGTGAATGCATTTGGATTACTGACGAGCCATGCACCTGGTGATCATGCTATATTGCTTTGGAGGAACGCTACCTGCCACGGCATTCCGGCCCTGCTCGTCCCTGGCGTTGATATAGGTATGATTAGCTTTTGTTAAGGTTCCTGGTTTCTTTTTACATGTGGTTCTTGTTATTCCAGGAGAATTTGCCCGTGATTGGACCTGCTCCATGTCGCCGCAATGTGATCCAATGCCCAACGTCCTCATATGGCCTGCCGTTTTCTCGCTTCGTCCAGGTCCTGTGCTGCCTGCTGTGCTGCACACACACACCTCCGCATTGCTCCGCTCATTAAAACCACACTTGTTGCACTAATTCACAGGTGTTCGGCACATCATCCTGCCTGCACTACCTATGCCCATTTACAATTTAGTGTGACCGAATGCTCGTTAAATGGATTGATGTGAGACTATATATGCATTATTGTGTATTATTTATGAAACTCTAACCCTTTGGGCCTTGCTATGAAATATTAAATTGTATTTGTTTATGAACACTGACGTTTAAGTTAATGTTATAACCCTTTCACATTGAGTCACATGCCAGCAGTATTTTTATGCATTATTTACATTGAAACATATCGCTTTAACCTAGTACTATTTGCTAACAAAATTAAAATGTTCAACTTTAAAAAGCTGTAATAATTCGTGACCTGTAAATAACACAGCAATATATATATTGCACTAGCTACCTTTTTTAAATTGTGCCTTTTAATATGCAAACTTTCAAATATTGAAATGATAGCGCCTGAAACTCTTACAGGATTGGGTTCGGTTATCTAGTTACTTTGTTCTGAAAAAGTGATTTTCAAATATTTTAAAAATTTCAATCAAAATCATCAGTCACATCTTACATCAACCAAATGTCAAAAATAATTTTCAAATCTCAATAACAAATGCCCAATCCTTAGAATAGTACATTAGAACATTAAATAACACAGTAAGTTATTGTCTCTTAATTAATTTCACTTTTTAAGATGTCTTTATTTGCTTTCTAGTTGGTATACTATAAGAAATCACCCTCCTTGTATATTTTACTTCCACAATGTTCAAGACTGCAACATATCCCTATCCTTTAGCCGCAATCGACCCTCTAAGCAGCTCCTGCCGTATTGTAAAAGTATTCAATAATTTAGCATGATCATTAAATGTTGGATTTATAGATTGTTTTGACGCCTTTCCACATTAAATAATACATTAAACTAAGAAATCTAGCCTATGCTGGAATGCCACACGCACCAGTAATGTAAACAACGCCCGGTGATTCCCCGTTCTTTGTGCCTGAAATTTTATTTGGGTTCAACCGTTGGTTGCTCGATCGTCGTTATATCTGGAGAAAAATTCATTGAATAGCAAATTTGCATCGCAATTCCCGGATTCGTCGTTACAAGCGAGGTCTCTATATCAGTTTTGTTTACATTAGTATATATGGGATTCCAAACAAATGGCCACAATTGAGTCGTTATGTGCGGCATGTCGCTATAAATGGTTTTTACTATAATTAATTAAGCAAGGTTGTCAAAAGTACTTATTAATGTTCGTGGGAAAAATGAGTAGTACAAAATCAAAAAGAAAATCTGCTCCTCATCTTAACAGAAGTGTAACGTTTGCTCACGTACTTAAATTCAAAGGATACATAAAATGTATTCAGAATTTAATCCGTCGCCTTATCAAGCCGTTGCATCTCGACGCCGCATCAAAAGCGATAACCGAAAGAAGCAGCCGATGCGCGAACCATCCGAATGACACGCAGGAGTAATTTCCCCCTACCGTCGGAGTAGGGAGCCCATACGTCGATAGGAAGCCGTACGGCCTATAAAAAGAGCATCTGGTAGCTCCTGAGAAGATTATCACCCGAGGTCCCGTCCGGAATCTTCTCCTGCCTTACCTTGTAATGAATTTATTTTGCCCTGACAGAGCTGACTGTCTAAGCAATGTGAATTCATTTATAGGCGTCCTTACGGAGCTAATAGCGCTTAACTGCCAGCCCGGGAGGACAATCCAGCGAATTCCAGTAACCTAGTGAACCTTCCTGAATCCGACCGTCATTAATTGCAAGCTGAGACCGCAGCCTCTGTGAATTAATTTTACCTGCACCCTGTACAACCTGATCACCGTCAAGCGCAAGCCAAAGCCGTGGTACCTGTAAGCCAACTTTCCCGTAATCCGCCAAACAAAATCACCGCTACTGTTTTGTCCGCAATCGCTCGAAGTTAAGAGCATAAATTTCAATTACATTTCTAAAGGCCGCGTTTCAACAAACTTATATTTTGTTAGCGTTAAAGCGCTCCGAGTCTTTCTGCCATTGCAGCCGTCTACCAGTAACCGATCTCGAGATAAGGCGCTTACCCGCAAAGTCAGCTTCCTGCATCACGGAGGCCCATATCCAGCTCCAGTGTTCCGCGGTTTCAACAAGAGCCTTCGAGGTCACCGCTGCGTCGAAATTCCGAAGCCGCGGCCGCATCGCCGCACCCAGGTAAACTCCAGAAATACACTTTTAATCCAAGAAATTTGCAGCAGCCATTGTTGTTGACAATCGCTTATCACCACTGCCGCAAAGGAACTACCATCGCCTCCAGCAGAAGTGACGTGCGGCAGCTTCGAGCGAGCGATTAGGCCTACTCCGCGCCATCGCCTGAAGAATCGACGCGCGTCCTAGTAGAGCATACTCAGCAGGCTGGTGGTACTCTTTTGCAACCTGGGCTGCAGCTCCGCTCAACAAACCGAGTAACCCCTTGTGGACACTATTGTATTTTGTATGATATACATTTTATTCTATTCTTTAATGTACATAGCTAAAAATGTTATATTTATGGTGTTATTATTGATCTATCCCATGTTTGAGCTGAAAGGAACCATTCTTCGACTAGAGTAAATCCGAGGCACAAAGTTTAAGGCCTTTAATTAAATAAATTAAAGCAACTTTAATAAAATAAAGACGAAATATCACAGAAGAATATGAAAACTCAGGAGAAAAGTATTATCCCTGTTTAATAATAGACAGGTAAAAGGATTTCAATCAATATTAATCAATAATATTTGAGAGATAATGAAACTGGGTCTGGAAAGTGGCATTTTTTAAAACAGAGTTTGTCCATAATTAATAAAAATTGTTTTTGACTTTGTTTATGTCCATTTATTTATTTTCATGTTAGTGGTGTCTAAAAACGTTTTTAATATAAGCTCAAATTTAATTTATTTTGATATTTGTAAAACTGGATTACACGGGAATGACTAAAAGCTATGAACACAAAATACGAATAAAGTTTTAAACAAAATAAACTAATTTTTAATTTGTGTTAGGACATCAAAATTGCCACTTTCCAGAGATTGACCCAACTACGTATTGGAGCTCATAGAAAGTGATCCTATAATAATTAATAATTTTATTCAGAAGAATTATGTTTTGTTGAAGACAGTACATATTAAAATACTTGTAGTAGCTACAACTAAAAAGTACGAACTATTAGATTCTTGCCAAAAGTTATTTTCTAGTTCCATTTTCCATTTTACCAATTTAAAAATATTATTTAAGCACAACACTCACAAACACAATGTCAAAACATCAAAATTCGCCAACGAATAAGTTGCTTGTTTTCTCAAAAAGGTGTTAAGCGACTGGCGAACGGATTTTGGTAGTAACGAATCAGCAGCAGGTAGGAAAACAGACCGGCTTAAATGCATTGTAGATGTCTTAACGAACCGGTCGCGGCTACTCGGTTGCAGTCGTCAGTGACTGGCGAATGTGGAGGAAAACGCTGCTTTAATAAACGCAAATGCAGAAGTGATAACATACTTATTATTAATTTACAATTTAATAAACTGAAGCCGCTAATTCATTTTTATAGCTCACGACATTCGACAGCAAAATTGGTATATAAAAATGAAGTAAAGCTGGTACTGGACATGATGACTTACTTGACGATTCCAGAAAGACACTGCAACTGATGGCTGCTACAGCTGTCTTTTGAATTTGTATGCCATTAAGGTTGAAATATAAGACTGTGAGAGTCAAATCGATCTTCCGATGTTAACTGTAACAAATAAACATTAATAAATTAGCAAATTTCAATGTTAGTTACCTACATTATAGATACTTAGTTTACATTTCTTACTTTAAAAGTTACATTAGTTCATGCAAAAAGATAAATTTATAGTGATCTGGAAATAAATAAACTATTTCTGAAATGCAACTATGCATTTTAGGCATTGCTTGGTGAAAATATAAAATATTTAATAGTAATAATAATACGATTGTGATCAAAACTTAAACACAATGTTTTCATAATTAGAACTCTTAATACACCGTTAATCTTGTTATAACTATAACATAATAATAAATTTTTACTAATAATCCACTAGTAATTCCACTCAGATTCCTGCATATACTCTGCATACCATACATCGTATCAGTTGGTACACACAAATTGTAAACTGTCAAAAATGTAAATAAAAATCATTGGACACTAGAAGAAGAAGATAGATCTAACCATAAATCTAGAATTACAATACAGCCGCAACTTCATCTGCACATATTATTTAATTCTGTCTGCATTGGAACAAAGATCGCTATAAATTTAGTGAGGCTATACTGCGGACCCCGAAGACTTGATGAAAGCTGAACAAAGCTAATTTCATATACGGAATTAGTTTCCGAATAGTTGCCATTTGGTTTTATATGGTAATTACCAATATGTTCAGTTAAAATGTTAATACTATTTATTTAGAATCGAAGATTGTTTTTCTAAATGTTAAGGGGTTCAAAATTGTTGATAAGTAGAGCTATATTTAAGTGAATGTGAATAAACCACTGACGAGGCGATATCAATATCAACATATTGCATAAGGACAAGTGAATGTGTTATACGAGTTACATAACCGTCAACAACAATGCATAACATCTTTATAAATCCATACTATAGTATTACTACTTTTGAAAGAATAATAAAGTGCATTAAAAAAAACCGTTACCAAGTGGCCTTGTGTCAAACAGTAATTTTTGAAAGTCATGTCATAACTTACTTTATGGATTGCGTTGAATTCTGGGTAGAGCGATGTAATAATCACTGATATGCAGTCGTAAGACAAAATCTACTTCAAAGCCCTCTCGATAACCTTTTTTTAATGCACGTTAACAAATAACATTTGAAAGACTTACTAAGTTTAAAATTACTTGCTTGGTAATTTCAGGTGTTAAAAACCGACAAGTTTGTAATTTGAAATATTAGTGCATTGTCAAAATTGTAGTAAATCTTATTCAGAGCAAAAGTGTTATTACATAAGTAAATAATCTTTACTTATGCAAGTATATATATATTCATATATTCACAGCCTAACATAGAAGGCTTAAACATTTAAAAAAAACAAAGGCCGTCATTTGACACACACAAGTCTTTTTTAGTAACACCCGTCAAAATTTGATGGTTACCGTCTATTGGTTGCTGTGTTATTAATTATTTAGTAAAGTAATATGTGTTAAGTTCTGTAAAATGGAAAAAGATGAAATTCGTGCAGTAATTAAATATTTATGCAAAAAGAAGAACACCTCTTGAAATCTACCTGTGTTTACATAGCTTGAGTCTGCCCCTTCTTACAGTACGGTCAAAAAGTGGTCAAACGAGTAAGCATGGAAAAGATGCATCTCAATGTGGTGGTCGAATATTGGTGTCGAATGAATAAAATTCCTGCTTGCAGGGAATTGCTGCGCTTGAGCGTCATTTGGAAAATTGTATTGCTGTTCAGGGTGATTATGTTGAAGGATTAATTTTGATGCAAGCATCTTGTTTGTTTCTTTATATGTTAGGCTGCGAATGCATTGATCATCCCTCGTATATATATTTTGTAGAAACCTAACTCATACAAAATGCACATAAACATTATATTGTTTTAAATAACTATTTAATTATTATACACAAGCAAACAGAGATATAATAAGAGTTTATTTAGCTTCCACGAAAACCATTTAAAAACAGAAAAATGTGTAGTATCAAATCAATAACTAATCAAATTCAGCTATAATTTACCAACACAACAAACACTGTAAAAGGTGAGATACTTTTGAGTGACTTTATCATCATTAACAATCGTTTCCCATGTTAAAGTGACAATTGTTAAATTTATACCTTAAGCCTGTGACATAAATCTACAGAATCAAGAAAAATATCTTGTCGCTATTCCATGAGATCCTACACTTGCAGTTCTGCCAAGGTCCTGAAAAAAGGAAATTCGTATTACCAATGCTATTCGTTCATTTACTTACTGAAATATTATTAGACATTTACTCATGTACCTACTTTTATGCAGTCTTTCAGCATACCCAACTCAAAGACTTCGTTAAGTTGATTACAAATTAAAATTAATAGAACTGCAACGAAAATGAACCATGAATTATAATGTTTATAGTCTCAAAATTGAGGAATCTACATCAATAAATAACTCGAGTAGATTAGATAGATTAAAGCTGCGCATTTCCGTGGAAATAAAAGCTGTTCGTTAGAACTCATGGATCCATTTGACATGGTGGATCAACGTGGTGGATCAATCCACTCGAGTAGAACGATGTAAATAAATGCATTTTATGCGTGCAGAGAGACCGATCTGACAAAGCATCGCTGCGCAGCACAGACCATGTAAAGGCAACGTTAATATTTATCACTGGCGTTTCCTTAGGTTGCATATGCCGGCAGCCACATTATATTATTATGATTTATGATACATACCAGACACTACTCTGTAAACGGCAAGTTTTGCGTATTTTAGGTTATATTACAGGTATACTGCAAACGACGTCAGGAGGTATTAAACAAACTCCTCTAACGAATAGAAGGATAGATCACTTCACCGACGATTGGCAAATGGTAAATATATCACGGTGTAATTTTCGCAAATGCCTAATAACAACATCAACACTAAATGGCTGACTTAAAATCATCATCATCATCATCATCATCATCATCATCATCATCATCATCATCATCATCATCATCATCACTTATAATAATGCAGAAGACTAAAAGCCGTGTTTACACAACTAAAAGTACCAGACGTAGAAGACGTGAACGAGAGATCGGAACGTATAGAAAACAAAATTGACACATTTCAAAGATACGTAGAGACAATCCAAGTGGAGAACCTATGGTTAAAAACTGAAAATGAACAACTGAAATTGCGAATCACTGAGCAGGAAAAGAAAATGGAATTTGTCGAGAGGGAACTTAGGAAAAAGAAAATAGTTATATACGGGATGCAAGAAACAGAAAATGAATCGGATTTAAGTTTAAAAGAAAGAATAAGAACAATGTTGAGAGACATTGGAACCCAAATCAATATGGAACACGATGTGGGAGAAATGCTTAGACTTGGCAAGCATGCAAATAGTCCAACAAAGCCCAGACCAATTTTAATGGAGCTTGTATCGTGGAACAAAAAATTAGAAATATTAAAAGCAGCAAAAAATTTAAAGGGTACCCGAGTGTGGATCACGGAAGATTTCCCCAAAAATGTGCAAAGTGAAAGAAAAATCTTAATCAAACACATGAAAAATGCTAGAAAAAATGGGCAAAAGGCGTTTGTAACCTATAACAAATTGGTCATAAATGACGAACAATTTACCGTTGAACAATTAAATGAATACTTTGATTATGCAAAAACGCAGAAGGAAGTAAACGAACATGCACCAGAGCAGAAAGAACAAGAGGAAGTAGAGTACGAGAAAGAAAAAGGTGGTCATAAGAGAACAGTAGAGGAAAGGTCACCTGACCAGTCAGAAATAGGAAAAAACAAACCGAAAATAAGTAAAAAGGAACAACCCAAAGTAAAAACAGTGTGGACACAGAGTTTATTAAAAGCCTTCCCAGTAAACGAAGAAAGAATAGAGATAGAAAAGGAAATAAAGGAAAACGAAGACGCGCGAATACATAAAAAGGTCAACAAGGGGCCAAATAAAAACTATCCAAAAAACTATTAAACAAAATACCTAAACAAAGAAACAAAGAAGACGATGGTAATGAAACAAGGATCAATGAATTGGAATTTATTAGTGAATTAGGAGAATATGATACAAGAAAGAGAGGAGAAGAAGAGGGGGAAGAAATAATAATAGCTACATGGAACGTAACATCATTGAATGGAAAAGAACAAGAGCTGACAGAAGAATTAACAAGAATGAAAATAGATCTTATTGGTATAAGTGAAACAAAAAAAATAGGAAGCGGGCATATCAGAATAAATGAAGGGTATAGCTTATACTATTCGGGTGTACCATATGGAAATAGAGCAAAAGAGGGAGTGGGGGTATTAATGAACAATGAAATGGAAAGAAGAATAATTAAATATGAACCAATATCCCCCAGAATTATAGTAATACACATACAACTAAAAATGGTGATAGTAATTATACAAATATATGGCCCAACAGAAGGAACAGAGGCGGAAAAAGTAGAAGCATTTTACAGCGACTTACAGAAGGAAATAGATAGGGCAAGAGAAAACCAAGAAAGAATTATGATAATTGGGGACTGGAACGCAAGAGTGGGCAGAGATGTAAACAGAGGCCAAGGAAGCATAGGAAGCCATGGAGAAGAAACCCTAAATAAAAATGGAAGAACCATGTTAGAGTTTTGCCAAACAAATGACCTACTAATAGGTAACACATTTTGGTGCCAGGATATGGAGGAAAAATACTCGTTTGTAGCCGAGGAAAGGCACGCGAGAAGCTTAATCGACTACATAGTCTACACAAGAAATCTTGAAGAAATGGTTGAAAACATAAAAACAGAAAAAGAACCAGAGCTTTCAACACAACACAGGATGGTCACAGCAAGACTAAAAGATAGAATCATCAGAATAAGGGAAAACAAGAAATACTATAAAATAAAAATAAATAAATTCAAAAGGGTTGATATACAAGAAAAATATAAAAGAGAAACTAATAGAAGATTAAGAAGATACGAGGAGACGAAAACAGACTGGTCGGTGGAAGAAAGATGGATCATATTCAGGGACAGTATAATTGAAGTAGCAGAAAAGATTTGTGGAGTTAAATGCAAGAATGGGAAAAACAAAAGAACCAGATGGTGGAATGAAGAAGTAAGGGAGGAAGTAAAAAAGAAGAAACAGGCATGGAAAAAATATCTAGCAACCAAAAACGAACAAGATAAGAATGAATACATTAGATTGAGGAGAAGAGTAAAGATAACTGTCAGAAAGGCAAAAAGCGAAACATGGGAAGAGTACGGAAAGGAACTGCAGGAAAGCTATTTAACAAACAACAGGAATTTTTAGGCAAGAATAAGAGCAATGAAAGGCAAGAAAGAAAAAGAAATAATGGGAATAAAAGATAAAGAGAATAATCTACAGGTAGACATCAACAACATTGTTAAGGTATGGAAGGAATATTATGAGGATAAGTTTGACAAAATAACAGAAGAACAGGAAATAAATAATGAGCAGGAGGAGGAAGAGGCACAAGTAGAAAATATAAGTCTAGAAGAAATAGAACAGGCAATAAAAAATATAAAAACAGGGAAGGCAGGAGGGGAAGACAAAATTGAACCGGAAATGATTAAATACTTAGGAGAGGATGGAATAAACTGGCTATGGAGGTTATGTAGAAGAGCATGGGAAACGAGAGAAATACCAACGGACTGGGAAACAAATCTGATAGTACCTATATACAAAAAAGGGGAACGAGCACAATGTGGAAACTACAGAGCCATATGCCTATCACCGATATGCTTTAAAATCTACACAAAAATAATAGAGAAAAAAACGAGACAATTTGTAGAGGAGGAAATAGTCGAAGAGCAGGCAGCATACATGCCAGGAAGACAGACAAACGAAAACATATTTATTATAAGGAACTTGATGGAAAAGGTACTAGAAAACGGGGAAGAACTCGTCTTGACATTTATAGATCTCAGGGCAGCATTTGACTCGATTGATAGAGCAGTAGTATGGAAATGCCTGAATGAAACTCGTACCCCGAAAACACTCATACAAGTAATACGTAGCACGTTCAAAAATGTTAAAGGAAAGGTGCAGATAGGAGGAGAAAGGTCAGATGAATTCGCATGGAGGAAAGGAATTAAGCAGGGGGATAGTCTCAGCCCTCTTTTGTTCATAATAGTAATGAGTAAATTAATTCAAAACACAAGGGAAAGAACAAAACAACTACAAACACTAATAGGGTATCGAAATCTAGAGCCGGTAAAAGTAGATACACTAATGTACGCAGACGATATAGTGCTAATAGCAGACACAAGAAATAAGATGCAGAAACTAGTGAACATATGGACAGAAGAAATAGAACGAATGAAAATGGAAATAAATACAGAGAAAAGTAAGATAATGGTGATAAATAAGAAGCATGAAGACAAAACAACAGTAAAGTGCAAGGGCACAACATTGGAGGAAGTGACAACCTATGAATATTTAGGGAGTCTAATAACAAATGATGGCAACATAGACGCAGAATTAACAAACAGAGGGAGGAAGTCAACTAAACTCTACTATGCATTAAGACCACTGTTATCGAAGAAGGAACTGAAACAAGAAACAAAAGTAAGAATCCATAATGTAATAACTATTCCAACACTATTATACGCATGTGAAAATTGGACGATACAGAAGAAACACGCAGGGAAGATAGAAGCTATGGAAATGAAGCACTTACGAAGAATAGCTGGGAAAACAAAGTGGGATAGACTAACTAATAGAACAATAAGGGAAATGGTAGAACTGGAGTCAATAACGAGTAAGGTACAAAGAAAACAACTTAACTGGTTCGGTCCCATGACAAGAATGAGCCCAGACAGACTGACTAGGAAAGTATGGGAAACAAAACACTATAAGAAAAGGAGAAGAGGACGACCTAGGAAGAAATGGATACAACAAATAGCAGAAATAGGAAAAGATAGAGGGAAAACAGTGAAGGAGATGAAGGAACTAGCTGAAAATAGAAAAGAATGGAAAAAATGGACGACTGGATAAGCAACCCAAATCCGACGCCCGCAAGGGTACAAGGAAGGGGAGAAAGAAAGAGAAAGAGTCTGCCCCTTCTTACAGTACGGTCAAAAAGTGGTCAAACGAGTAAGCATGGAAAAGATGCATCTCAATGTGGTGGTCGAATATTGGTGTCGAATGAATAAAATTCCTGCTTGCAGGGAATTGCTGCGCTTGAGCGTCATTTGGAAAATTGTATTGCTGTTCAGGGTGATTATGTTGAAGGATTAATTTTGATGCAAGCATCTTGTTTGTTTCTTTATATGTTAGGCTGCGAATGCATTGATCATCCCTCGTATATATATTTTGTAGAAACCTAACTCATACAAAATGCACATAAACATTATATTGTTTTAAATAACTATTTAATTATTATACACAAGCAAACAGAGATATAATAAGAGTTTATTTAGCTTCCACGAAAACCATTTAAAAACAGAAAAATGTGTAGTATCAAATCAATAACTAATCAAATTCAGCATAATTTACCAACACAACAAACACTGTAAAAGGTGAGATACTTTTGAGTGACTTTATCATCATTAACAATCGTTTCCCATGTTAAAGTGACAATTGTTAAATTTATACCTTAAGCCTGTGACATAAATCTACAGAATCAAGAAAAATATCTTGTCGCTATTCCATGAGATCCTACACTTGCAGTTCTGCCAAGGTCCTGAAAAAAGGAAATTCGTATTACCAATGCTATTCGTTCATTTACTTACTGAAATATTATTAGACATTTACTCATGTACCTACTTTTATGCAGTCTTTCAGCATACCCAACTCAAAGACTTCGTTAAGTTGATTACAAATTAAAATTAATAGAACTGCAACGAAAATGAACCATGAATTATAATGTTTATAGTCTCAAAATTGAGGAATCTACATCAATAAATAACTCGAGTAGATTAGATAGATTAAAGCTGCGCATTTCCGTGGAAATAAAAGCTGTTCGTTAGAACTCATGGATCCATTTGACATGGTGGATCAACGTGGTGGATCAATCCACTCGAGTAGAACGATGTAAATAAATGCATTTTATGCGTGCAGAGAGACCGATCTGACAATGCATCGCTGCGCAGCACAGACCATGTAAAGGCAACGTTAATATTTATCACTGGCGTTTCCTTAGGTTGCATATGCCGGCAGCCACATTATATTATTATGATTTATGATACATACCAGACACTACTCTGTAAACGGCAAGTTTTGCGTATTTTAGGTTATATTACAGGTATACTGCAAACGACGTCAGGAGGTATTAAACAAACTCCTCTAACGAATAGAAGGATAGATCACTTCACCGACGATTGGCAAATGGTAAATATATCACGGTGTAATTTTCGCAAATGCCTAATAACAACATCAACACTAAATGGCTGACTTAAAATCATCATCATCATCATCATCATCATCATCATCATCATCATCATCATCATCATCATCATCATCATCACTTATAATAATGCAGAAGACTAAAAGCCGTGTTTACACAACTAAAAGTACCATGGTTGCATTCCACCATTTCTATTTTCGGGTTTTTGTAAACAAACTTTCCTTAACTTTTAATAGCGATATTATCAGAGAAAATAATTATTTATTTTGCCTTTTGTGTTTTTTAAAACTATTGACTCAGCTTCGAAGGCAAGTCCACTTTGGTTAATTTTCATATCTGCTTACTGAACGCTGCCAAGCAACCAAGCAACGAAATCCAAGCCGTACGTTTCTAGCATAGTGTAAAAGCGACCCCAACGTTAACGCTACATAACCTATATTTCTGCAAATTTTTATGCTTGGCCTCTTCGCCCAGTAAATCATAGCGGCAACGACGACAGCAGCAAATCAAAAAACTTCATGCAGAAAAAGCCATCCATGAATGCAAGTGGGCAAAAGAAGTAACTCGTACTTTGAATAAACAAAAACGCATGTATAGTGTGCATTGAGCATTGTTCTTTTATATTTCCGACTCAAGTTTAACCTACAGTTAGTAATGAAGATGTTAAGAAATTCCTAGAAGATAATCGAATCACGGTGCGCTCCTGCGAATTCCTTAAACCCAACAGGTAAATCATGCTTATGACCGATGTGATCAACGACGACGACAGCTAAAAATGTTGTATTTTAGGTTCCGAGTTAGATATGAGCATGTCCATCGAAGAATGCCGCAAACTCGAAAATGATACTAATAAGCAAGCAAATTCTGCTGCGTGGTACCAATACAGAGCTGGTCGAATTACGGCTTCAAAATTTAAAGGCGTTCACAGAACAAAACTGGAAAAACCATCCCTGTCCTTGATACGTTCAGTATGTTATCCCTTAGCAACTCGCTTCAAGACGACGGCTACAGTTTATGGTTGTGAACATGAAAAGAAAGCGCTACAAGCTTACACTAATAAGACGGAGAAAACCCACATACATTTTGGTAGCAAACAATAGGTCTATGTCTAAACCGACAGTACCCACAGATTGGGGCATCTCCGGATGGATATGCCATCTACGAGTGCTGGTCCAAGTTCAGATGACATCCCCATGGACATGCGAGCTATAGGTGTTGGTTCAATTTCCAGTGACATTGTAATAGGCACTGATGATGAAGAGGTTTGTATTTTTGTGAATTATATGTTACAATGTTATGTACCTATTTTGATTATGGATTGCAGCTATGGTGTCACTGTAGGAAACCAGACGACGGCGAACAAATGGTAAAATATTCTGACAGAAAATGTAGAATAAAATTGTACCATTCAGCATGCCTACAATTAAAAAAAATTCCTAAAGGAAAGTAGTTATGTGAACTCTGTAAATAAAATAGAATTATTTTGTGTAAATATTTTTATTGTTTATGTACATTAAATAGCTTCTAAATATCCTTTATACTTTATGCATTAAAATTATTTTTCTTACTTAATTTAGACATTAATTATTCTTTTATGTTGTGTAGACAGCATGTGTAATTTTATTGATTGTTAATGTAACGGTACTATTTTAGTATTTTACAGTAGAAGTCCGTTAGGATAGCCTTTACTGCCGAGCCAGAGAATTTGTGAGACGAGCTCGAAGAGCGAGTCGAATAATACTGGCGAGGCAGTAAAGGCCCTAACGGACGCGTATTGTACAATAGTTTTTGTAATACCTACATACAATTCGGTCATATCTATATTTTTCTAATTTATTTTCATCAAAACACTAGGTTTGTGTAATGACGTTTTAGAATGATTGAGAGTGCGTAGAACGTTGCAACTGTTGTTTATAAATGTCATTTATTTCCAATTTTGTGTATGGCTATAAGCAGTTTTAAGTTGTAACCAGCTCGTAACTTATGACATCTGTAGAAAATGATGAAGATATTCCTAAAGACGTTAAGATTGTGAATGAGCAAGTTATTTTAGCGTATGTTTAGGAGTTATAGCAGTCTTTTGCGCTTTCTTCTATGTGGAGTTGAAGGCTTGGTTGCTGCTGGATTTATGTGACAAACGTCACTTTGACGTTCGGCATACAATTTAGCAGGCCGTGGTCTTTACGGAAACTTTTTACGGCCGGGCCGTAAAGAGGTTGCTTACGCAGTAGTAAATAGTCCTTAAAGAAATATTTAACAAGTAGGTATTACAAAAAATAATGTTATGTCCTACCAGTACATTAATTAAAATTAATGACTCTATTTTAAGGTATCTTAGATACAAAATAACGCTCCAGGGCAATTATTTTCTTCATAAGAACACTAGGGTTATTATGAAAAATTAACAGTATTTGTTTCCATGGATACAACCTTTATTTCAAAAATTATGCACCACTGTCACAATGAAAATTAATGACAGCTCATCTAATGTCACAAATCTAACTTAGATCAGCTAACTAGATCAATCTTAAATACCATAGCATAGTAATTATATGAAATGAATATGAATTAGGTAAGAAAATTGGTAGGACATAAAACCTTGAAGGCACCACAGGCATTATGAGCTAAGAGCCCGCGATTGTTGTACACACCTCGGGCCAAAGGCCCTCGGTTAGTACACTAACAATCTTGGGCTCTTATTTTACTCATATTGCCCCTTGGTACCTTAATAACTATTTGGTATGTGATATTCTAATTTTGCTTTTTATTAATTGGCCACATGCAGAAAAAGATAATCAAATAATTCTACATAATAAATGGTGGTGGATAGTATTAACGTTAGATCCTTAAGTAAGTAAGTAAGTATCGTTTATTGTCAACAGATCAACTACAAAAGTGACATGGACATTGTCAGATAAAAGTAATACCTAATGTAGTACAATATTGTGGTAGTCATAAAAACACTTTTTAATTAAAATGGATTTAAGTTAAATTTATCGATTTTATATGATTTAATATATATCGGTAGCGAATTGTAGATTTTAATACAATTATAAATGGGGGACTTTTTAAATTCAGCAGTCCGACGCCTAGGTATGGCTAACAGGTCACCATGTCTGGTGGGATATTGATGAGTATTGTTACTCGTTGAAAAATAATGCATATGTTGCTGCGCAAATACTGCTAATTTGAAAACTAAGTTTATTTGTTCCCTCCAGTCGAGATTAGAATTGATACATATGCCTAGATAAGCGCACAATTGGAAATTATATGGAATACCCTTTATATTATTCAAGGCATTAAAGTTCACACAAACAGTTTTGTTCATGTTGAGTACAAGTTGATTTTTTAAGCACCAGTTTTGAACTCCAGGTGACAAATTTCAATTTTATAAGTGAGTTCCTTTACCGTATCGGCAGATACAGTGAAGGCTGTGTCGTCAGCGAAGCTAACGATCTGCGCGCATGTAACATGTAAGGGCAAATCGGTAACATACAATAGATACAGCAAGGGGCCTAATACCGAGCCCTGAACAACACCTAAGTTTATACGGACAGTGGTGGACGTTACATCATTAATTTTAACAAACAGTTTTCTGTTAGTAAGAAAAGATATCAGCCACATAAGAAGTGGGCCCCGAATGCCTAAGGAACATAACTTTTTTCTAATGCATTCCACATTCACAGTGTCGAATGCACACGATATGTCGAAAAATATTGATGCAACAAATTTACCGTTATCCAGTTGCTGATAGACATAGCGGAGCAGGCTAAACCTAGCAGTTTCTGTAGATCTGAGCTGTCTGAAGCCGTGTTGTGTATCGGAGAACAGATTGTATAGTCAAAATTATACCCATTCGGAGTCACGTGACTTTTGTCTGTCCCTATTCATCTTTAGTAAAATAGATGAAATGGAAGAAATTTGTAAAAAAGGCAGGTCGATTCATAAAATTAATTTTAAAAATTTGACGTTTCTAATCTGTCAGATTATATTTTTCGTGTAAGTTATTGAGATAAGGGTAATAAACCTAAAATTGTCGAGCCGAAAACTGGAAATTAAAAGAAACCATCGGACATGCGGTATAACGAGCAGTCACAACAATTAATTTGAATATTATGCGTTGTTTTTTATGAAGAGTACAATATTAATAAAAGTAAATCAACAGTTTCACCCTCCAACGCTGTTCGCCGTGCTTCTCTTGCGTTAAATATCTCGGAAAGCACAATTTACCGAAAATATGAGCCAGAAAGTGAAGAATGCAAAAACGGAAGTCGACGAAGCAGTCAAGACACTATATATAAAATGTATGTAGCTAAGGAATTTGTAACCATAAAAAATCTAAAAATGCTTGGTTGAAGAATCTGGAGGAGATTTTTCACATTCAGTTTCTTCCCTAAATAGATTGTGCAAGGAAATAGGCTTCAAATGGCAATGTTCTATAACAGAATATGCATGCACAGAAATTAACTTAAAATTTGCTATACGCAGCAGGTTTTTTTACGACATGTTATGTTTTCTTTAACCTGTAAATTCAGTTTAATTTCATATAAGAGAATAAACCCGTAGCAATCTTGTTTTAGAAATTGGCATATGTCAGGATAACCTACAAAACGGAATGTCATTTATTTCCCTAAAATTGCATTTTTAAGAATCGACATACCTAAAATTACTAGATTATCACGTGACTCCGAATGGGTATAAATTTGACTATATTTATTCAGGAACGATACCATTCGATTTGCACAACTTTTTCGCACACTTTGGAAAAGACACTCAGAACTGATAATTAACTAATTTTTTTAAATTTCATTTAAAAAAGTAGGCTTTTTTAAATTAATTTCGGTGTGTTAAGTGCTTTTAATTTAGGAATGAACGATTCTAATTGGACGTTTCCTTAGTTACCAATCGACGTTTCCTTAGTTACCAGAACTGACCAACGCACTTGACTAAAATGAAGGCAAATACAATTCTATACAAAATAGGCTTGGATTTGGATGTTTAATGAAATTATAAAAAATCTTATAGACAACTCGTGTTAGCGTGCTTATTTTTCACGCGTGTGGAATATTAAACTTGGCTGCGCCTCGTTTAATTACCCTCCACACTTGTGAAAAAAAGTTGCACTTGTAACACTTGTGGTCTAAATAACTATTAATACTTTTGTAGATATTATTAATATTATTATTAAAGTAAAAATAATTAGATTAACTTTGTTAATAAGATTTATTTCATAATTATACAATTATATGAGGGCATAAATTTACGAGGGCACAAGAAACTGTTAATATCTGATCTACCACAGCAACATCGTCAGTTTTCTTTTTCGCCAGGAACATGGGCATCGTTTCGTGAAGAACTGTATTTTTTGACGAAGGACTCCAATATTGCGTTTGACGTGTATTCTGAAAAAAGATATAGGTAGTTAAGATAATTATTGTAATAATATACCTGCACTACCTCACGCTTGCTATATTCCTAGTTGATTCTATATCCCTTGGATCGAGCAGCCGTATCCCTTTTAGAAAAGCAGGCGTAATCACTGTGGCCATATGTAGTCCTAGGGAGTCTTTATTAAAAAGCCACGATCTGTCAATACAAAATCTCATGGCAAGAGATTGTTTAAAATCCCACAATCCTCTGTTAGACCTTTATCGCTTATTCTGCCACCATATCCATGTGATATAAATGATATTGATCCAGGAGGAGTGATGCCTATTAGTACCTTTACCGTATTATGTTGTTTGTACGTAGACCATGTAGTACATTGTACTTCAAGGCTACTTGATTTTTCCACTCTCATCTCAAAACAATCGATTATTACTGAAATCTTGTTGCCAAATGCTACCTTGAAGCATTCTGGCATTGATTTAATCACCTGATCTCGTTCAGGCCAAATAATAAAGATTTTCATCCGATGATGCATAATATTCAATGTGGTATAAAATATTCTGGAAATTGTTTGTACGCTGACGTTAAACATGTATGCCAATAAACTAAAATCTAAATTTAATCTAAGTTTTATCACCGTTATCAAAAATGTGCCTCTAAGCATGTTTTACGTACTGAATTAGGAATAAATATATATAATTAAATGTGAACTGTATATATTGTATGTATTTGGTGTAGCATTTGCCATATAGTAGACGTGTGTAAAAGAATTTTTTTTGTAATGTCACAAATAAAGAATATCTATCTAACACGCAAAACTTTTAATGCGCGTGGGTTACAGCGTCATTCTTCCATGCTCACGTAAAACTTTTACATTCGCTGGAAAATTCTCACTTTATTTAACTTGTAGAACAATCTACTATTAATTTACTAGCGATTTAAGAAGAAAATTAACTCGCTAGCATATAAACATTATAAACAGTTACTTATGGAAACTATTATAGAGATAATAATAATAATGGCAGTTTAAAATGACAAAGAAATAATAATTAATCGAGTTATTTAACAATAACAGTAACGGCGTAACTGGAGACTTGAGTTACCACATTTATATTTTTATGACGCTCAACGCCTCAACGGCTTAAACCTGAAAAGAAACACAGATTGCAGGCAGCTGAAATTATTTCGGTGGCGCTAATAATTCTCACATATAATCTCATAAGAGCATTAATTCTTTCCGCCATTTTTGTTACTGCGTTCCAACAACGTCGTATTAATTAGGACGCCTTCCAGAGGCGAGCGTTTCGTTTCCTTTCCAAAGACTTTCCATTTGAAAAAAATTTTTTGAACTTTTCCTTACTGCCAATCTCTAGCGTGCTTTTAAAACTTTCTTTAGTGCAACAAAAGTTATTAAATTCGTTGTACATTTTAAATGCGGCATATGCCGCGGGTTTCAGCTAGTTTATGGAAATAAGCTACGAACAGCATGGATTTCGGCCTAACCGCTCTACCACAGACGCTACTTTATATTCCCCCATATGGTCGAAAAGCCATCGAATATTCCACGCCATCATTTATGTGCTTTCTAGATTTTAACAAAGCTTTTGATCGAATAAAACTACAAGACGTGATTACTATTTTGAAGAAAACAAAAACACCTAAAGACCTGATAAAAATAATACAAAAACAAAAACACGACTAAGGGGTAGGCGGAGAACTAACTAAGGAAATAAAATGCACTACAGCAATTAGACAGGGAGATTTTTTGGGTCCTGTGTTACTTAGTTAGTAATTGACAAGGTTTTAGAAAATATAAAGTCACTACCAGGCCAGCGAATGGATAATAAAAGCATAAATAGAATAGCTTATGCAGACGACGTGGTTCTCATCACCAGTTCAGAAGATGGCCTACAACGCTTGTTGTATAGACTGATAGCAAAAACTTATAACAAGAGAGTATCCCGTGGAAAAACAAAGTGGATGTTTATAGCAAAGAAACCCATGCGATGTAAATTTGTAGTAAATCAAAACATTATAGACATGGAGAAATAACTACCTATCGACTGAAAGTAAAGCTAAAATACATAAAACAGATACTAGAAATATAATGGTGAGGTACTAACACCCCATGAAGGAGCTTGGCCTGCAAGGCGGAAGGTCAGAGCTTCAGTATCCTCGCTTCCTCGGCTGTCGCGTGTCAAATTCATGACACGTGGTGATGTGGTGAGCATCACGCATTAGACAACCGCATTATTACCCCTTGTTCCTTTGAACGCAGGTTCCCAATTATTTAAAGCGACTGGGTAGGCCGCCCGCCAGGCATCGATCTGGGATTTGAACTCCAAACTTCCGCGCCGCAGTCCTGTGCTCTAACCACCGAGCCACGCTGGCGCTATACTAGAAATACTAAACAGTTATTAAGAACAAGAGAGATGAATACTTTACGATCAACACTTGGGAAAACTAGAATAAACAGGATAAGGAATAAAGACAAAAGGTGGACTAGGAGACATTGTACATGTACAGTTCAGTGGAAACCGTGGAAAAGAATTTAATAGTCATGTAAATAGAGCAAAAGACAACCGATTAATTCGAATAGCAGGAGAGTTAAAACCCAGAGGCAAACGGCAGGAAGACGACCTCAAAAACAATGCACCGAAAGTTGGAGGTCGTCATGTATAGACATCCCATCAAGAAAACAGGGGGAAGAAAAACGGTCAAAGATCCCAAATAAAAGAAGAAAAGGAATACGGGGCATAGTGCTCGTTCTCGGCGAAGCGAGGTGTGCTTTCTTGACCATTCGTTCATAGGAAATTGTACCAAAATTTTAAATAGTATAAGAGATAGGTAATATAGGTGTTTTACCTCTTTGTTTGTATTGAATGGTTGAGATCATTTTTGTTTTCAAAATTTTGAATGTTTACGCAGATTTTTTTGACAGCAGAATGTATGTACGTGCATAATCCTCGAAGAAGCTTTCCAACAACGCGTGTAGAATTGCCGTCAATTTCGCTTATCCTTGAAACACGAGTCCGCCTCTATGGTTTAACTTTTAACGGAAACCGAGCCATTGATTTCGGCGAAAACTTTGCTCAACGCAAAGTCTGTGATTTCCTTTCATTTTAGCATTTTGCCGACGATTGGGTAACTGTACCTAGCTAAGTTATGTATTATGTTCATTTCATCCAGTTTGAAGTTGTCAGTCGCTCACCATTAATTTTAGAGCCGTGGAGGGACGGACGAGTTAATTTTCTTGACGACAAGGCTGACACGAGGAAGGCACAAAGAAAACTAAACAAGAGCACAGCGCTTATCTTTTTCACGGCGCTCGTGACAAACCAACGTCTTCTACCGGATCAATCGCTTGCTTGATATTGGCCATTGAAGTTCTGATCACGTATCGTTTGAAGCGTCAAGGAACTTATTGTCAAACCACCTTGTATCCAGAAGCGCTTGATCGTAACCCGATCGCTGTTAACCCAATTTCTCACCCGTTTCTGCTTGTCTACCAGCTGAGGGCAGTTACCATTCCGTACCGAGGATTACCCTAGCTTTGAGATGTCTTCACGTCCCAGCTACCCAGCTTCCTTGAAACGAAATTTGAAGTTATTGGTACCGATAATTTAATGCTTGCGTGATAAGACTATTGCCCTTTTTGTATGTAATACTAATGTGTGAAATATTTCCAAGTAGAATAATACCTACAGTTTGAGTGCATCCCCGTCTGGGTGCGCTAATCACTATTTGGTAACGTGGCTTAGTTACAATCAGTTAATCAGGGCTTTTTTATTTAGTTTTCAACTTTTCTGAGCCAAAATAACTCGAATTTTATATAGTAGTACTAGATTACTTCCTGTTTGATTTTCAGTGAAGCGAAATGTCTTACGCATTTTCAGTAATGTAAAGTTCCAAGCAAGTAAATTTAAGGTAGATTCACTCCCTGCGCCGAGTACGCAAATTTCCCGCAGTTCGTATTAAAGCTTTCCCAGTACATCACCAAGCCAACCCAATAACTACAATGGCGACCCTCAATAATGACGAATATTGTTTTTGTACCCACTAGGTAATTTGACTGACAAACAACTACTTTAAGCCCCGCCCAGCCCACTGCAGTAGAAGGATTTTAACCTGTAATGTTCTATTATATCGTGATGACCTATAAATATGATAATTAATTTTAAGGGTAGTTAGAAGATATCAAACCAGACAACTTTGCATAATAAATTTTGCATAAAAAATCAAAACATTTAATTGCAAGCAAATAATGAACACCTAAAGAACTTTTACCTTACACACCGCAAAAATTCTGTTAATAGCTTATTGAAATTCAAGCCGGTAAACGATATTGATATTTTGAGGCTAATTCATTCAATCAAAACAGCAGGTGAAGTAGACGGTATTACAATGTCTGCTATTAAATACATTATCAAGTTTTTACCGTACATAACGTATGTTGTTAATTATTGTTTTTATTTGTTCCTCACTTGTAAACATCAATTTATCAAGTCACTGTATTAATCAAGAAAGTTTATTTTCACAAGTTACTAACTTGTAAAATCTTTACAAGTTAACTGTCAGTTTTACAAGCGTGCTCATAGATAAATGATAGCGTGCAAAGCCAGAGTTGTCTTATTTAGTATGTGTCATATTGATGAATTTAGTTGCTTGTCAGTTTGACATTTTGAATAAATGGTAAATTTCTAGTTATTTACAAGTGAGGAACAAATAAAATATTTAACAATACACGCAAGGTAACATGTTTTACTGGCTCAAGAAGGTGACTGGCTCGCCTGCGGCTCGCCAGTCATATCCTTCTATTCGCCAGTAAAAACCCTCTTACCAAGCTAGTAGTGTTAAATACTATAAGTATTTGGTATTTCGAAGTGACTAGAAAAAAGTTATTATTACGCCTTTACTGAAAACATCTTCAGTAAAACATATTATCGGTTCTATAAAAAATTATGGAGAATGTACTTAGTACTGCGCTCTTGCATATAACTGATGACATCATTTCAGCTACAGAACAAGACAAAATAACACTTCTTATTCTGTTAAACTACCCCAAAGCTTTCGATGCAATTGATCACAATGTATTGTTGTCTCTTTTGCACTATATAGAATTAGATCTAAATGCAATCATACTTGTGACTAATTACCTTTCTAATAGATATGAACGCCTGCAATATTAATCTTTGGAAAACTAGATCAGGTTAATCAAATCAAAAACCTTGTAGATATTCGAATAGGAGATAACGGGCCACCAATGGTTGATTCAGCAAAGAGTCGAACTGATTGCAGAGTGCATACTTTTACGTAACAGGCCATTACTTAGCATTAAAATTAAAACCGTACTTTGTGATTCTTTAGTTTTATCAAAATTCGATTCTCGTGATGCAGTTTATAGCTTCTGTCTAGATTATAGAGACAAATGCAGAATACAAAAATTGCAGAACTCATGTATACGAATGATGTTTGGAATTAGGAAGTACGAAAGAGTGTCTTATCAAAAATAGATGTAAAATGATTAAGCACGTTTAACAGACGTGTTTTGCGCAGTATATGTCTTTTTCACAAGAACAGTCAATCTCCACCATATCTTTATAACGAAATTACTTTCCGAACTGATGTACACCGCCTCGACCTGCGTTTCAGGCGTATCATAAGTATTCCTAAACATTATTCGGAATTTGATAAACAAAGTTCCTCTTATTGTATTGCAAATACTTATATAATAAACTAAATCCCGAATTTAACCGGACTGAATCGTTTTCGATCATCTATTAAAAAAATTCTTTTAGACAAACAAAATAAATCGCTTTAAACATATGATAGATTCTCTGCAACCTTACTAAGAACGCCAGAATGTAAAAGATGTAAGAGATATCTTTTATTTTAATTATAATAAAGACAATTATTATCATTATTATTATTAAATATTATAGATCTGGAGTGTAGGGGCTACGTCGTAAAGGTAGCACCCAACCATTACAACGGTTATATCGAACTTTTCAACGGGGGATGGTTCTGGTGGTTGGTCTAAAAACGGAAAACTGCCGCACATTTTTCAAATTTCTAATAACAATCATAGAGGATGCCCAAAGACAATGACCTTGAGTTCCGGGCAAAGCTTAAATGTCCACAAGGTCCTAAGAATCACACATCTTGCTAAGATAGCAGTTTAGTTCTAGCTGGAAAGTTACATAATACCACTAAAGAAATGAGAAAACTGAAAATAGATATACTTGGGATTAGTGAAGTACGGTGGCCAAATATTGGGCCAATAACTGCCCATGACGGTGAAACACTGTATTATTCTGGAGCCCATACTACACGAAACAGAAACGACGTAGCTATATTAATCTCACCACAATTTAAACAATTTGTGGACAATTACCTATATTCCGTTTTCAGAATCATAATGCTGCAACTAAAGTCATCAAACGTCAAAGTCAACGTAATTCAAATATACGCCCAACGGCAGAAAGTGCTGAGGGAGATGTGCAGGTGTTCTATAACGACTTAGAATGTGTTTTATTGTCTCTACTGCAACCTGTACTCTGAAGAAACATTCAGACGAACTTTAGCTAATTGTGAGGTTGAAGTGTTAATAAATGGAGAAAGAATGTCGTCCATACGTTATGGAAAAGACTCAGTGTTGTTGACGAAATCACCACATCAACTGCAGGATTTATTAAAGGCAGTATCAGCCATTAGTACAGAATATGGACTATTAACTTTAAAAAGACCAAACCGATTATAGCTACTAGAAACCCAAATAATATGAACATAGATTTACAATATAATAAGGAAACCATTAAAAATGTATCATAGTTTCGTTACCTGGGATCGTTGCTCAACAACCGATGTGATTGCTTTTAAGAAATAAAAGTTTGCAAAGAAATTGCAAGAGCTGCCTTTATCAACGTAAGTACAACGTTATGCTCCGACCAAATTATAATATTCAGTTTTATTGTATGGTAAAGAAACATGGACACTAACAAAAGAAGCGGTTAAGAAAGTCAAGACATTTGAAATGTGCGGTTTCAGAAAATTCAACATATGTCCTGAATGCACAGAGTCAGTAACAAAAAAGTACTGGAGAAGATGCAAAAAGAAATGGAATGCCTGGAAACCACTCAAACAAGCAAATTACAATATCTTGGCCACATTATGTGAAGCCCCAAATACCGTTTATTACAGCTGGCACTACAAGGAAAAATTAGGGACGCCGTCCACCAGGCCGAAGACGACTATCCTGGATGACAAACTTAAGAGATTGGTTCAAATTGACATCTACAGAATTATTTCGACTTTCAGTATTCTGCCTAATGATCGCTAGCACCCTTCTCCGAAGAGTTCGCAACTACAGAAGAAGAATGACAGTCCTAAACGCGCTGCACAACTGTAGAATAGACCACCGATATACTGAGATGGTTTAATGCCCGCAATTTAATTCGGTCTGCATAGAGAAATATTGAACAAAGTCAATTAAAGCACAGAATTGAAATATTTTATTTAATTGCAATCTAGACAGTAGTTGAAGTTATTAAATGCATTGGAAATGAGATGCAAGAAGCATAATTAGAGGGATAAAGGCTAGCATAAGAAAAGCAGGTTTCAGAAGGATTCAATTTGAAGTTTGAGTAAAAGAAAGATTTAAGATGGCTAAGATAATATAAGTAATATGATAGGTTTGAGCATATTTGAAGCCGGACCAAATTTAAGTAAATAACTCAAAAGGTTGGTTATGTGCATAATAAATATTAGTGTAGAGTTATTAATAAACGTACGGGCCAGTGAAAAGCAAACAAGCGGAAACGTAGATGGAAATCAAAGCAAGATAAGATAGAATTTGCAAAGAGCAATGTAGAACGTCGGCAATTGAAATGAAGAATAATTAGTAAGGTGGTTAAAATTGAACTCAAGTGCCAGTGCAGTTTAAAACTAAGTGTTCATAGCAGAGCAGTGATAAATAACAGGTTATGTGACAAGGAAGGACCATTTTTATGTATAAGAAATAAAGACAATTTCTAGTTTTAAGCAACAAACATGTTAATCATCTTTGCCGGCGCAAATATTGCATGTTTCAGATTTGTCGGTTCCAGTACATCAGAGCTACGGATCACCTGCGCCTACCGTCTTGGAACTTTCTTTGAGAGGATCTAGGGGAACAGCGACCGCGCCAAGCCAAAGTGCAGTGTGGGTTGCCGAACGTCCCAAAAATATCCTAACTGTGAACTAATACGCCGAAGGTGTTTAATTTTATAATATTTATGTTATTTTGTATCTACTTGAATACATTATACTATTTATGTCTAAACTGTGTTATCCTGTATTTTATACATTTGAGTAGAACGGATTCTGGGCATCTGAGCTTTACCCGAAGAAACCAGTATAAAACAAAATTTTGCGAATTTTGGTCTTGTTTAAATAAGCACCCTTCGCATGGATTTTAAATTAATTTTGAAAATTTCGGAACAGTGCAGGTTCATTCCAGTACTGTAATCCAACTTACACTGGACTAGCAACCCTGTCATATATCCTTATTCTTGAAATGTCATCCTGGCTTAGCGAAAGCTTGAACACAGTGGGTGACTAGACTTACGGTTTTAGACGTATTTATTAAGAAGATTAATTTCCACAGAACTGGTTTTGTAAATTTCCAGCATATTGATGCCACGCCAAAGAGGCGAAAGTGATTTTATAGATGATTTGGGGACGAATTTTTGTAACCGAAAAGCTCGTTTAAACAACATATTCGTTAAGGTTCATATTATCATTATCCCCAAAAACATATATAGGTAACGCAGTAGGGACATTTTATTATAAGATATTCTGTATAAGGCTTGGCTGTGACTAATAATATAGTGAATAAACCATGTATAATGTGATGTAATGTACTGTGTAATATAATATCTTGACGGTGACGGAGTGACTGCAGTTAATAAATTCTAAAGTAGAAAATGGCAGTGATTATATTATCAATGTCAAACGGTGTATATTTTATTCAAAGAAGCTAAATTTAATATATCTAATAATAAATATTGTAAACTACAAACTGGACCAATTTTGTGTTGAAATTACAACAGTTCGAGCATTTTCAAATTAAGAGCTTATCTAGACACGTTCAAGGAAAACAAAGAGGAGAATAATAAAATTACTGAAATAGCACTGTGAATCTATTAAGAAATAAATTAACCAGAAAAACAAATGTACCCATTTGCGATAAGTCTGCCAGAGTTTAGTATCCGTTTGGCAATAATACCGTGCTAAAGGTTTTCTAAATTAGAAACCTATTGTCAGGCTCATTTGCTCTTTCAGTCGAATTTAGCGATACTATCAGCTTCGGCTGACTGCTGGACGACACATTGTTGTAGTTAGATGAATGAGCGTTTTTAGAGTGTGCCACTGTTTGCAATCCCTAAGAAAACACGACTTGTTTGGTGAAGAAAATTGAGAGGTTGTGTTGGCCTGCGCAGTCCTGCAAATTTATAAACGTTTCGGTACGTGAGCATGCAGGGGGTCGCGCGGCTTTGTCATTTCGACGCCCGAGAGGCTAAATATGAAGAAGCAGATGGAAGTTTGCTTAATAAACATAGCCACCTAAATCTCGTTTCGTTACGGGTATAAATTGCGTCGCACGAACCCCGTTTAGCAGCTCTGCAAAGCCGAGTCTCTTTTTAAGTTATTGTTCTCATAATTCTTTGAGAAGTTTCAGGAAAGAGCTCCAATGTTTTTGAGGGAAATTGGAAGCAAAGCTTAATTTACAAATGATTGCGACGAATATTAATACACCCTTCCGTACCCAGTGCTGAAGCTTTAAATAACAGGCAACTAAAATGCTTTTAATAAATGATTTCGATACACTAATCTAAAACGAAATAAATTGTTTGCAAACAAATCAGGTTTTCATTTCTGTTATATAAAAAAATCCAATAACTGATTTAGACCCATTTAAACAAGCAACAGTTTTTATTTTGTAGTTTAGAACTGATATTCTGCGCGGTTCAATAATATTCAGTTAAACTGCTATATATAGAGTTTTGAAAATAACTTACATATGTACTCTAACAAGAATACAGTTGTTTTATATACGATTATTTGTTCATTTGCTTGGGTCAGTTAGTGGTATAAAAGTAAATAGGAAGTAGCTAATTTATAAAATTTCTGTAAATGTTGATCGCAATGTACTTTATACTCTACGAAGAAAGATTAAGAAAGAAAAGTTCATGACAGCCTGTCAGACAAATATAGGCAGTTGCGAATAAAACAATTGACGCGGCTACAGAAGTATTAGAAAAAACAAAAGTGAATATCAAAAAGAAAACACCATGCTTAAGAGCAGAGAGCAGTAAAATTAATTGTTTTTACATTTTAATCAAGGATGCTTACATGGATCAAAACAAAATTAGGTGAAATTTATTTTAGAAAACCTTTGTATGTAATTCCTACCATACTTAGTAACATGTTAATTCAGTACTAAGTACTTGAACCACAAAAAACATCGTGATATAATTTTTTGAATGTATAATGAAGTAGGCAGCTATGTTGAAAAACAATAAGAAAATTTGCGTAAACTAACCCGTCGTGTCGTCAAATGGTGTCAACTATGTTTAGCTAACAATGGCCAGCATTTTGACCATTTCATGTGATTATCAGGATTATGTTTTGTTTTTAAATAAATGTTTGATTTTGTTTGGATCTATGTAAGCCTACTTGATTAAAATGTAAAAGCATTTAATTTTACTGGTAGTTTTTATTCAATCATACGCTATCTAACATCGTTGAATAGGGAATAAAAAATTATATTCAGTAACCTAAAAATTCAATATGGCGCCCATTTAACTTAAGGAAGTTGATACAAGTACCTCAAAAGCAGCCATCTTGAATTTTTGTTCGACACCAATTTTAAATTGGGCTAATCGAAAACAGCGACTTTTATATAAAACTTTAACTTTTTTTCGTATCTCTTATACTTACAAAAATATTTGACATACAAGAAAATTACAGTTTTTAGTTTTTTTAAATAACTTTTGACTGGTTCCACATTTTAAACTTTTTCAAAAAGACATTACATCAGCATATAAAACTGCAAAACATTGCCCAATTAACCAAGTCTCCATCCACTTTTTTTTGTATCTCTTATACTTACAAAAATATTTGACATACAAGAAAATTACAGTTTTTAGTTTTTTTAAATAACTTTTGACTGGTTCCACATTTTAAACTTTTTCAAAAAGACATTACATCAGCATATAAAACTGCAAAACATTGCCCAATTAACCAAGTCTCCATCTTCAATTATAAGAAAGTTACCCATGCAACCCCACTCGATCTGAGACACACTGTATACATCCTGAAACAGATGGCTGACAAATCTCTTCCTCTTTTGGTGACTTATTACGATAGAGAGTTGGATTTTATCATACCTATTGTTGTTTTGTTCGCGGCTTTTCTGAACAGTTTTTCCGAAGAGTCTAAACCAGTATCTTAGATCCGGCGACGTCCTGAGTCAGTTAACATTACCAAGTATTTCAGCTTTCTCTGGTTGACGATTGTTCAAACTATGCTTAATCGTATATAGTTTGGCTAAGTTTGAGGGACAATATTAACACTAACATAGCTTAAAATTTATAATTGCTGCATCCTACTTTAATGTAAATACAGCTTTTATTAATCAATGTTATTAGGTCGAGCTGCAATCTCTTGACTCTATTTGTAATTATAAATACAGTTTAATGTATACTCAGATCCTACAGTGAAGACCAGTTCAATGATTCAAACTCAATTTAAAAAAAACCGCAAAAATAACACTACGCTTAAACATAATGTATAAATACAGAAGCTGTATTTCAGTAATTTCTATACAGACATCCACTGTGTTTATTTAAATGTGAGTTAGTATAGCCTACAATTGCTATCAAAAAAGGGCTTGACCTGGCCTGCTTACACAACTTACTCCAACCATCTCTACCTTAAATATCCTACCAATAAGCTTTAAACCCTTCAGGAACTGCGAAAGATATTAACATGATCAAATATTCTAGATTTCTAAAAATACAGGTGTCTCAACATTAGTCTACCCTGTGCAAGTTGTCGCCCAAGATATGTTTAGTTCTAAGCCATAGCCGTCACTAGAACCTCTAATTAGATTTAATAACAATTGGAAGTAATGGAGAATCGTGGCCAGCAGCATGGATCATCATCACAACGGAAGTTACTGAAATATTCCCCATTGATCCTGATGCTGTTGTCAAGACCCTAACTTACAATACGTCATATAATATTTCCTGCCAGTAGATGTTCAATAACGTGGATGTCAATATACTATTCTGTAGCAGCCCTATGAGAACTTTTCGCGTTGGTTTCTGACCTCCACATGTAAGCCGCCTGTTATCATCAGGCTTTCTTCTATAAGAGATTGCACAAGACTTTTCTTTCATTCCCTTCCCCTAGTTCGTACAACAAATCATTACGTTGAAATATCTGGGTGCTCAAGCATCCAGCAATTACAATTGACACCATGAAGTGGTTGACCAGACAATGAAAGCTACATAGATTGCATACTATCTAAGGAAAGTAATTTGGGGAAATCACTTAAGTACCGACGGAAAGGCACAAAACAGTAGTATGTGTTGCCATGACCTACGCAGTAGAGACAAGAGCGGATACTTCCAAGACAATCCATTTAATGAGAACATTGAAATTAATGTACAGGAAACTATCGCGAGATTAGAAAAAAGGACTAGGACAAGGTAGCATCCCAGTGCGCACAGACACGTTGAACTAATTTTGAAACATAACTTTGCACCAAGCTTTATATTAACGTCGAAGTGTCGCGAAAATCAATCAGCTTTTCAAGGTTAAGTGGTTGATTCTACATCAGCCTAAGACGGTCTTTTAATGTTTAAGTCATTACCAAACAAGACCGTTATTACTACTTTGTAAGACCCATTTAAGGGAGGATTGGCTGAGATACCTGCTTTGGCCGAGATGCACTTTATGAATGGAGAACAACCTGATTGAGGTTCGTCTTTCGTTGGGCGAGTTTACGGTTTTACCCATACACGTATTCCGGGAAACATGCGGCTACCTATGATTGTGTTGCACCCTACTTTTTATTATTGTTTATTATTTATAATATATAATTTACTTTAAGTAAATAAAATTGAGCACCAACACATATTCTTCTTCTTCAGGTGCCATCTCCGGTCCGGAGGTTGGCAATCATCAAAGCGGTTTTTATTTTTGAGGCTCCTGATCTCAACAGTTGGTTATTGGTACATACAAACCACTCCCGGAGGTTCTTCAACCATGAGTTTCATCTTTTTCCTATGGATCTTTTCCCTTTGATTTTCCTCTGTATAATGACCTGAAGTAGCTGATATCTCTTTCCTCTCATTATATGTCCCATATATAACAGTTTTCTTCTTTTAAATGACAGTAACACTTCCTTTTCCTTATTCATCCATCTCATCACTTCCACATTTGTCACTCTCTTTACGCCCGAAATCCTCAGCATTCTCCGGTACACCCATAGTTCGAATGCCTCCAGTCGTCGTTCATCAGCCTTTTTCAACGTCCATGAGTCCATTCCGTAATATAGTACTGACAATACGTAGCATCTCATCAGTTGTACCTTTAACTCAAGGTTTAGATCTCGGCCGCAGAAAACCAGTTTCATTTTCGTGAATACACTTTTTGCCTTTTCGATTCTGATTCGTATTTCTTGAGAACTGCTACCGTCTTCATTAAAGGCTGTACCTAAGTAGTTATCTTTTCCTACCCTTTCAATAGGCTGATTCTTTACATATACATTGCGGTTATCTTCAGTTGATTTTGTTATCAGCATAAATTTTGTTTCGTTTATGTTTAGCGATAGCCCATATTCTTCACTTATTTCGACAGTTCTATTAATTAGCTCTTGTAAGTCTGCGAGCGTTTCTGTTAAGAGCACCGTATTTTCGGCATACCTTAAATTATTTACTGTGATGCCGTTAATTTTGATACCTTTGGATTGGTCATCGAGTGCTTTACTTATTATGTCTCTAGTACAGATTGAAAAGAATCGGTGAAGGTATACACGCTTGCCGTACTCTTCTTATTATTTCGACTTTTTCGGATATTCTATCTTCAACTCGTATTATTGCCTTCTAGTCATAATATAGATTTGATAATACTCTGATGCCTCTCAGATCTAACACATAGTAGTTTGAATTTTATGATAAAATTTTCTCTCTCTCTCTCTCTCTCTCTCTCTCTAGCTGATTAAAAATATAATCATTTAATCAAGCTTCACTTTAATAAAGGTATGTTGCACTTTCCATATATTATCTAATTGCAACTTATTAAAAACTTTTGCGCCGGCTAGCTATTGAAACTCCATCTGCAGAGTTGGATTTCTACACTGTTAAAATTTTACCATAGTATGGTAAATGTTCGATTCTGACGACTTACAGATAACCACAAAATATATAACCTCAAACAAAGCTGTTCAAAACACACAGAAAATTCAGCGTAATTTGACAACAAATTAACCATCAATCAATCAGTTAACCTAGCGTAAATTATTACAATGCTTTCATAATAATGAAGCAGCTTACCGAACCTGGAATTTGTTTTGCAAGTGCAAAAAGACGCCAACTCTATTTTTCCTCCAAAGAACGCCGATCTCGTTTCCGGCTGCTGCAAAGAACGCCAAGCTCGTATCTGCTTCCTGGCCAGCTTCTTGCTGCTGCTTTTTCCTTCTGGACCACGAATATGACCCCATTTAGGTGCTGCACGTTGCTGTCCGCTTCCCCCAGCTCTAAATCTTGTAGAATCTCGGCTCTAAGGGACGAACTCGCACAGGCTACGGTTGGAAAGAACGCCAAGCTCATATCAGGTTTCTGGAAAGCCTCCTGCTGTTGCTACCTGCTCTGCATTACGAATAAGGCCTCCTCCAGCTGCTGCACCTTGCTTTCCGCTTCACGTAGCTTCAAATCTGGCAAAATTTTGACTCCGAAGGCGAACTCGCACAGGCTTCCCTCCAGGTCGAATGGTCCAATTTAATCTGTAACTGCACTCCGGAACATTGCCAATTTGACCACAACTGGCACCCACACACAGGGATACAATAAAACGTACAACTGGGCACAAAATATTTTCTTTTATCAACAAAATAATATCAAAATCGGGAAGCCACCCAACACACAGCTTTCGGCTTGGCTCCCGGCCAACCACCCTCTTAAAACAATAACAAGCGACTCTTTAGGTCACCATAGCAACATGATTTACAATTTCTCATCTGTAAGTGTACATACAATGATCTTAATTTTAATTGTTTTTAGAAATGTCATTCAGGAAACTATAACCTCACAATTGGTCGCACTTTTTACTTGAGTTCACTTTTAGTTAAAAAAACACTGATTAACAATTCACTAGCACATTCTTTCAATCTTCTCAGGTTGCTTCTTACAAGCCCTTTGCATGATCTGTGCCTTCTTGCACTGCTTTGTAACCTTTTTAGCTGCGTCATCAATTGCTGGTATTTCAATATGAATGCAAAAGCTGCATTAAGCTTCTGTAAAGCTTCAAAACACCTTTGCACTAAAGCGACGTCATTATCGTGTTCTAACGTTACTCAATTAATCTGCCAGTCATCATAAAATTTGCCATATTGTGCAAAAAATTGAATACAAGCCGATCGCAACCCTGACGATATCGTTTTATACAATTACTAACCTCTGGTAATTAATTACAATTAATGCTAATCATCTTTTATGTAATTGTCAATGTTTAGTGACTCTTACTGTTGCAATAACACACCAATTCTGGGCTTATTTGAATCTTTCATTAACATTCGTAAGTGGGCAATGCAACCAAAATTGCTGCAAGCAGCATACCATTACAGTATGTATGTGTTGACGTTATAATCGCGATCCAAAACACGTACGTTTTCAACATTGTTGCCGACTTGGTTATCAAACCGACGACGTTTGGACATCATTTTATTGCATCACTTTCACAGATATGTTAACGTTGTAATGGCGTTGCCTTTTCCACAGAAAATCTGTGGTTAAAAGGTCGTTTTAGTTGATACAACGTTGATATTTTATATAGCTCAAGTGTTAACAACAGAAGAACTACAGTTTTCTTCTGAATAGTCTTTATTGTGACCAGCCCAACTTAAAAAGGCGACTTAATTTGATAAACAAAATGTAAAAACATATCAGATAACTGCTTCAACATTATATGGTTGCACCCAAAGCTGACAACAGTTTTATCTTAAATGGAAAGAAAATTAAGCTTAGTGGAACATGGGACGTAGTACCTACGATGTATTCTCCTAATGCAATTCTGTTAGCTTTATGTCAAACTAAAATAATAAACACAACGTTTATATTTTTCGATTTTATCATCGACACAAATGGCGATCTAGACAGTGCATCCAGATAATCAAAGACAGAGAACGGCTGATCATCATACTGTAACATTCCACTCCAGTTTGGTACCATAACGCATTTCAATTGGCCGGCACTACCATGTGAGCAATTTCCTTACGCGTGATAGGCGTGCTGAACACACGTACTGAGGAAGGGTACAACTTACGGTTTTTGTGAACGTCATATCCACGTTTAACATTAACCACTGGTCTAAAATACACTTAAAATCAGCGACATAGAAACGTTATTATCAAGTTGTTATAACAACGTTATATCTACTACTAGTCTAAAAGGCGTTTGATATTAACTATATTTTAACGTAATACTACAAATGGAAAAGTTACGTATTTTTATAAATGTAAAATATGCGTTTTACATTAACTGCTAGTGTCTAAAGCTCTTCATATCAAGAACATATAGACTTCACATAAACACACTCAATAAACGTCATAGTCAACACGTTTAATAAACGGAATAATTACGTAAACAGTAGAAAAATACTGAAAATCAACGTCTAATTCACGTTGAGAAAATGACGTTAACCATTGGACTAAAATTCAACGTTTAATTTTCAACCAATAACGTCTTTTTAACGATGTACATGTCCTTTCCAGGTATTTTAAACGTACGCGTGCCTGCTGATACAAGATACAGTTCCATGAACCAAAGACCGAAGAAAATACTGGAGCAAACACATTGACAGAATAGAAAATAGCATACTAGTGAGAAAGTAAGAAATAATAGACCAACAGGAAAAATAACACAATCAGGGTAGGCTCCCTAAATTGTAAAGAGATCAAGTCGTCATGCGGCAATACCATATTTGACACTTGTTGAGCAGTTGTTTCAAAATTTCTTAGTCGGTTTATTTCTTTCCATTTCTTGTTTCTTGTTTTGTTAATTAACATGGTTTCGATTGCTATTCTTATTTTTCCGTGTTTTGAGAGTGAGAGTGTGCCTTGAGAACGGCAAAAGGAAAGTAGCGTCAACTGAGTGAATTCGAAGGAGGTCGAATTAATTTATTACCAAAAGAGGTTTTTCGTTTAAAGAAATTCAAATTGTATTAAGCGCAACCGGGGGTCAAAATCGGACAAATGATATGCAGGACCTCCGTCATCGGATAATGGCACTGAGAGACCGATTCTCCAGTACAAGATCAATTGCTGATGAACGATTTGGTAATGAATATCGTCTTGTGATACACCGAATGGTTTACCGTCGTATCTGGTTTTTTGGTTTGATGTCGTATTGGCCACATCTTGTGCTACCCTTAACTACTCAACATCGGTAGCAACGTTTGAGTGCGCAGATCCGAAGGTGACGGGCAGAAAAGCAAGATACTCATTTATTCTCTGTTGACACACCTGTGCATCGAACTGTGGGGATTATGGTATGAGCTTCTATTGCTCATAGGAGTAGGTTTCCTTTGGTATTCATCTGAGTCACTATGGCAGCTCAACTGTACATTGAGGAAATAATAGAACCATATGTCCTTGAGGCTGCTGAAAAACTCACTTTTCCAACATGATAATGCCGGCCTCCATGTTTAAAGAGCTTTTTTAAACTTCTTTCAAGAAGTGCATATTAATCTACTGCCATAGATCTCCTCCCCAATCTAGGATGTGTGGGATATGATGGGGAGGAGATTGAAGAACCTTAACCCTTCGCAGACACTGGAGGCTCTCCGACGCGCACTTCAAGTTGAGATAAAATACCTCAATAAGACATGAACCATTTACTGTAATTAATGCCACGGCGAGTCGGGGATGGTGTAAATTCCAGGGGCGGACAAACAAACACATTATTAAAAAAGTTATTATTCAAAAAATTATTCTTTGTTCTTCTTTGAAAATTTAATCAATTATTACCTATTAGTAGTTCAACAGTTATGCCAAGTTTGAAAATTTCTACCTATTCTTAGTGTTCCAATTTCCATGTCACTGAGTGTATATTGAGTTGCCTATTTTCTGTGGGCAGGCACATTCTCTATATTATACTTGGCACACCGAACAAATAGAACGGCTTATGCAACTCAAATGGCACAACACAAGACTAGCTAGATCAGTATTTTAATGATAACGCTAGTTTACAAATAATAACTTGTTTAATATATATTTATAAGCAAATTATTATTTTTATGTTTATTTACATTCTATCAAACAAAAATGACAGTTAAAATTCTTTTATCACGTCACAGTTGTTTGCTACGAAAGATCATTTTCTTGCTTATCTGCACGAATGCCTTCGATTTGAAGTTAATTGTTTTAAGACGTATAGTATCAGAAAGAGTGCTAAATGTTACAGAAATGTCTAATAGATCGTGTAAATTAGATTCTGGTCGATTTTCTTACGTTTGTGGACAGTTTATATTTGCAAATAAAGGAATACTTCACTCAGAAGCACTAGAAACAGCATACCTGTATTATTTTGGTTTTCCAGTAACTAATAAAGAGAAAAATGGCTGCCCCACGTTTTCTGTGAAAGTTGCAGGATAACTCTGATACGATGGATGTCAGGTGAAAAAGTATTTCTTCAATTTGGGGTTCCAGTATTATGGCGAGGGTACATGAATCACGAAAACGACTGTTACTTTTGCATGACGCAAACTTCTAGATCCAAGGCAGAGCTTGTTGCATATTACAGAAAAAGGAGTAAGGGTTACAGTGACTTTTTCATTAAAAAGGGTGACTTTTGCTTCTGCCATGATATTCCAGGACTTTTCAGTGCTATGGATCAAGAGTATGACCCAAACGAGTGGCAGTTATTCATTGATTCGTCAAAATATAGCTTAAAAGCCGTATTGCTTCATAATAGCAATAGAAAACCATTTTTACCATATTTGGTCATGCTGTGAACAGTAAAGAGACTTACGACACGATGTCTGTACTACTTAAATTGATAAAATATAAACAGCACAACTGGAAAATATATGAAGATCTAAAAGTGGTTGGATTGTTATTGGGATTATAGGACGGATATACCAAATATGCTTGTTTTTTGTGTTTGTGGGATAGTCGCGATAGAGAACATCATTACATTACATAAGAAAAGTATCGCCTGCACTGAATGAATTTATGCCAGGACAAATAAATGTGACAGAAACATCTTTGGTAGATCCACAAAACATAATTTTGCCCTCATTATAATATATTAAATTGGGCCACATCAGGAATTTTGTAAATGCTATGGATAAAACTAGTGCTGGTTTCTAATATCTAAAAAAATGTTTCCAAGTTTTTCGAAAGCAAAACTAAAAGAGGGTATATTTGTAGACCCACAGAAACAAAAATTAATGCAAGATGACGATTTGACAACATTTTGTCTTTGAAACAAGAAAATTCCTGGACATCATTTAAAAAGGTTGACAAAGGATTTTTAGGAAATAAAAAAGATGACAGATATCAAGAAATTGTTGCTAAATTATTGCAAAATTATCACCAGGTGGGTGTAAATATGTTTCTTAAAATATATTTCCTTGACTCGCATTTGGACTTCTTTCCTAAAAACTTGGCAGCATGAGCGACAAACAGGGCGAGCGTTTTAATCAAGATCTGAAGGTTTCTGAAGATCGGCACAAAGGTTTTTGAGATGAAAGAATGTTACGGGATTACTGTTGGGCTGTTATAAGGAAAACTGATCCAAAAAAGTATAAAAAACAAAGTAAAATAACTCATTTTTAATTTATTTTTTGGCAGTTTAGAAATTGCTCTTGTATTTTTATTAATTAAATATTTCTTAAACGTGATGTGGTGGATTTTTTTAAATATTTTTTTTAACTCAGTGCCTCAAAATCTATAAGAAATTATTATTTTCAGCTAAGGAATATAAATCGTGTAAACTGGTGTAATTAATAAAGAATCAGAGATTGCGTCCTTAAAAATTAGACCTAACTTCAACTATCATTAAATAATTTTTTGAGGTTATGATGCAAATAGAAACTTCCTGCAACTTAAAAAGCATGGCATTTATACACGTATAATATGTAAGCATCTGGCCTGGCTCTTGCTGAATCTCATTATTGCCTACATATTACAAGTAAAGTACGTTTTTTTCCTATAAAAACTTTCAAGGTCAAAGAATTTAGGGTTTATGTTGGCATAACTTGGATTCCTTTAAAAAATATATGTTGGTAAAATTTGTTTTAGTAACTTTTTAGAACTAAAAATTGGTGGAAAATTTAAAATCTGGCATTAAAGTTCTATGTACCTACATCAAAAGCTCTTGCTAATCTTTTGTACACGTCTTCTTCTGGTATGTTAGGATGCAAATCCAACAGTTCCTCTGAACACTTCATAAATGCTTTTTTACATTTAATTTTAAAGGATTCCGTTTTTTACGCGTATTCAGTTTCAAAAAAGAAAAGCTGACAATTTAATTTTACTAAATGTCAAAATGACAAGTCATTTACAGAAAAACCTGACGAAAATAAATTTTCTAATAATTTAAAACAAGCAGTTTTGCCAATTTTATCTTGACCTTGAAAATTTTTATAGGAAAAAAACGTACTTTACACAAATGTTATCTTTTGTAAGGTGGTCGAAGTTTATTTGTATCATAACCATAGAAAATTAGTTGATGCTAGTTCAATAGGTGTAATTATAAAACCACCATCTTTGATTCTTTAGTAATTATTATTGAAATACAAATGCAGTCAGCTTTGTAATATGTCATGTGGAGAGTCAAAGAATGCTTCAAACACAATATACATACTGTAATGTCACTGTAAACTGTATACGAGTATCATACTATTGAGGTATCTAGTACCCAAATTGAAAGGCTTGTGTAATACTTAAAATGTATTTTGAATGAAAGGTGTCTAAAAAGTAACCTATTTGTCCAAATATACCTGCTTTCCAATTAACGATAAATTATTTTTGATTAATTTAAAGTACAATATTAGCTTTTCCTTGCATTTCTAGTTTACAACATTTCAAAACTATACTATAAAAATGCTGTAGAGCAACATATTTAAATACATAACCAAATATAAAATATAGAAGGGGCCGGTTATGTTATAAAATCAGTTCGTAAAAAGCGGAAATTTAAAAAAAAAACTAAAAATCAATTCTTTATTAATAATCACTCTTGCATACTAGCAGAAACATATTTAATCGTGGCATATAATAATTTGGGTGTTAAATTCGCTTTCGTCTTCTAACTTAGTTTGGGACTCTTCCGATTTGCTTTTCAAAACGTCACCTGTAATTGTAATATTATTCAATAACAAAGCTTTGTCAACGTCTTCGCGGACAGATATTCACATTTTTTATATGCTCAATGCTCAAGATTGTAGTAATTTTAGCTTTATTTTCATTATATGTAATCGTGCCGCAATCATGGATTTGCTAAGATTAAGAGCCTGGCGAACTTCACCCTGCGTTTTACTGCATTCGATTTCACGCACGATTTCATATTACTTTTCTAAGGTGAATGGTAATCGCTACTGCCGCCTTCCATTTTTTATTCTAATTAGCATATCCTTCTTCTGCAATCTCTCGATTAAAACGTATTAACGTACTAATGCGTATTATCTACACTGATTTACATTTTATCTGTAACGGTTCAAAAATGTTATTTTTTGCTTTCGTTCACTATTACATTAAACGTAGTTGTGTATATTACATTGCCTATGTGGCTTTTGGTAAGTTTTCCATTTGAATTGGTATTCATTTTTTTTAACTTTCAGTATACTACATCAACATAGAACTATTTTTCGACTCCCAGTTTTGAAAACTTTCGGAGTCTTAAATTTACATCCGCTGGGCTCAGTAGCTCAGTGGTTAAGCATTCTGACTACTGATCTAAGGGTCGAGAGTTCGATTCCCGTCCCGGGTAAAATTTTTAGAAATAAAAGATGCGAATTAAAACCTCTGTACCATTCAAAAGTGATGTAAAGCCGTGGGTTCCATGTTACTACGATGTGTAGCGGGTAAAAGGTCTCGTGCGAGGGTTGAAACTCGCCAATCTCGGCAACATTTTATGTAGGACTTTGACTATATGACTATAGCAGTCGGTGTTTAAGGTAAATGGTACTTCGCATGTCTAAACCTTGTCCATATAAAAAAAATTACATCCGATGCTGCACAGTTTATTTTTCGTGTCTTTCTTTGGTGACTCTTTGAAAGATGTTTAATCCCAAACAATCGCTCGAACTTTGATGGAGATTTAGTATTAGTGGTTTGGCGAATTACTGCACCCGTCTGATAAGTCAGGATTTCATAGTACTTACAAGTAAGCACCAGTTGACGTCCAAAATCAGTTCTTTCAAGCCTTTCGTTCCTTCTTTCATTCTCAGAGTAGCTCCCTGAATGTTAATTTTTTTATACTCGAAAGCGTGGTGGGCACCTTTGAGTTTCCCGCTGCGGAACCGTATACTAGCTTATCGAATGACGCCCGTTGTAGAGGCTACTTATTGCAGATTTTCAATTTATTCTACTCTTGTACCTAGTAAAAACCACCAGTTGTTTACCAAATTCTCTTGCTTGATAGTAATTTTATTGGCTTCGCATGTTTTCTATATTTAAAATACATTTTCTCATTGTCGAAAAGAGTTAACGGACAATTTCACTGATATATTTAGGTCACCTAGCAATTGTGCGAGTAACTGCTTTGTTTAGTGCGCTAAAGATATTAATAAATGCATCATATTTCAAGGAGGCCTCATTGACAACTGCGCCCGAATCGATTCCGAGTGCTCATGCCAGATCCTTTTACTTGCATGATGCCGTATACTATTTGTACATCGACTTTTTGTAATAATTTTAATTCTGGGTTCATGCTGAATACAACTTAGTGTCATTTATGCAATAATAGATAATTAACTGATCCCCGAATTATTTATAAACATTATTATACTAGGGGAGTTTTTTATGTTATCTACCTAGCTATGAAAACAACGAGTTAGAGAACAAACAAATTTTTTTTTCAACGTAAGAACAATTAACACTAATACACTTATTCCAACGTTCTTCTAATAACGCTATGCCTTCAATGCCATGGTACATCCAGTGCTATTTACAGGATATGCGCATTTTGAATTTGTTTAGTTGAATCCCATAATTGCAATTAATATATATTTGAAATAAAACAAAACTATGTTCGAAATTCAAATCAGTATATTAGCAAATCTTTATTTGCGATTGTTTATTTTCTTTCATTAAGGCATCCAAACCCTGATGATCCATACTCCAGCGTGCTGTATTCAAAATGAATTATTTATTTATATTTTTTGGTTTGAAATTTATGTTTGTATCTTTGTGAACCTCGCTTTGCAAACGACCATTATTTTATATTAAAGACTTTGTACTTGAACTTATCCTAAACCTATGGGAACCATCGTGTATTATTTCTTTAGATTAGGATTGTGGCAGAGACCTTCAATGGTAGGTTACGTTTGTTTGGATTATTGCTTATATTGTACCCGCTACTTTGTAGTACCACAAGTACCAATAGCGTCCTCCAACTATAGTGCTTCGGGTCTTATTACGTTCTAGAACAATGATTTTTTATCAAAGCATCTAAGGCTGCAGCTGGATGGTGATCTACCCCACTCTGAGCTAGCTGAAGTACTTTATATTAACGCTCTACTAACTACAGCAGCGAATTACCAACGATTTGAGACTTAACCGACAGCACGTTATATACGTGTTAATGATCATATTTTCATGGTTCTCTGAGTTTGAATATATAGATTTATTGTAAACCAGTAAATTATTACAGGCACAATTCTTCAAAAACATTTGAAAATCAATAGAATTAGAAGTTAGTAAGTTGTAACGATTTGAAATTGCTCCTTCCAATTAACATCTACAAGTCTGTGATCTTAATGTAAACAAGTTGCTACTTCTTCAAAGACTATCATAGAGCCATGGCAAATTATAACAGTGAAAGGGACAGACAGACAGTTACCTTGAAACCTTCTTGTTCTCATATGATTCTCGCCGTCTAAGAATTATTAAGTTCTCAAAACTTCGCAGCAAACTCCTAAATTTGCAGCAAACACAGAAAACTAAGTTTCTCGAGCACCTCTAATGTGTTCTTTGACGAACTTAAATCACTTTCCATGTAATTAGGGGCACAACGGCGGCGGCAATTTACCTCATTTGAATCTTTTTGTCTGTCTTTATTACACGAACTCAGTTTGCTAAGCTGCCGAGTCGATTAGGTGCTAATTGAATCTGTTCGAGTTCTTTAGTATTCTTCCGGCGGTTAAAGAGTAAACGATATGCTAATCTGGAAATCCGCAACTTATACTTAACTAATTTTATTAATTGTTAGGGACATACCTACTTATTGTCGTTCCTTCCCTGTTACATTGGTTTCCCTCATAAATAAATAGGATTTTGAATTAATAGTGCTGGCATATTTCGTTGAATGTTTCATTTGAGATCACTCGGAAATTGTGTAAGAACTAAGGTCCAGCTTTTTAATATCTTGTGTTTCTGTCAAATCACCAGCGATTGTATTAATCTTCGTATCATTTTAATCGTTTAGGTATTGGTTTTTCATTTTAGAAAAAAATGTGAGTCGATAAAGTCTGATTACGTTCGAGTTACACATGCAGAGTTTTATATTTCACTCCTAAAATAATCCCACCATGGAAACAATTAAATTTAAAAATATGACGTCTAATCTGTAGCACAGAAAATTAGTATAATTGTTATCAGAAAACTTCACGTACCTCAACGAATGTTTTTGTTATTTTAGATTTTTGCGTGGAAAGCTTGGAGTCACGCCTTGTTACTCTATCTGTCTACCTCAGAAGGGAAGCGTTAATTTTATATCAACATCGAATGGTCACCCGGTTCAATACCGATCCAGCAGACTACAGAAAAAGTTCCTCTTACGGATTCGAACCGAGGACTTGCTTATTGCAAGCTTATCACTTTACACACTGCGCCATTGAGATTATGTTTTAAAATATACTCATATTTGAATAAATGTGTGATATTTACAGATTAGTTCAATTTATACTATCGTTATAGACTAGTCTTGGAAAGTACCACTTTAAGGACTCAAACTAAAGAAAATCATAAACCAAGTCGTTATAGTGTAGTCCAACGTAATTAAAATTACTAACACAATACGCAGCACCTTCTCATAAATTTTATACAAGCTCGTAATCCTGAGTACATTCAGAATTAAACAGTTTGCCGTAAAAGGATTAGCAATTTTTTCACATTTTCCCCTTTTAGAAAACTGCAGTCCGATTGTTACAGAAGATAGAACCTTACACATTACAATGGTATAGAAGTGCTTTTGAATGCGAGACCAATGCACTAATATCATTGGTAAAATACAAATTCAGCTTTATCTATTATTTTCTTACTAGCTTTCAAACACTTTGTCTATATTCCAGTTTTACGAAAGAAGTTAGCAATTGTTATTTCTCTCTTCTATAACACTGTTACAAAATCTTTTCTTGCAAATCTTCTGTATTGATATAATGAATTTTAGTCTGCCAGTTATCTACAGTAAAATATCAAAGCGATTTCTGAGAGATAGAAAATGACTTTTTTTGAAATATTAGTAATAGTAGGCACAACAATAAAATTAATTAAACAGTGTAGAAATGTAGCGAGTTTCCGACAGGGCTGACACCCAAAGCCGCGTTTCTCCTCAGCGAAACGAGCCCGCTGAACCGATCCAGACCTCGCCTTACTCTGTACGGCGAGCCGCCGCCGGTCCACAGACCTACCAGTAGAGGCCTCCCAGACCATATTCCTGAACCTGAACCGTTCCCTCTGATTCGCCGATCGTCGATATCAGAGAATACCTCCAGAGCCTGCTCCTAGATTGATATACGGCTGGACGATATCGGTACCGGTAAATCCCTCTAAAAGTAGTTCCCCAAACGTTTACTCTGCCCCGCCGATCTTCGGTGCCAGAGAAAACTAACACTAAAAACCGCCTCGAGCCACCCGTTACGTCGCCCATCTCGGTAGCGAAAGTCCACCCTTTCCCCCACACCCCTTCTGTTATCAGCCTACTCAGAACTCCGTAATTACGCCGTAGAAGAAAAACTCATCACGATGCGATAAGCAGGTTCCTGACCAAACCATCACCATAGTTAGTTACAGACTATACGTACGTGGTAAGCTCCTCTTGACCGTCGGTGAGATCTTATGACGTAGCAAAACGAAATTACAGCTTCAGTACATAGTTCGAAACCGGCAGCAGGTTCATAGCCGGCGCCAAGGGCGATAAACGTCACTCGGGCTCTTTTGATGGTAAAATTTGACCCAATAACGCCTCAGCTGTCCCGCCAGCAAAGAAGACCGAATTGGTTAATGACTGGATTTATTCCGCCTCGAGTTTCTTATGTGTAAATTCAGCTTTTTTGTACTGACGCCAGGTCCGAAAGCTGAAGCCCCGCTTTTTAATCGCTGCCATTTAATATTGTTAGTTTCAGTTCCAACCACAACAAAGCGCGGCAACGTTATCCAGGCACTCCGAGTTGAGTGAGACCTTTTCGCTAACCTGCCGTGTCGCAGAGGCTGCAGACTCCTTACAATAGTAATTTTTCTAAAGTGTTCTGAATCTAATCAATCGACACATTCAACAAACTCCTGATTACTAACTACCCATAGGGCATTACAAACCGTTTCCAATGTAATGTATATAGTAGTCGCATGTTTTTAGAGCTGTAGCTTTTAAATTAATATAGACAATATTCGATATTCCATTGCTTCACCACTAGAAATTAAGTGGAGCAACACCTTGTTTTAATTTTGCTACACGGGGAATTTTTCTATCGACCAAAAAAAATATATAATTTACAACACGGCGGTTCAGGAATTGTCTCGTGGTGTAGCAAATTATCGCCAGCTAATTCCTGAGCAAGATTGGGGGGACGGTCTAAGCCAGAAAAGTTACAGGTGTCCGTGTAAGTTCCTAAACCATTTAGCTGTTTCATAATAATAATAATAAACAGAAAACACCAGAACATGAAATAACCTAATTGTCTATTTACAGTATGTACACATACAAACTCTGCACCATACTCGAAGAAGGCAAAACAAATCTATGATAAAATATTTGCTTGTAATTGGAATAGTAGATTTAATTTAGTTTTACTTATACTGGGTGCTGACTTGCGCGAAGCACCATAGGAATTTGCATAGTAAATTCTTTATGTTCAATTATTTGCTCCCCTAATTATTTTAGAGTTAAAGTGTAAATACATTTTTTGTAGAGAAAAAAATACTGCATCCATTGTTGCTAACAATTTTTCATTTTCCGGAACCGAAGGAATGCAAAAAACAAGCTAGCATTTTCACGAAAATCAGTGATACCATGAAATTATTGAAACAAGCCAATGCCAACGCAAATGCGTGCGGTGCGACAATATGTGCTGTTTGTTTGTTTGTTATTGATGTTTCACGTTTATAATAATTTATTATTAATTATGTTCCGCTTAATGTCTCTAAGGTACCTAGACCTTGTCCATAACAAAAATGGTTTTACGAGTATGGTGGACGTTCGTTAAGTAAGCTCCTTGTTTATTGTAAAATATCCGTATCGTCAAATTCCAAACAGTACAACCATTAATAGACTGATTGATTTTACGTTTAAGACTACAGGCAGATTATTAAATAATTGTAGGTACAATAATGAGGTTCAGAACTTACAGCAAAACGAGAAAAACGACAATACGTTCAATCTTTTGAAGACAGTGACTGGATGATCGCCCCGCACGCACTTGCGTTGGCATTGGCATCACTGATTTTTGTAAAAATGCTAGTTTGATTGTTTGCATTCCTTCGGTTCTGGAAAATGAAAAAAAATTAGCAACAGTATGAATGGATGCAGTATTTTTTCTCTACAAAAAATGTATTTACACTTTAGCTCTAAAATAATTAAGGGAACAAATAATTGAACATAAAGAATTTACTATGCAAATTCCTATGGTGCGTCGCGCAAGTCAGCACCCGGTGTAATGTACAAGGTTTTAATGTTAATAAAATTAAAGTGAAAAACAAAACTCTACAATTTTAACTAGCAATTCGATCGAGTACACGTATCTCAACTATGAGGATATAGTGACTTAAAAATCAAATACTGCCATAACGATAAATGGGAGTTCTCATCAAATCGCTTCAACGATCAATTAATTTAGATAAACGCGACCTATTCGAATGGTACTATTCCGCCTAGGGGGTTTTTACACTTAAACGGTGTATTTTCAGCGCTAAAAATGAGTTGTTTTCAATATTTAATCCCCCGGTAAATTCTCGCAAAAGATAATTAAATTTAAAAATGTTGAGGCACTTGAACGCGACCAAAATGCTAACAGGCAGGATAGCCAATCGAGAAAATATTAAATCTATAAATTGAAAATAACCTATTCCTCATAAATAATTGCACGAGGTGAACATCGCAGTTACACAGCATTTCTTGTTTTCTCGGCACAATCGGTTAAGAATATCACCAGCATAAAAGGTAGGCACAACCCATAAACTTTCATTGCAACAGCACGAACGGTATTTTTAGTTGGAGGGATGAAATGGCTAAATACCTAGCAGATACTTGGTGATGCACAGCAGCGCAGCTTCGTCAGAGTAGGGCAGATATACTCGTAGATGCGGTCCAACGAATATGCAACCTCATGTCGACTTGATTTTCTCGGTCAATTACACGGGGGAAAGACCTTGTGGTTACAACTTTGGGGAGCTGACACACTGGCGAAAAGTCATGTATTTGAAGGCTACCACATGAGTTGAGGATGCTCAGAACTGCGTGGGGGTTGGTCCTCCAGGTGCTTTAGCAAGCGACATTAATGCCACAAAGACAGTACATGCAGAATTTGGTACGAATAAGACGGAAACGGAAAAGGAGGCCTAAAATACAATATTTGAATTAGCTGTTCACACGGAACTACAAAGAACATACCAGAGTTGCAAGGTGGCCGTTAGTGAGTAATCTTGCAGAAATAATTTATTATACCAGTATAACTGGCTTCATTCTAGCATATCATACAGAATTTCTTCCGGGTGAACGACGATTAACATAATGATTCTGGAATCGTACATCTGCATGAAGCAAAATTCCAGGGAAATCAGCTACATCACCCACCAACAATCACACCAGAAATCAGAAGCATAAAATGGCCGCCGGAAATCGTACTCACAATCTATTTTGAAAATTTTATAATCCCCTAAAATCCAAAGTTTTTCCAAAACATCCCAAAAATGCAAAAATGAGTATGCAACCAAATACACACCTAGAAACTGCAGGTCACTCAAAACCTCTAAACTGCATCTGTATAGGACATTCAGTAAACACAAAAACATTTAAATTTTTTTGAAGTTGACATGTGCATATAATTTTTGTACTAGGGATTCTGTATTTTGTTTTGCAAAGGTTTCCACACCTGTATACAGGCAGATTTGCATTTAGAAATGACAATTAATATTTCTGATTGTCAGTGTCAAAGTAGATATTTTTATAGAAATTCTCATCTGAAGTTTTATAAAATGTAATAAAAATACCTATTAATAACAGCTACGTCAATAGTATCCAACACAGTGTTGGTAATACCCTTAAAAGTAGTTAATTACAACATTTATGAGAGATGGGATGTAAATAATCTCACACCCTTAACCTATTTGTTTTAGTAACTTTTTGTAAGTACACTCCCAGACAAAGATAAATTCTGGAAGTACACTCATGAAATTTTGGAAATCAAAGGCCACTTTGTGTTTTTATGTTTACTGAACACACTATACGTCTTTAAACGAAAAATTTTACGTAACAGTTCTTGACTGCATCTAAATGATAAATTACAGGTAACAATTTATTTAAGTTGGTATTTAATTACGCCTCGGAGCTTTCACATGACAATTTGGTATATTACACCAATCGATTATAATCTCTTCAGAAGCAATATCTAGAAAATTCTAATATAGACATACTTTCATTTTTATTAGATGTTGAGTTTAGAGACAGCGCCCACGGTATCAGCTTCATTTGATTTAATTTCCAATATGGTTTGTATCTGGATTTCGGGATTATCTTCTATAAATAAAAGATTTTATTATTCGTGGTAGAATATCAATAGCCTCATATAAATAGTGGTATTGAAATATCACTTGCTTTTGTTGTTTACGCTAAGTTAGAAATGTATTAAACTGTTTTCATTATTTCATATATTTTATAATATGCTGTTATTACTAGCGACGATTTTTTATACTCCAGCTGCAATTCTTTCATTGAAATAAAATTTGATTTTTTAACTAAATCGAAATAGAGCAAAAGCTTAAACTTCGTTTTATCAATTTGCGATATGTCAAACCCCTGGTGAAGACATGTTATAAATATGAAGAATGAAAACCAGAAATATAATCTTTGGTGGTTTTTCTATGAAATTGTTTTTCATTTAATAACTTCACTCAAACATAGCCTAACAAGAATTTTGAAACTGTTACTAAAGTCTGTGTGTTCAAGCTTCCCATTAAGAAGACGTCTGAAACCTCCTGTATATATACTTGTACCTATATATTCTCAGTAAAGTTATTACTTACTACAGACATTATCAACGTAAAATATGATATGCCACATCTAAATAATTGCCTCACAATCCATTAAAGCAACAGCTGGCCGAAGCAAAAATAAATATCTTTCCTTTAAACCTGCAAAATGGCAACAACATAATGATAGTATGTGGCAAATTTAAAAATATATATTATTGAAAACTACCACTAGAGTTCTTCGGAGAAGAATTAATGAGGAGATGGCCTAGTTAGGCGGTAAAACGAAGAAACCGAACTTCCCTGAAAGCAAAGGGATTCTGAAAAGGAATTTATGAGTAAATTGGGGCTACCTGCCTTAGAATTAATGACTACACGTAACATACGCGAACGGGCAATTTAGAGCTTTTGTTAGCGGAATTCTCTCTATATTAGCCCCCGGTTAGCATCAGAAGAGGTTACGTACAAGTTGCAGGGCAGAAATAATAAATTTAAAAATGTTATTTCGAGTACTGATAATGAGATGAGATCTCTCAAGAAAAATTTTAATTTTCCAAAATTATGCACGACTACTTCCTGATCTGCCATAAGAAGAATACAAAAATGACGAAGAAACTTATCCCCTTTAATTTTACGGAAACTTCCTCAGGCATCCTAAATATTTACACGGTTTCAGCATTGACCGGATGGTAAAATCTGAAAAACCTGCAATATGTGTCGACCTTGAACTCCAAGTTTCGTTATGAAATTAAGTTCTTGCGTTCCAAGTAACTCATAACGAAAACCAGCAGAAAATTTAAATTCCTCATCGAAGCGCAACACGGATTCCAAATTGAAAGCTCGCGTTACTTATTGCGACATTGTTTTGCAATTCGTTCACGTCAGAAGCCGATAATGCGAATAATAAAAATTCGCGCGAATCATCTCGGGGTGCTTTTAAAGCCTATTTAGAATTCATTCGGCTCCCGGAAATTTTCTTTGAGATGATATTTACTGCTAAAGTTACGACCCGCCTGCAGTAGATTGACATTCCTTCAGGCTTTGATCTAAGATAAGTATTTGCCAGACCGATAGAAAATATTGACTAACGTCTCCGGCAGTTGGCCTTTCGACTTCCGTGTCTTTTCGGGGAGAGATAGGGATGGATGTATCTTTGAATTTTGCTTCTATGACGTTGCTGAAATGACAGAAGCCCGCAGAAATTTGAAATCACGTTTTTCATGGTAACTGAAACTCTGCTCGTGCTAATTTTCCTACCAACTCATTACTTCCATTTTCAATCGATAGCGTCGGTGTCGGACTTCCATTAAATGAATTTGTGGACTCGTCTGCCCGGCACTGATCTCTTTCTCCATTTAGACTGTAATATTTGCTCATAGCTGCATGGAACAGGATTTCGCTTCAATATCCTGTGTCGAGAGCCGATCATTGTGGAACACTTGAAAGTTATGGACTAGCCATTTTGAACCAATTTAACTTCTAACGTACAATAAAATTATACCCTCGATTATTCTTCTCACCTGCGTTAATCTACCACCTAGAAACGATTAATTTATTTCTATTTCTAATACTATAGTATTGTAATCATGTAAAATTGCAAAATTCATACTTTTGAGGATACGAGTATAGGCGACTTAAAGCTGTTCTAACAAAAAAAAAACAATTATAAGCTGTTATACCATGCACAAAAATTGCCTTTCAATACCACGAACCAAAACAGAAAATTTTCTGTTCCAACATAAAACAAGCAGTTTTATAGATGCTTTCTTAATGAGATACAGGTTTTTTATAGATATTAACAATACAAGTTGCATTATGAGCATCTTAACGAGACAAGTTTCGTTAAGTGCCATAAGCAAACATGTATTATTCAATATTTTATCTTCATCCATAAATTCCGGTTCAATGTATTCTTCCTTTGTAAAGAAGAGTGCGGTAATGGAGCTCTTAACAATACTCAAATCAATTTGGTAAATTGTCTATAACAACGCCGATGAAGATAAATTTATTTATCTTTTTAATTTAAAAAAATTAGAATAGGTTTTAAATTAATATTAGGTGCACTCAAATATCTAATTCAATACAATTAATCACACAAATTTAACTTAACTGCCTATATATCTAGTGACATAGCTTTTTAAAAATAAATGCCTTAAAGAAAACGTCCCTACGTGATTGATAATTGGTTTGTTAGGCGCAAAATTACCAGTTTTGAGTTTTTCCTTTCTTAAAAGACTAAATACTATTTGGACCCGTCAATTGCATTGCCCCAAGCCTAGCAAAATTACTTTCCCGTAGAATGTACCATCGTGACGTCACCTTTTAGGAAATTTCTAAGGTAGTATTAGTTGAAGTACCACCCAAGCATGCCACCAGCCCATAGTTTTTACTGGCACTGCTGTGTGACTAATGTAACGTATCAAGGGCGTATGCAGGGAAGGGCAAGGGGGGCAGGTGCCCTCCCCCCTTCCAAGGTGGATAAAATTTAAAATAAAATAAAAAAATATAAAACGAAATCGAATAAGAAATTTTAGCCTTTGTAGAGCTTGAAGGACTTAAAGCCATAAGTATTGCTAAAGCCATTAAAATTTTGTAACAAACTTAGCCACTAGACCCTGATAGTGTGTAGGGTTATTGACCATGTCTGAGAAAGAAAGGAGTATGGAAGCGGTTTTGAGACAAAAGAACAAAAGAGCCTTGTACTTCCATTGCTCCTCGCACAAGCTAAACCTTGTCGTGAACGTCTTAAACGTTATCCCAGAAATTCGAAACTGCGTTGGAACTATCAAGGGGATAATCATATCTTTTCGCGAGTCGATTTTACGACGAAAGCTTATTGCTAACATTCTTAAATTATGTGAAATAAGATGGCCAAAGAAGTACAAGAGCATCCGTGTTTTTAAGGATCACTTCGTTGATATTGTTGATGCATCAGATACCGAGCTATGTAGTGTAGTGGTTAGCACGTCTACTTAGCATGAGTTCGATTCTCGCGACCGTTTGCTCTGCTTCCAGGTATTTATGTGGTTTTCCCGAGTCAACAGAGGACCTTCTCTGAGGCAAATGCTGGGGCAGTATTTCTCCACCTTTCCTAGCCTTTCTTCCATTCCCCACCCCTCCTTTCTCTCGCCCATCCTGTTCTTGGCTGAAGAGTGACGCAAAGCATAGAAGCAACCCTCCAGCCGAAATTCCATCTGAATTTTGCAGGTCTCTAATAATTTCTTACTTGGATTCCATCATATAATCTTTAGAAGTCAAATTTTCTGCAGACAAATCACCTGCATTTTTATTGACACATTTCTCTCCATGTAGCATGAGAGATGTTTTGTTGGGAGGAATGGAATGAAAGTACTTCGTCTTGTACAATTTTTTACAATTTGGAAAACATCGAAGGAGAAAGAGAATTGTGGTTCAAAATGTGGAATGAAGTACAGGAAGCGAGAGACATCACTGAAGTTTTAAAAAAGGCGAATTATTTTTCACGACCATTTTAGAAAGGCGCTACTGATATTGCTGTCACAGCCTTGCACAACAAGTACTATAGAACGTTTATTTAACTCCCTTCGCCAAATTAAAACATGACTAAGAAGCACTATTGGTGCAAATAGGTTAAATGCGATAGCCTCGTCAATGGGTTTTCGCAAACAAGGAGCATTTAGTGGAAATTTGCACTAATCCTGGCAAACTACTCGTATTGTTCAAAAATTATTATTTTTTTAATAAATGGTGTTCACTGTTCTTCTCTTTGTTAATTATGTATTATTGCATGGTACTCTCCCCCCCCCCATGGACACCCCACCCCCATGAAAGAAGTTGAATCCAGAAAGCTGCCCCCTTCCGTTTTGAGCTGGATACGCCCTTGTAACGTATCAGTCTTCATTGTATTTATTTTACTTTGTAAAACAAGTAGGCAGTTTTGTTTAGAGCTGGTTCAGGTATAAGCACCAAGCAGATGAAGGTAGAATGAGCTTATGCAACAAATATGACTTCAAATGGGAGAGCCGCACATACATTCAGCCTAGATGAAACAACTCAGTGGCGCCTAACAAATAACAATAGTTAGGTACCTTTCGCAACTCTACCGAACTGACTTTTACAAGAAATCACCTTCGATTTCAGAGTAAAGCACTCAACACGTGCCAGTGATGCGTATTGAATGCATCTTTTATTGCTACATGTCGGAATTGAATTTTCAAGTGTAACGATCATTGACGCAACAGTCGAAGGCTTTTGCTCGTTTTAGACCTATTGCTAAGTTATATGAAAAACACCAGAATCAATAACTTTAGTGTTATTTAATTAGACATTTCAGTGCACCAAATTGCGTGTTATTGTATGTTTTAGTTCTTAACAAATTTTAAAAGAGCAAACACATTTTTTGATGCACATGTGTTCATCTCGCTTAACAAGCTTCTTTGGAAAAACATTTACAAGAATGTTAAGTTCATTTTAGAACATAAAATCTCCCGTTTTCGTTTGTTGGTGAACTAAAAATACACCCTGTATATTTCTAATAGTGTAAACAATACTAAAAGACCTCCGGTTCGTGAATTACCTAATCACCTAATTATCAATTATTATATTTTTGTTTCTAATACTACAAAATAGCGAAGTATTCCACTTGATTCATAGTACTTTTGTACGTAGTTTAAGACGTAAGTATTCCAAACACGTTTATTATTTTAAAGATCTTTCGAACAGCAATATGTGAAAATAATTTAATTTTAAATTTCATTTAACAATATTGTAATAGCTATTTAAGACATTAGACCGGCGGCTAAGGACGTATGGTCGAGCTAGTACATCACGGTCGAACCCGCCAGGACCAAACATGTGAACTACCACGACTATAAACGCGAATTTCGGGCCGTTGCTGCATATTTTTTTTATACTGAACGGGAAAAAAAATTTGATTATAAATAATTATCTGAAATTATTTGCTTTCAAAATGGTGCTATTCGTGTTATACGTTTAGCACTGCTGAAGTGTATTGTTGCTAGAGTGGTAAACTTGTTTGATATTGTTATTTTGACACAACCGAAATATTGCTTTCGACCGAAACTATTTTATACAAATTTACTATTTTTGCACGATAGAATAATTTTACTTAGTTACCGCGTTTGTTGCCAAATCAGTAAGTTATGCTTACCGTTCTAGAACGGTAAATATAAATTCGAGGTTATAAGGTTACTTTTTGCGTCAGTTTTGACACAGGCTGATGCAAAACCTAACCTGCTAACCTCGAATTTGTCATAGACTTACAGTGCCACCAACATATTTTTCTGTAGTATAATGTCACATTTCATGAATGTCAAATAATATCTAAAAATTTTCCATAATGTGCTGATTGGTAATTTCATCTTTGTACAACATTGCTATGGATGTCACAATCATTTTGTTAAAAACTATATTGAAATCGTATTAGCTTTGCAGTGAACAAATGTAATCAGAGTAGGCTGTGGATTGTCATGACAACAATAGAATCTGTAAAAAAACAACTGCGGTTGGGAAGCCAAGCTTGGTGGCTGTTTGTTTTGACTTCCCCAATTTAAATTTAAACTTGTGCAAATTGTGGAAGTTTGGTTGGTGTTGGTAGTGCTTCCCTCCAGGAAGCTTCGAAGTTGGTCGAGCAGTAGTTGGTGTTTTCCTGGCAGTTTTTGGACGAGTAGGCAGCGTAACTGAAGTCTGAGACGAGTGTGAACGAGGAAGCGGTTTGTCCTGGAGAAGTTTGGAGCCCTAGGACGGGGCAAAAGACGGAGTGGTGCAAAGTAGCAGCCGAGAGGGAGGTAAACAAGCAAGGTGCGTCGATCATTACAGCCATATTCATCAGCGCAGGGGCCTACAGCGACGTGGGATTTGCTACGGCGTTCTTTGGAGCTCTATTGCCCACCGCAGGAGCAGCAGAACAGGTTAAGAAAGTAATTTTAGAAAAAATTATTTTTAAAATTGTGAAGTTGCGTCTCTTTTATATCAACTTCCGGCAAGAGCTTCTCTTGTAACGTGTAATGACGTAAAACTGAACTGTTTCTCGAAGAAAAGCGATTTTTTTTGGCACAATTTATTAGGATGGAACGCCATATTTGAGCTTGAGTTCCCATTAGTTATAATTTCCGCATAAAAGCTATTCCAGTAGTTCAATGCGTATTACTCAAAGTGTTTAGTTTTTAAAAAAATTATAAAAGGACCCAAATACCTATTTAATTTGATAGCAAATGTATTTGAATTAGTTAATTTAATAATACATGCTAGGATGTTGAGACCCGATCCATGAGGTAAGAGTCATTCCATTACATTTATTTATTTAATTACACATTAAAACATACGAAAACATTCATATCATCGTAATATATTTAAATGGCTTCTAAGAACTGCAATCCTAAAAAATCACTTTTACAAAAATCCTGTATATATTCTTTTACAGTTGGGATGAGAAGATTTTTTTTTATTTAGTTTACATGCTCTAAAGATTTAGATTTTTTTTTAAATTTGGAATCAACATTTTGTATTTAAATAGAAAATCACATCCTAAAAAACTTTTTTTTCTATCTTGGCTACTAAATGCATTTTCCCAATTATTTTAACAATATGTAAAATTTGACAGATAACGGAAGTCACGTAAGAATTTTTGTTTAGCCCAATTGTAATGCTTTTTAATCACATCCGATTGTCTAGGTTTTGATTTTCTAAAAAACTCTAAACTTAATTATTTATGGTACCAGTAATGTGTTATATTACAAACTAGCTGGCCCGGCAAACGTTGTTTTGCCCAAAAATAATTTGTCTCTGACACCCCGTTTAACCACTATAGAGTTTTAATTTTATATCATGTTCATCGTCTTGGACTTAAAAATATATGCTACTTTCTAGCTGTACCCGCGACTTCGTAAGCGCGAGGTTCGTTATTTCTGTATTAAATAATGACTAATTAGTTTCTGTCATCCCAGCCCATCTTATCCCATCCCATCCCCGTCCCCGTCCCGTCTCCTCCTCTACCATCCCATCCCTTCCCGTCCCGTCCGTCCCGTCTCGTCCCATTCCTTCCCGTCCCATCCCGTCCCGTCCAGTTCAGTCCCGTCCCGTCCCGCCCCGTCCCTTCCTGTCTCTTCCCGTCCCATCCCGTCCCGTCCAGTTCAGTCCCGTCCCGTCCCGCCCCGTCCCTTCCTGCCCCTTCCCGTCCCGTCCCGTCCCGTCTCCTCCTCTACCATCTCATCCCATCCCTTCCAGTCCCGTCCGTCCCGTGTCGTCCCATTCCTTCCCGTCCCATCCCGTCCCGTCCAGTTCAGTCCCGTCCCGTCTCGCCCCGTCCCTTCCTGTCCCTTCCCGTCCCTTCCCGTCTCGTCCAGTCCCGTCCCGTCCCTTCCCGTCTCGTCCAGTCCCGTCCCGTCTCGTCCCTTCCCGTCCCGTCCCGTTCCGTCCCCTCCCGGCAAACGTTGTTCTGTTCAAAAATAATTTGTCTCTGAAACCCCGTTTAACCACTATAAAGTTTTAATTTTATGTCATGTCCATCGTCTTGGACTTAAAAATAAATGCCGTTTTGGCAATCAACGTCCTAAAAAACCTCAATAACGACACCCATATCGATTTTTCGGCTTATTTACCCCATTTCACCTCTTAAGGGGTAGCGAACCCGACAGACGTTGTCTTGCCCGAACATTGATTTGCCTGCTATTAGCGTGTTCAGCAAACGTTTTTCCGATATTCGAATTTTCGATTTCTTTCATTTTAAAAACATGCTAATAGCTACAACTATTTTCATTATCCGTAGCGCGCTGGTCATCATTGCGGTTGGCACGTAAAGTAGATACCCGCGCAGCTGACTGTCTTCGACGACCTATGTTAGCTCGTCGTGCCTTTGGCATTGTAACGGACACTATAAAACGACACCGAATTGTTTTCACAATCACTTGTACACAAACCAAATTTAAATGTCTGACTGACTGACTGACTGCGACGACCCTGCATTCGCTTCGCCCCCTGTGGGTGCAGGTAGCGGCTGGGCCTCCCAGGTCAAAACTGTCCTTCCGAGAATTGTCGGCACAAACAGCACAATAGCTCTGATGCGGATTATGACATGATTTTATTTTCCGGCTTTCCCTTTGGATTTTTCCGAATTTTCTTTTTTGCTAAACCACCTCGGGAGTAAGACGAACACAACAAAAGAAAAATCATCCAAATCGGTCAAGTCGTTCTCGAGTTTTTGCGTTACTAACACACTAACAGACGGCGATTCATTTTTATATATAAGATAAGCCACTACAAAAAAGTTTCCTCGCTTATACTATTTGTAATAAATACCAAAAAGCATAAATTTTGTAGTGACCATTGTGAAAAGTCAAAGTGACAAATTAATTGAGAGTGGCCTAAAGTATTTATAAACCATGGAAGTGAATTAAATCCTTATAAGTTATGTATGGGCTATTTATTATAATCCACGGTATTAGAGGTAGCGTGGATTCTGATGTAAACAAACTAAATAGCCCACGCTGTCAGGGGCAACGTGGGTTATAAGGTAAACAAGCTGGTAATATCCCAGTTTATTTGTTTAAAACGAACTAGTTTAACACTACGAGTATTGGATAAAAAAATCCCATTTGATGCTAACAGCTAAGGCAAGGAAAAGACAAATCTATACCATAAAATCAGTGGTCTCTTTCAATGTATGTATCGTTGTTCGCTATCTCCTCGGAAAATACTGTACCCATTAAATTGTATGATAGCTTAAAATTCTGCAAATTTTTAGATTTAGGCCGGTTTTTATATAAAAAAAAGTACGAAAAATTAAAGTAAAATTCAATTATATTTAATTTAATTAAATCGTATAATTAGCGAAGCGAAGCGTAGCTCGGGTGATTCACTAGTTAATAATATAAACATACAGATCTATCTATATATTAATCCGGAACGCTATAAAGTTAGTTGCAGTCACCTATACCATCTAGAGTGAGACTATCAAACTAATTACAGTTTTATATAAATAATTAATCAATGAATACAAAATCTTGGTAAGATACCTATGAAATGAAAGGTTTTTAGTTTGTTTCATGAAAATGTCGTTATTTTAAACGTGCGGTCTATTCTAAAAAGTTATGTTGTGCGTTGGCGTTTCTAATTTGATAGTATATATTTTAACAATATGAATATTTATGACTTTTGTTTATTCTAGTGACTTGCGGGAGATTAACAAATAAATTTGGTAGGCAAGTTTAATGGATTTTTATATATAAACTTTTCTTTAAAAATTTAGAAAGTGGGATGAAACATGAACCTGTTACAAACGTTGATGATGAACCTATCTTCTCGCATAGATAACTATAGGTTGCTTTACCACGATCTCAAAATCCTATTCATATGAAGGTGTACGCGACTAGAACTGCCATCCAGGAAAAATTGTTAAATAATAACAAATATTATACACAAAATTATAGTTATCACGAGGTTTTCTAGAGCTAGCCACCACAATAGACAAATTGGAAAATTAGTTAGTATTATAAGTTTCTAATGTATTACTTATTAGCAAAATAAAGTATGAACCTCAGAAGTAGAAAGATAATTCTCAGTTACAGAATTACAAATCAATGTCTGGTTCATTCAGATTTAATATAGATCAAAACATACAACCCAAGTTAGAAATATCAGTAGCAAGTTGATTACCAATATGATTTTATTACAAATTCGATCAGTGTGACATGGCAATTTCGCTGTCTTTATGAATGTCATAATAAGTGTCATATTAAAAATATGATATTTTGATAATATATCGAGCAACGATACAGAAATGAACTCCTTGCAATTGTGATAGGCGCTAGTCTTCCAACAAACAAAAAGTATGCAAGAGGAAATGCGATTTTCAATGTAAATAAAGTAGAAATGCGGAAAAATCGTGCGACTGTTGTAAATAAAGGTAAAGGGAGATGTTTCGTGTCTATATATTATGTAATTCTTAAATAATAGAGATTTCACACATTCTGGGCAACAAATACAAATCAGAATTGTAAGAAGCATCGATGCCATATACAATTTTGCCAGAAGAAAAGTTCACCAAGTTTTCTTCAATAATGAAATTCCAACTTTGGATAAAATGTTAAAAGATGTCAACCACGACAATAATCTGCAAAATTTTAAGCAAACAAAATTTTACAAACTTCTGAAAACGCTTACATTCTAATATCAACAACGCAGAAGTATTCAGAGATGAAATACTCGTAGTACTATGGAAGAGGAATTAATTAAAAAGTAAAATCAGACAGGAATGAAAATAATAGTTATTTACTATTCAGTATAATTATGGCCCCATCCGTACAAGTGGGATAAGAGCATCATTAATATACGTGTGTGTAAGTTACAAGCAAGTGCGTATCACGAGTTATGTAAGCACACAAGTATATTAATAATGCATTATCGCACATGTATTGTACAAAATTTTATCTACAACTGCCTAAAATTGTGAAAAGTGCATTAAGATAAATGTCAGATTTGTTATTTTTAACAATATTTTAGTAGGCAAACGTCATATCATTCATCTGACACCATTTCAATTAGGTATTGAAGTCATTACACCACTCAGTTAGGTAATGAAGCCACTACCTAACTGAGTGGTGTAATGAACTTCATTAATAATGGTGAGGCACTAACACCCCATGAAGGAGCTTGGCCTGCAAGGCGGAAGGTTAGAGCTTCCGTATCCTCGCTCTCACACCCGGCTGTCGCGTGTCAAATTCATGACACGTGGTGATGTGGTGAGCACCACGCATTAGACAACTGCATTATTACCCCTTGTTCTTTCGAACGCAGGTTCCCAATTATTTAAAGCGACTGGGTAGGCCGCCCGCCAGGCATCGATCTGGGATTTGAACTCCAGACTTCCGCGCCGTAGTCCGATGCTCTAACCATCAGAGCCACGCTGGCGCGTGTAATGAACTTCATTACCTAACGAAAATAGTGTCAAATGAATGACGTAATGAGTTACTTATCCCACTGGAGTAGATATGTATCTATCTAGACGAAACCTAGATTAACGCTGGTCACACAAAATAGCATGTTTGGGGTAATCAAACAAACAGTCCAGTCATGAATACATATGAGCATTTATGTCTGTTTTTTAAAGGTGTTAAAGAATCAAACAGGTATTATACGTTCACTCGTAGCTTTGATTTGTAGGGAAAGGCAAAAGGTTCAGAATTTACCACAACGGCAGTGACGATGGCTTTGTTCCCGATGCCTTTTGGACTTTTGAGTACAAAATAACTGATGATTTCGACGACGTGGTCAGTCCCAAAAGGTATAGAAGAGCCATGTTGATGGCTGACAGCGAGAACGATTTGCAAATACTGCTTCAAATAGTCATTTAGCTACACAGCAAAAACGATGAAAGTGATTATTCAAATGGACATAAAAATAAAGATAGGGTGATTGTGTGGTTTCAACAAAATGTAAGCTAAAAATAGACGGAGAAGTAATAAAAAATGTGGAATTCAATTAGACATTGCATTTAGAAATAGCTAATCGACGATAAAAAATAAAATCATGGTTTAGATTACCATTTCTTAAAGGAGGCTATTATTTGATACTTTCCTTAGGTCAAAAATATGATGTTAGTGCATACTATGTAATAAAAATTGCATTCCCCACTTCTGTCATTTTATTGTATACTTCCGTCAAAACTATTTATTAAATTTGGTGAGTTCTCAGTTTAAAACAATGAAAAAAAGACATAACATAATTTTTAGAGAGATTTCAATCGGAAATGACATTTTTTTATCTCTTTTAGCATAAATATATAGTAGTCCAAAAAATTATGTATACAACTTATATCTAAATAGGTATTTATGTATTAAGTTGCAAAATGAAAGTGTTTTCCACACTAGACGTGAAACTTGCCCTCTGTAATTTTAAGTCATATTAATTTTATAGCAAATAAATTTATTTAAATCTACAAAGTAATTCTACATTTTCATATTAGCACTAGTGTCAATATGAAATATCATATAGCTAGTAAAAGTATAAAGTACGTTACTTTATTTTACAAATACTATAAAGTACTGTAGCGTATGCACGTATATGCACGCATACGTAATGCAGCGTATGCACATACATGCGCGCTTACATGCAACCTTAGCAACCATTACTTAGCTACAAATATATAAATAAACAGTTTGGCTTTTGACTTCATCACATACAGACATGTGTTTTATTTCTAAATTTAATGTAATTATAACGAAGCTCCTCTTGCCGTTATAATTTGGTGACCCCGATTTTAAACAACATAACAACCATCTGAAGAACTCCCTCGTTTTGGATCCAACACAATCCGCAAGCAGCAGCTGACCTGAAGCGACACAAGCAGCAGCCGACCTGAACAGTCACAAGCAGCCCCGGAGACATCTCATTCAAGCAACCCCAGACGCATCCTACTTGAAGACACGTCAAAGAAACAGCAACCAGCTATACCTGGTCTACCTTTGACCCCCTTCCTTCAGGATTTCCTGGAACATGCTACTGATCTGTCACTGTCATACCGAAGCTAAGTTCTCTGTCAGTTATATGTGTGCGCCTGTGTTGAACGTTGGTGGCTGCGTCCGTGGTGTAGCTTGGGGTTGGAGATAACTTTATAATATGTTGCCCAACTCCCGCTGCATGCGGATGGTAGTCTGGCCGGCGTCGATTCATGTGTTTATGTGTGACTGGTGTGGAATTTGTTTAGCTTCTGCTTCTTTTTTGTCAAAAACGCTTCAGCTCGGGGAATGATGACCAATTTATGATAATTGAATCATTTCCTGGCCAACCTTTTGATATTTTTTTGACTATTTGTCTAATATTTGTTTGTTGCAGGTTCTGTTTTTTTGCCTTGTGCCGCCTTTTTTTCTCGAATTTTTTCAGGTCATGCTTCACCGCCGCTGCGCCGCCACAGGCTAATAAAATAATTAATATTTGAACTGTATATACATACATATTGTAATTAGCCTTAAGGATTGTGGAAAAGATCTATAGAGTTTTTGTAGCTAAATATAATTTCTTCAAAATTATATATAGCTTTTCTCTGTAGCAAGCAAAAACTACTTTTTGCGGGGGGTGTAATGTAGCGTATGCACGTACATGCACGCATACGTAATGCAGCGTATGCACATACATGCGCGCTTACATGCAACCTTAGCAACTATTACTTAGCTACAAATATATAAATAAACAGTTTGGCTTTTGACTTCATCACATACAGACATGTGTTTTATTTCTAAATTTAATGTAATTATAACGAAGCTCCTCTTGCCGTTATAATTTGGTGACCCCGATTTTAAACAACATAACAACCATCTGAAGAACTCCCTCGTTTTGGATCCAACACAATCCGCAAGCAGCAGCTGACCTGAAGCGACACAAGCAGCAGCCGACCTGAACAGTCACAAGCAGCCCCGGAGACATCTCATTCAAGCAACCCCAGACGCATCCTACTTGAAGACACGTCAAAGAAACAGCAACCAGCTATACCTGGTCTACCTTTGACCCCCTTCCTTCAGGATTTCCTGGAACATGCTACTGATCTGTCACTGTCATACCGAAGCTAAGTTCTCTGTCAGTTATATGTGTGCGCCTGTGTTGAACGTTGGTGGCTGCGTCCGTGGTGTAGCTTGGGGTTGGAGATAACTTTATAATATGTTGCCCAACTCCCGCTGCATGCGGATGGTAGTCTGGCCGGCGTCGATTCATGTGTTTATGTGTGACTGGTGTGGAATTTGTTTAGCTTCTGCTTCTTTTTTGTCAAAAACGCTTCAGCTCGGGGAATGATGACCAATTTATGATAATTGAATCATTTCCTGGCCAACCTTTTGATATTTTTTTGACTATTTGTCTAATATTTGTTTGTTGCAGGTTCTGTTTTTTTGCCTTGTGCCGCCTTTTTTTCTCGAATTTTTTCAGGTCATGCTTCACCGCCGCTGCGCCGCCACAGGCTAATAAAATAATTAATATTTGAACTGTATATACATACATATTGTAATTAGCCTTAAGGATTGTGGAAAAGATCTATAGAGTTTTTGTAGCTAAATATAATTTCTTCAAAATTATATATAGCTTTTCTCTGTAGCAAGCAAAAACTACTTTTTGCGGGGGGTGTAATGTAGCGTATGCACGTACATGCACGCATACGTAATGCAGCGTATGCACATACATGCGCGCTTACATGCAACCTTAGCAACTATTACTTAGCTACAAATATATAAATAAACAGTTTGGCTTTTGACTTCATCACATACAGACATGTGTTTTATTTCTAAATTTAATGTAATTATAACGAAGCTCCTCTTGCCGTTATAGTACTTTTACATCAGCTGTCAATGTTAAAATAAATGCTTTCCAATATCCACGTAAGCACTCTAATGTCATTTTTTGTCTTAGAATATAAGTCCAATTTATAAACTCGAATTTCTTTTATTTTAGAAGTCAAATATAAAACTTTGTAAAGAACTCACGCCTAATGTGACATAATATTGACTAGTCTTCTTTACTGAGCTCGTTCGGCCATAAATGAGATTCGTTAAATGAAGTCATTGTTATAATGAATTACTATTTAGATATTCGCATCAAAATTCAAGCAATTGTTTTTATATCATCTTAGTAACACAGTCACAAAAACGAACATTTACAGTCAGGCCTTTAACATAGTTTCAGAAAAATTACGTTTTTATCAATCACATTTTTGGTAGGTTTTAGGTTAGGTGTCCCTTTCGTCGTTCTGAATGTCTGAGAGAACAGCATATTTTGAGGACGCATCCGCCCAAACACACCATTTACTTGAACTCTAACCGAACATTATATATCTAAACCTACGTAATGATGTTAATACCATTTTGTGTATAAGAAACAATATAATAGCGCAGCGTTTTCGTTACGAGAAGAAATGGTATTCAATCATGCAGCTAGTTATTAATACAGTAAGCTGCTCCTTGCGCCTGGGTGAGAGTTTAAGCGGAAAAAGCTACGTGAATAAAATGAGAACGGTAACATTATCTAGTACTGAATATTCCGTTGTTGTGTAACAGCGCAGTTTATCTTGTGAAGCAAACTTGTAATTCTTCTAAGTTGAACTTAAAATTAAAGTGCAGAAATAGTTTTATCGATTTTGCGATGTATTTTCACATTTCGATGTGAAATAATGGATATTTCAGCAATGCCGAGATTGACAAACGTCAATGATCATTAAATAGCAGGAAATTTTATTTATGACATTTATTAAAACGCAGTTCTCTTAAAGAACCGTGTTTCTATTATGAAAACGGGAGATCCATTCATACCTCGTATGCCATTAAAATACGTGTATCGAATATATTTTCATATTTAAAGCAGTAAATAAAAGTACTAGAATTTAATAAATTTTTACATATATTATTAATCTTTAGTTGAAATTGCTTTTGCGTTTCTGTATTATTACTTATCACGATATTCATATTTAACTTATCCTTAATAAGCTAATTGCTTTTTATGAAATATACAATGTCCCAGAGAACAGTTCGGAACAGTTGCACTGAAGTCTTTTGTTCCTAGTCTTGTTTTTCTAATAGTAATTTATATACCAAGGGTGTAAGAAGGCGTTTATGGCCCGCGGTGTGAGAATTATAGCCCAAGGCTTTAACAGGACAAGGGCCATAAAGCTGGTTAGGCACGAGGTGCCTACGATATTTTATGTACAGACTGAAATATTCATAATTAAAACCAGATTTACAATTGTTCTCAGTTTTGGTAACTTACGATTTTATTGCTTGTCAAATAAAGCCTGGAGGGGCTGGAAAGTGACACATTACGCTCTCATATATAAAGTGTACGCAAAGTAAACAATTCCGCCCGAGCGTAATTTAATTGATTGAAATTCAATATAGCTGCCGCAGTCAACAAAACTTAATTTTTATATTAGGAAAAATGGTTCTTGCAGCAAAAACATAGAAATATTTATCAAGAAGAGTCTTCCACAGTGCAAACATATGGCATTTTTATCTAATCAGGCGAAATGCCAATAGATTTGAGATTGGTCAATAACCTGAAACCATAGAATGTTGTTTCAGTGGCTCAATCAGGCTAAATATTTTCGCCTGTTCATATTTATGCATTCGGAATTACATTTTCTAATGACATTTTGCGGTTTTTCGACGAAAACAGCACTTTGCCTGACACAAATAGAGTTTTGTTGACTACGAAAGACGGATATCATGCATTTCAGAAAGTTGCCAATAGGGTCAAAATAATTTCTAATCCAGCAAGTAAGTTGAAAATTTACAACATTTTTGGTCCATTTATGCTGTTGTTCCAACAATCGTGGGACACTAAATGTTGAATTTTCAATGATACATAGTGGATAATTGTAAGGATAATAATAATACTTCTTTTACTACAAATTTTACAGGTTTTCGAAGTTCAGGTGGTCTAAACAAAAAAAAGTCGAAAAGCCAAGGCTGGGTCTCTCGGGTCTGTCTATCTTAAAACTTCACCGATGTGTCAGGTACCGAGAATCAAACCGAATACCATTTCTTAATTCAATGCTGCAGTTTACTCATCGAGTTGAGTCAGTAATATGTCAAACGAAATTATCATAATACTAATGCCACCCTGCAAGTTTTGTAATACAAAAGAACTGCATTAGAGTCACTCAATATTTATTTTCTTAAAACTGATACTGTTTTATGTATATACATAAAAATAATCAATCAAGTATCTGTCATACTAGTTAAAATGTATCTATGATAGTTGGATTTGTCACACGAGCATTTTAGTTATGATTTTTTACGATTGTAAGAGTGAACTGATTGAAAATGAATGCTGCCAAAGACTTCAAAAGACCTTTGAGGAGGTTTGTTGAATTTGCAAGAGTTCGACAATATTTCAATGATGCCGTCCCAAATCGAGTGTCACTCCGAAACCATTGGAATAGTAAAGCAGATCGTTGAAGAAGATTCGATCTCTAACGGGCGTTCCAAAACTTTCGTTATCAAGCAAGCACTGACGAAAACGTGCACAATCCGTTCTCGTTTATCTTACGGTGTAGAGATGACTGACTATGCACGGCTTTATTGTTGTGCCTGCTCAATAACGAATGTTTTGGAACACGCGTTAGTTATACGACGATTCAAGAATCTATAGGCGTCGGATCCACAGCAGTAACAAAAATTCTAGCCGACTAGGTTAAGATAAAAAAAGATTTATCGCTGGGTGCAGCATCAGTTAAAATATTTTAAAAAGTCACAGCGTATAAGGATCAGTCGACAAACGCTGCACATGTTACAACATGGCTGTCACCGTATTAATTATCTCAAAAATAGTTACTGGTGATAGAAATACTATAAACCACATTATGGTGTTCCAACCCTCGCATAGTCTGGTATTTAGATCTACGAAGACGACCCATCATCTACTAAGCTAAAACCCCAACGATAGGCAAAGTAAGTACGCCATTTTCAATCATTTGTCAAAAATTGTCAAAAATTACAAATTGTACAAAAACGGTAAAAAATAGAGTTAGTTGAAGAGACAATTTTTTCCTAGAATTTTAAGCTGAATTCAAAAATGTAATAATATACCGGGTGTTCTATTTAAATTAGGAGTTAACAAAAAAATAGAAAAAATTACGAAGGGAACCCATTTTAGAAGTATTCAACTGAAAAATCACCTATCTCACAACAATACACATTAAAAATGTAAAGTTTGAAAAAAAATCGTTAAAACCGTTTTTGAAAAAATCGAAAAAAAAACTGAAAAATCACAAAAGTAAACACCTACTTCCGGTTATGAGATTTTCTTCAAAAGCTTGCTGTCGCATCTACATAGTACACAAAACTTGTATATGAAGTTTCAACGCTATACCTCTTTTCGTTTTTTCAATTATTCTGTTCACAAACAGACACACACACAGACACACAAACACAGCCAGACAGACAGACACACACAAAGACAGCCCAATGAAAAAAAATATCTTTTTTTGGATCAGGGGACTCGAAAACGTGAAGATATTTTGAAAACTCAATTTCGAATTTTTGGGGTGAATCTTTTATCGTAAAAGGAAGTAAAAAGACGAATGACATTGGTTTTTGATTTATGGAAAATCAAATTACAAAAATGTATAGATAGATGCTTGGAGGGGATCCTTTTGAACATAAATAAAGCGCATAATCTCATCATACCGAACACAAGGAGCAAGAAATTGGCGCGAAGAACTTCTAAATCGTCCTGCAGTAGGCGCTGATTTAAAGTCACTTACAAAGCAGTCGCGAAAACCCTTGATTTACAAAGTACTGCAATGGCGGCCACATAGTTTCAGAAATGTCATTATTCAATTATTTTTTTGTCATAATATAAGTAACGTCATATTGACAAGTTTACTATTTGAGTTGTACTGTTAGAAGTTGTGGTTGCGTTATTAAATGCTAACTAAACTATTAAATCCCAACCTGAAAGTATGATTTGCTGCTGTGTTTCTGGTTGTTTCCATAAATATAACAGAAAAAATAGGAAAAAAGTTATGTCTAATGTATTCATAATCCGTTGGACGATGCCCTGTATACGTTGGGTGCAAATTATGCCCTTTTCTTAAAAGTAAAAACCTGAGCTATGTGCAAAACATTAATTTTATTTAACTAATAGTTCTTGGGGGGCGCCAGTCGAGGACGCTCGAGGGGAGAAAATCGCGGAGATCCTGGAGAGCAGAGGACTGACGGTCCTCAACACCGCAAGTCCACCAACTTTCGAAGGGCATCAAGGCTGCAGCTACATCGATCTCACAGCTGGCAACTTCGGGATGTACACGAGGGTCTCATCTTGGGCAGTCACTGATGAGATCACGCTTTCCGACCACAAACTAATAACGTGGACTACCAGCTGACGGAACGACGGACCAGACTACGCCGGGCATCGCCGCTTCTGTAACAAGAGAACGAACTGGCAGAAATTCGACCGCAACTATGCCCTCCATCAGGACGCCATCCTGGAACAGATACGGACAGCAAGATTGCAAGAGGAAGTTGATAAAGCCGCGGAGTGTCTCAACGAGGCCGTCCTAAAAGCTTGCGAGGCTTCCATGCCCACCCCCAAGGCCTTTCATAAAACCGTACCTTGGTGGACCCCGGAACTTACGGCTACCAGATTAGAGGCGCGCAGACTTCGCAGGCGGTACCAGCGAGCCAATTCCCCGCTAAGGCGAGCGTATAAGCAAGCCGTGCAGAAGACCCGCACCGCCAAGTGGCAACAATTCTGCACCATGAACTCAGAGGCAGACCCATGGGGCACAGCTTACCGGGTCCTTCGGGGAAAGAAGCAGGGGCGCCTAATATTCAATAACATGCGACGGGAAGATGGCACCAGAACCACAAGCGCCCGCGAAACGGCCGCCTGCCTGCTCCAGAAGTTTTTCCCAAGGGATGACCCTGTAGAGGACGACGCCGTTCAGGCAGCCATTCGAAGATCGTGGTCACTGGCCGAGGGCGGAGACGATGACCTACCAATTTGCCAGCATGAAATCAGGCGTGCGCTTGCCAGGATGTCGCCGAAGAAGGCATCAGGCCACGACGGCATCACCGCGGATGCAGCAATGCGCGCGTTCGAATCCAACCCGGTGGTGTTCGTGGACCTTTTTAATAAGTGCCTCGCTACTGAAACATTTCCGCGGTGCTGGAAGATGCAAACCGTAAAGTTCATCCCCAAGCCACACGCGATTGACCCTAACGATCCGCGCAGTGTCAGGCCAATCAGTCTGCTACCTGTACTGGGGAAAGTGCTCGACAGGATTGTTACAACGCGAGTTGAATATGCGGTTCAGAGTGCCGGCGGGTACAACAATAGGCAATTTGGGTTTGCCAGCGGTCGATCAACTACGGACGCCATAGAAGCCGTGGTGGCTGCTATAAAAGTGCACCGTGCTCGAAAAGACTACTGTGCGGTCCTGTCTCTCGACATCGAGGGCGCTTTTGACAATGCGTGGTGGCCCAACATCATTTGGGAGTTGGAAAGACGTGACTTTCCGGGCAACTGGCTGTGCCTAGTGAGAGACTATTTTACCAACAGGAGAGCGCAGGTACAACTTCCGAATTCAACCGTGGTGCACGAAGTGTCAAGGGGATGTCCACAAGGTTCGTGCTCCGGCCCGACCTTCTGGAAGTTGCCCTACGAGAGCATCTTCCGAGAACACCTACCAGAAGGATGTGCGATCTTTGCATACGCGGACGACACACTGCTGGTGGTCGGAGCACAGCAGTACAAGACCCTCAAGAACAGAACCAACGAGGCGCTGCGCATCTTCCAGGAATGGGCCACGAGGAGCAAGCTGGCTTTTAATGCCGCTAAGACACAAGCTCTGTTCTACGGAAAGACGCCTAGACAGGAGAGACCCACCTTCATGCTGAACAACCAGCGTATCTACTGCAGCGACACCATCCGCTACTTGGGGGTCCTGATAGACAATAGGCTATCCTGGCACCCCCATACCAAGATGGCCAGCCAAAAAGGCAAGGAGATCTCTCACAAGATAGGCGCGGCAGCGAGGCTGACCTGGGGATTCCGAGGCGAGGCCTTGACGAGGGTATACGAGGGCGCCGTCCAGCCCGCCATCCTCTATGCGGCGCCGATCTGGGCTGAAGGCTGCAGGGTGAAACAACGCAAGCAGTTGCTAAGCGCCCAAAGAATACTGATTGTCAAGGCCGCTGCAGCATACGCCACGGTGTCAACCGAAGCAGTCCTGGTGCTCAGCAACACTCCGCCCATCGACCTGTCGCTCCAGGAGCTGCAACAACGGAGGGCGGCCATAATTCAGAGGGACCCAGCACAGCTCCGCCTACTAGACATTGAGGGCAGAAAGATCGAAGGCACCGTGGACATGACCACGGTCGAGCACCCTGCCGAGACGTTCACTCCGACCTTCTCCCTGACCGAAAACGACGAGCACGTCATTCGGTGCTACACTGATGGCTCTAGACAAGACGACGGTGCAGCAGGAGCTGCCTTCGTGATTATGCGCGGGGACTACGAGATTGACAGTAGGAAGGTGAAGCTCGCCGATTGGAGCACCGTCTTCCAGTGCGAGCTGGTCGGACTGCGAGCCGCGCTACAATACATCCGGGCCAACCTCTACGCGTTCCCAGCGATCTCGGTCCTGACGGATAGCAGGTCGGTACTTACGGCCTTGCAACACATGAGGAAGCCCACCGAACTCCAAGTGGAAGTTCATTCCCTGCTCCGGGAGCTGTCAGGAGTAGCGTCCGTCAGACTACATTGGATCAAGGCCCATGTCGGGATCGACGGGAATGAGCGCGCCGACGAGCTGGCCAAAGAGGCGGCAGCGGCAAAAGAGGCACCAATATTCGATGTCGTGAGCCGGGCGTTCTGCAAAAGGCGACTTGCTTTGCTCAAGGCGGAGCAGTGGGAGGCACGCTGGCGCACGGCCACCACCGGTAGGCCGGTAGAGCGCCTGATTCCAACAATTGCCACCCGGAGCGACGTCATAGGCAGCCTGGACCACCTCACTGTACAGCTTGTCACTGGACACGGGGGCTTCGGGTCCTACCTCCACCGGATCGGCAAACGAGACGACCCAGCCTGCGCCTGCGGAGAAGAAGACGACACCCCCGAACACGTCATCCTACGTTGCCCCCTCGAACGACAGCACCGCGGAGCCGCCGACGCGCGACTGGCCTCGCTGGGCCTAGCCTGGCCAACCACCATGGAGGAAGCGAGAGAGCT
>OW679200.1:56695929-56799262 GCA_940337035.1 Agriotes lineatus
GTGTACTATGTAGATGCGACAGCAAGATTTTGAAGAAAATCGCGTTAAAACTTCAAGTTTTGTGTACTATGTAGATGCGACAGCAAGATTTTGAAGAAAATCGCATAACGGGAAGTAGGTGTTTACTCTTGTAATTTTTCAGTTTTTTCAATTTTTTCAAAAACGGCTCTAACGATTTTTTTTTAAACTTTACATATTTATTACATTTTTAATGTGTATTGATGTGATATAGGTGATTTTCCAGTTGAATACTTCTAAAATGGGTTTCTTTTGTTTTTTTTTTCTGTTTTTTTTATTAACTCCTATTTTAAATAGAACACCCGGTATAGTATTATATTTTTGAATTAAGCTTAAAATTCTAGAGAAAATTTGTCTCTTGAACTAACACTCTATTTTGTACCGTTTTTGTAAAATTTGTAATTCTAGAAAATTTTTGACAAATGCTTAAAAATTTAAAATCAAATTTTTGGCTAATTATAAGATCACTGTAAAAGGAAGTTGTGTGCGTGTATCACACCAGATTTTTATTAATAAAATACTTTGCTAAAGCTAAATTCTTATTTAGAAAATGCAAAGGACGCTTATTTTGTTATGACATTTACATATTGTTTAATTCTGACATGTAACTAATTTTTTTTTTTATCCACCGGTAACTAGGTTTATTTTGCTCATTTTTATTGGTTTTTAATATTTAAGACCATTTTTCCCAATTTTTTCAAATGGAACATATTGAAAATTTTATATCATTGAAAACAACATAAAAAGTACTACCGAAATCAATAACATAAAATATATGTTATTTAAAAAAAAGTCGATGACGTCATATCATGAAAAACAAATTATATAAGAAACTGAAAATCAGCTGAAAATATTCCCTATGTTAAAAATCGCTACACCCCCTCGAGAATTTTTCATAAAAATGAATATCAACGAAGTTGATGAATTTATCCGTTACTTTATTTCCACACTGTATGTAATGGCTTGGTTCCGGGTGGTGTAGCTTGAACAAGCATCCAAGTACGATCAGTAGAGTTAAGAAACGCTTTCTCTGGTCGGAACTTGGATGGTAGTTTCACGGTTGCTTCACTCGGCGCCTCGTGGTATGGCTGCCACGGAAATAGTTGGTCCTGGATGTCATAATAACATCATGACAGTCGTTAGTGGAGTTGGAAGTCCCCATAAAATGTACAGCGACGCCTATAATTGGCCTAACGGCTGTTGGCTAAGTACGAAATAAATAAATAAATACATAAATTATAGGAGAAGCGACGTGAGTTGAAGCGGAGCGGACGTGATTTTCTGTAGTGGCGATAAATAACTCATTCTAGGAGTCTTATCCCACAATCCGGAAATTTTGCGAAAGCGGAGGCGTTGTGTTAGTTTGTGGTAACTGTGACAGTTATAAAAATAAAACTCAAGGGCCGCGCCGGCAGAAAAGGGAATAGTCCGTGATTATTAGAAATCCGTTGCGTGGTATACGAGTGCAAAATCCGTACGCGAAACACGTGATAATCGGGTTCAACACCCGTCCGAGTCCGATTATCGGTCGAACGGGCCAGGTGCTAAATAAATAAATAAAAATTTGTGGTTAAATGTCGGTGCGTGGAAATTTAATTTAAAGTGGTAAATTTTAGCGTAAAATTCAGAATTGTTTGGGTGGATAAATGTCAAAATCTAGTAAAAGAACAAGAGATCTAAATAGTAGTGAAGAACAAGAGATTAAAGTATTTAGTAAAAACAAAAAAGTGATAAGGTCGCCAGAATCCAAGAGTGCAGAAAGACAAGTAGAGATGGGGGAACTCGAAGAATTAAAAGATATGGTGAAAACCATGTTGGAAGAAATAAGGAAAAACACAGAGGAAAATAGGAAATTGAGAGAAGAAATGATAAAGAGAGAAGAAGTGTGGAATAAAGAGAAAAAAGAGTTAGTAACAAGAATTGAAAATTTAGAAGACAAATTTGAAAATCTGGACAAAGACAGAAGACAGAAAAATGTAGTAGTTAAAGGGGTGAAATTCGAGGGAAAGCAATCAACAACAGCAGCCCAGCAGTACTTAAGGGATAAGTTGCAAGTAGAAGTAGAAGTAGTAAAAGTAACATCATTTAGCATTAAAAGCGGACAATCGGTAAATATCGTGGAAATGAAAAGTTGGGAAGATAAGCAAGAAATAATGAAAAATAAATCCAAGCTCAGTGGCTCTAAGGTATACATCGAAGCTGATCTTACCCATAAGGAAAGAGAAATACAATGGGAAATTAGGAAAATAGCCAAAGAAGAAAAAGCAAAGGGTCGTCTCGTTAAGGTTGGATACAAAAAAATTGCTATCGAAGGAGAACAATACCTGTGGGATGACAAGGAGAAAGGGGTGGTTAGGGTAGCAAAAAAGTAATTAACTCTAAACAATCCAATATTATGACGACGAAAATGGCAAAGAACATGGACAATGAAAACACATTAAATCTGAATGTAGAAATGATCGGGACTAAATCTAACGATTGGAAGGTAGGGACTTGGAATATCAGAAGCCTAAGTGGAAAGGAAGTCGAATTGTTGGGGGAATTTGAAAAAATGAATATGCAATTAATAGCACTAACGGAAACAAAAAAGAAGGGGAGAGGATATTGTAACATAGGGAATGGGCATCTTTTATTGTATAGTGGGGTGGACAGTGAGGTGTGGGCACAGGCGGGCGTCGCATGTTTAATCCATAAAGATACTATAAATTGTATAAAGAGCTGGAATCTTGTCTCAGAAAGAATAATGAGTATCCAACTACGGCGCAACAACAAGGAGGCATGTACTATTATAATAATATATGGTCCAAATGAGAACGACAAGAAAGAAATAAAGGAAAATTTCTGGGAAAAGTTACAAGAAGAAGTTGATAATGCTGATGATTATATAGTTATCGGGGATTTCAACGGTAGAGTCGGCAATGACGTCAAAAGCAGTGAGGGCACGGTTGGAAAGCATGGGGAAAGCGTGAAAAACGTAAACGGAAATATGATTATTGACTTCTGCATTATGAATGATTTAGTAGTCGCAAACACATTCTTTCTTCACAAAGACATTCATAAATATACCAGGGTGCTAACAAACAGAAACGAAAGATCTATAATCGACCTGCTTCTGGTTAAAAGAACAAATCTTAAGTTAATCAAAGATGTTAGAGTAAAGAGAGGATATGAACTAGGCTCTGACCATTTCTTAGTTGAAATAAGGTTAAAGCAGGAAAGGGAATATCCTCGGAGACAAGGGGAATGTATAAAAGAATTCACAAGTATTAGGAGTTACAAACTTAATTCAGAGGAAATAAGAAAACAGTATCAAGACGAAGTTGAAAAAGAAATACAGCTACACTGGAATAACAAATTAAATGCCGATCTGGAAGACAGCTGGAAAACGTTTAAATGCATCATAATTAGAGCAGCAACAAAGATATGCGGGATAGTACGATACAAAAATAAGAAAAAACACACACCGTGGTGGAGTAGTGAAATTAAAACGGCAGTAAAAAGAAAGAAGGAGTTATGGAAGAAATATCTTCAGTCGAAAAGAAATTATGATTACGAGATGTACAAAGACAAAAGAGCGCAAGTCAAGAAGCTAGTTAAGGACGCAAAACAGAAGTCGTGGGAAGATTTCGGTCTGAAAATGGAAGCACAGGGACAAGGAAATTCCAAACTGCTTTATAGAACGCTAAAAACAATAAAGGAGAGAAACAATAACAAACAACAATATATTAAGAGCAAGGAAGGAACGTTGATAACTTCGGAGGAACAAATAAGAGACAGATGGTACGAGTATTTCAGTGAATTACTTGAGTGTCCAAATTCAACAGAACAAACCGTGCAAGTGGAAAGAAATGATAGTGGCACAACAGTAACAAACACAGAAACAAACATACAACTCGAAGAAGTTACCTATGCCCTAAAAAAACTCAAGGTAGGGAAGGCTCCGGGGCAAGATGGTATTAAGCCGGAAATGCTGAAGTATATGGGAGATGCAGGTATAACGGTACTGCATTCAATAGTGAGTACAGCATGGGAAATAAAGCAAATTCCCGAGGAATGGAAATTGGCAATAATAGTACCACTACTAAAAAAGGGGGACGCTACAATTTGTAGCAACTATAGGGGGATTTCTCTACTGTCAGTGGTAGGAAAATTATATGAAAGAATATTAGAATATCGTTTACGAAGAGATCTGGAATCAACACTTCAACAGAGCCAAGCTGGTTTTAGAGCGGGGAGAGGCACACAAGACTGGATATTCAGCATAAGGCAGATTTCAGAAAAAGTTCTTAATGGTGACGGAAAGGTGTATTTATGTGCAATTGATTTGGAAAAAGCATTCGATACTCTGCCAAGAAAATGGATATGGGAAGCTTTACAAAACCGAGGGGTATCCGTGGAATTAGTGAAAGCAGTTAGAAGCATATACATAAATACCAAAAATACAGTACGGACTATAAAGGGCAATACTAACGAATTTATTACGCGGAAGGGAGTGAGACAAGGGGGAATTCTGAGTCCATTACTGTTCATATTAGTAATGGATGAAATATCTCGAAAAGTCCAAATCAGAGTAAAAGGATGCAGAGTGGGCACTAGACATTTGTTACCTATAATAGTTAGAGAGTTTCTATATGCCGATGACTTGATGGTAGTGGCGCATAGCGCAAAAGAACTACAAGAAGCTGTAAATATCTGGAAAGCAGTATTTGATGAGTATGGTATGAAAATAAATACACAGAAAACTGAAATAATGGTAATTACGAGAGGTGATCCAGACGTGAAAATTAACATCGATGGGCATGACTTAAAACCAGCGGAAGCATGAAGTATCTTGGGTCACTTATAGACTCAAGGGAAACACGGAAACCGACATTAACAACCGAATTAAAAACGTGTCGCGCTTGTATAATGCACTAAAATCGGTTTTCTTAAATAAAAGAGAAGTGAGTAAAATAACAAAGGTGAAAATTATAATACGGTTTTTGTACCCGTGTTAATCTACGGAAGTGAGTCGTGGGTTTTAAATAAAAGACTAAAGAGTAAAATAACGGCCGCCGAAATGAAAATACTAAGGAAAATTGAAGGTGTTACAAGACTAGATAAACTGGAAAATAAAGTGATAAGAAATAGACTCGAAGTGAAACCATTATGGACAAGATAACTCAAAGGCAGCTGGGGTGGTTCGGCCATTTGGTAGAATGGGAAGTGATAACTTAGTGAAAGAAATATGGGAGGCAGGATCGGACAAAAAGAACAGGAGAGGACGACCAAAAAAAACTTGGAACCAAGAAATCGGAGATATATTAAGGGCAAGGGAATGCTCATGGAAAGAAGCAAAAAAACTGGCCAAGTCAAGGAAAGAGTGGAAAGGTTTTGCTATGGCAAAACAAACCCCAACACCTAACGGTACTTAAGGGGAACGGATAAGTAAGTAAGTAAGTATTATTATATATTTATATTAGTTTCATGCAGTGTGAAGCAAGAACATTTATTCTACAGGGTGGGTGTTTACTGTGTGGACAGAGGATTGCTCCTTAACTATTCGAGACATCAAAACCAATTTTGGTATGGTGATACACGATCATTGGACCTACATTCTAAAAATATTTAGGTACAGTTGCGGCCCCTACAAACTCAGACATCGACTTTTGACACATTCTGTGATGGACAAGAAATTTTGGTGGCCTGTCATTCGCTTGGCACTGTTTATGTTGGTGGCACTGTAAGTCTATGTCAAATCCAAGATTAGTAGGTTAGGTTTGCGTCAGTTTTGACACAGATTGACACGAAAACCTAACCTGCTAATCTTGGATTTGACATAGACTTACAGTGCCACCAACATACACAGTGCCAAGCGAATGACAGGCCACCTAAATTTCTTGTCCATCACAGAATGTGTCAAAAGTCGATGTCTGAGTTTGTAGGGGCCGCAACTGTACCTAAATATTTTAGAATGTAGGTCCAATGATCGTGTATCACATACCAAATTGGTTTTGATGTCTCGAATAGTTAAGGAGCAATCCTCTGTCCACACAGTAAACACCCACCCTGTAGAATAAATGTTCTTGCTTCACACTGCATGAAACTAATATAAATATATAATAATATAAATATATAAATATAAAGTAAATGTTTGTGTAGTGGTGCAACCAAAGAAAAAACTGTTCTTTTTAAAGAAAAAAACCTGTTTTTTTTTGTAAAAAAATCAAGGCGCTCTGGTTTTTTTTAAATACTTTTTTTTTCAGAATTAAAATGTAGTGAATAACAAGTAATATTCTTTGAAAAACAAAAAACAGATATTTCTAAATAAAAATAATACATTTCATAAGTAAAGTGAATTATAGAATTAATAGTAACAAAAAAAAACAAACATTTCTTTAAAAAAAATAATGCATTGCATTTCATAGCCAAAGTGGTTAGAGAAATTATAATAATGCAGAAATTACTCGCTAACAGACATGGCTAACTCCTCAATTGACTTGGAGTCAGTATCCATGCAGTTTACGTCGCCCATGTCACTGTCTGATGACTTTGATGAATCACTAACGTAATTTGATTCGTCCATCAGCTCGACAGTTTCAGAGCTGGGTCCAGCTTAAAACAACTTCCAACAGAGGGGGTGGGGCGGGGGTGCTCGCATAGACGCATGCATACGCTTTGCTGTTCTGTGAGTAATACGTAATACCAGTAGGCAGTAGGTATAAAATGTTACTTTTGTTTATTAAACATTTGTCTAGTTTGTGCTGTAGTCTTCTTGAACTTTAAAGAGCATGTAAAATCAAAATACAGTACAACCTCGTTAAGTCGGATCTCCAGGTAACCCTGACCGGTTTAGGAAAACGTAAACAGAAATTAACAAGCTTTTTCCACAAAAATTAGACATACATACACACCTGTACAATCAATAGTTGTATTTTTTTGTTGTATTATGATGTGTCAATATTTTAAAAGTGTTTTTCTCCATAATAAAGGAAATTATTGAAAGTATATTTTCATTTTTCATTTTTTTTCTGCTCTCTCTCTCCGGCTAACCCGGATTTTCGATATGCCGGATCGGCTGCGGTCCCGACTGGTCCGACTTAACGAGGTTGTACCTTGTACCTACTGTAAGTTTAAATTTTGTTGTTTGTTTACCTACCAAAACGTGCCGCCAATTACAAAAATGAATAAAAAACAAAAAAAACAGTTTTTCTGGGTTTTTTAGGTTTTTTTATTCCATTTTTAAAAAAACGCGTTTTTTTAGATCACTATGTTTGTGTGTCAAGTAGGACTAAAAATTTTGCTAATAATACAAACTCAAATTAACACATCTCTAGCTATTAGGGTGACCACCTCTCAGGGTTTCACCCGGAGTTTCAGGGTTTCAACACCAAATCTCCGTACTCCGGGTTTTGTTATAATTTCTCCGGGTTACGCTGATTTTGTAATAATGTCTAACATTAACATCAATGTAAGTCGGTTATATTAATAAAAATAAAATCGCCACAAAAAAAACTCGCGTGGGGCCCGAGCGTATAATCTTTGATTTTATTGTAATCAAAGGTATAATATTGTAGTGCTTTACTACTATATTGACTCTATACATACTATAAATAAATAAAATTGATCCACTACATAAAGCTTAGTTTGAGTTTTATTGCCTCTCTCTAGCTAATTAAAAATGTGATTATTTAATTATGCTTCACTGTAATAAAGGTATGTTGCTCTTTCTATACTCTATCTATAACTTATTAAAGCTTTTGCGCCGACTAGCAATTTGAAACTCCTATCTGCAGGGTTGGATTCTTACACTGTTGGTGAATTTAACCATTGTATGGCAAATTCTCGATTCTGACGAATGACAGATAACCATAAAATATTTAACCCCAAACAAAGCTGTTCGAAACAGAAAATTTAGCCTACGTTGACAAAAAATTCACCAACAATCAATCAGTTGACCTCAGGTAAATTACTTTTATAATAATCAAGTTTGGCTAACGTAGAATTGGTTTTTCAAGTGCAAAAGGCCGTCTCTAGGTGCTGCCCTTTGCTGTCTGCTTCCCGCAGCGCCCAATCTTGAAGAATCTCGGCTCTAAAGGACGAACTCGCACAGGCTATGATTGGAAAGGACGCCAAGCTCGTATCTGCTTCCTGCAATATTTCAGCTACTGCTAACTGCTTTTCCAATTTATTCTGGAACTGCACTCCAGAACACTGCCAATTTAACTATAGCTGGCTTCCACAAACAGGCAAATAAATAAAACGCACAACTGGGCATAAAATATTTACTCTTATCAACAAAATTTATTAAAATCGGGTAGCAAAACAGCACACAAGCTTTCGGCTTGGCTTCCCCAACATAAAAAATACAAGCGATTCCCTAGGTTACCATAGCAACATGATTTACAATTGTTTATCTGTACGTGTACATCATCTGATCTTAATTTTTAATTGTTTTTGTAAATGTCATTCAGGAAACTATAACCTCACAATTGGTCGTACTTTTCACTTTTAGTTAATAAACACTAATTAACACACTACCAGCAATTTCTTGTAATCTTTAGTAATTCTCAGGTTGCTTCTTATATGCTCTTTGCTGCCTTCTTGCACTATTTTCTAATCCCTTTAGCTGCGTCGTCGATTGTTGGCACTTCAATATGAATGCAAACCGTCTGTGTTGATGTTTTGTTTTGAATACATAGTAGAAACAATGCGTGTTCAGTACGACGTACGATATAGACAAGTATTTCAGTTACACCTGGCATTATATTCGCTAATCATTAATAGAAATGAATAAAAACATGGTTTTTATTTGCTTTATTTTTGTTTTCTATAAATATTCTGCATATATGGTTGCAGAAAACCCTTTTTTACTTATGAGGGATCTCAGGGTTAGTATAAATTGAAAAGTGGTCACCCTACTAGCTATACTCCTTCATTGCAAGTATTTACATCTGTTTACATTCAAACAACACTGCATCCAGTTGCAGAGTGCCAAAACCAAAGGATTGCAGTGTTAGAGACCAGTTGCTGGATGCCTATCTCTGCAGAGACATGCAGACTGTAATAGAATAATTTACTAACATGCAAATGATTCGTTATCTTGTTGTTAGTGAATATGGATCAGTTTTATAATTTCAATTGTATTAAAGCACCAGCCTCTACACCGCAAGGTGAAATGAGGTTATCGATAATACATACATACATACATTAATTTAATTTTTTTTAAACTTGCTCAATTTAATAACAAGTAAAATAAAGTATAAAAATGGCTGACTTGAAATTTACCTTTACCATTATCCAAAATGATTCCAATTAATAGTACGTTATTTGCAGGGCTGTAGAGTCGGAGTCGAGGAGTCGGAACTTTTTGGGTGGAGTCGGAGTTGGAGTCGGTATAAATTACCCGACTCCGACTACCACTTCATAAAAGTTTCTTTTTGTAAAAACTACAAACTATTTGAACGACTGTACTACTGATTATTTAAAAACCCAGACCCAGGGTTGATAAAAATCACGATTTTCATTATGTTCTTATTGTTAATTTATGATTATAAATAGCAAATATTAAACAAGATAATTATGTAATTTATTATAATCAACCACTTACCCCAAACCTTGGAAAATTCGTCATGAGCCGGTAAAGTTTATCATGTAGATGAAAAGGAATGAGGGGGTGGGGGTTATCAATATTCTAGTACTGTCGGAGTTGGAGTCGGGAGTCACAGTTGGGAGTCCGATTCAAACTACTAAAATATCAGGAGTCGGAGTTGGATTTTTTTTTACCGACTCCACAGCCCTGGTTATTTGTCAGAATTTTCAATCGCCTAATTATTTGTAATAATTTATTATGTCACTAGGAGCAAATGTAAGGTTGTATATGCTTCGCCCAATCAAATTTTGCTGCGAATAACATACAATTTTATTTCCAACGTGTGAAAAACCAGGATTGATATAATTGTGATACATTGAAATAGTTTTTTAGACGACTACATATGTTGACAGAAAGTTGACAATTTCATACACTAGTACAATATTATATCGTAATAGTCATATTGTAACGGGACAAAGTTAGTCAAATAATCCAGACGCTCTTGCTTTATTTGTTGCTACAAACTCAGACATCGACTTTTGACACATTCTGTGATGGACAAGAAATTTAGGTGGCCTGTCATTCGCTTGGCACTGTTTATGTTGGTGGCACTGTAAGTCTATGTCAAATCCAAGATTAGCAGGTTAGGTTTTGTGTCAATCTGTGTCAAAACTGACGCAAAACCTAACCTACTAACCTCGAATTTGACATAAACTAACAGTGCCGAGCGAATGACAGGCCGGCCTAAATTTCTTGTCCATCACAGAATGTGTCAAAAGTCGGTGTCTGAGTTTGTAGGGGCCGCAACGGTACATATAGGGTGATTGACAAAAATATGCCAACCCAAACTTGTGTTTTTTTAAATAGAACATCTTGTATATTTTTGCATATTTGGATTCCCTGTTACATTTGGAATAAAAATGTATAAAGTTGTATCTGTATCACTAACCGTTCTGAAGGTATTGTCACTTTAGTACCAAAATAGAGTCAACTTTTGGAGCCACGATGATAGCGCTGTCATCATGATTTTCTAAATGTTTGCACCACCGACTATTGATGATAATAGTCTACTTACAAATACGTGGCAAATTTTTCGAAAAAGTGTAAAACTATAGACAGGGTGTATACTAACTCACAATTTGAAAATTCCCTGACTTTTCCAGGTTTTCCAGGATTTTTCAATCAAAATTCCAGAAGATTTTTACATACATACATACATACTCTAAAAGTAAATTTTTACGAGAAAGTAGAACAACACGCAAGCTATTAGATAAACGAAGACATGTCTAACGTACATACACCTGCTGCCAAGAAGCTTCCCACACGGAGCCTGATTTTGCGCAATTTGAACGTACTTATTACGTTTACATGATGCTCTGGAAGCAAGACAAGACCAGACCTTTTTTATAAATTAAGCAAATTCCCTGACGTTTCCCTGATTCCAGAGTTAGAATGTAATTCCCTGTTTTCCAGAAAGTATACACCCTGTATAGAGAATAATTAATTTACGCGAAATGCAATTTTTCTCAATTTTTTCAAATACAACACCCTGTATATGTTTTCATATGTGGATTCCCTGTGAAAAATAGATACTAATTGATAATAGGTGTCATAACCATAAGACGAATCCTTCTGGAGATATTGACGCTTTTATATGAAAATATTGAAATACAGAACAACAAAAACCAGAGCAAATAATTAATTAATAACTAAAGAATAAAACAATTCTTTACACCTAAAAAATAAGTTGAACAAGTAAACATGAACGAAGAAAACCAGAAATTCAAATTAAATGTTCAAAATGCTGACGACGCCTAGCTAAACAATTGCTTAAATATAAGAACGTGAATTAATTACAATAAAATCTTATTGAAATTGATTAGCCTGGTTTTAGAAAATCTAAACACTTTCTGCTGGGTAAATTTTTTGTTTTTCTTCCCTCGTCTAAAAGACGAAGAAAGTATTGTAAAACACAAAAGATCCACATAAAACAGTTTTTTACAAAAACGTAACAAACGATTTAAAAAACAAAAAATCAACATGAACAAAGAGTCTTTTTACAAGATAATTTAAGAAAAGATTTAAAAATTAAACATTTTTTAAAGCAGAAAACGCAAGAACGGATATAAAAAACTAAAGATTCACATGAAAAAAGAGCTTCTAAAACAGAACGTCTAAGAAAAGGTTGAAAAAAACAAAAGATCTATATGAGAGTTTTAAGCAGAAAACGTAAGAAAAGATTTAAAAAGTAAAATATCCATAGAAAAATATCTTTTAAAGCAGATAACGTAAGAACAGATACAAAAAACCAAAGATTCACATAAAAAAGAGCTTCTATTGTAATTTTTAATAAGCTTAATACTTACATCATGTACAAGACTGATTAAAAGTAAATAAATAATTGTATAAATGGGTTCATTGATTGTAGTGTTTTGCCCCCTATAGTAATTCGCACATCTGCAAGTAAAGTTATTTATGGATAGCTTTCAGTAGGCATGAAGACTCAAATCTGCAAGTTAGGTTCACCGACATGTTCATATTTAAACTCCCGCGTTACGCCACTGGCTGTGAAATTAAAAAGCAGCAACGCGCAGACTCACTACGCTGTCAATTTATCTAGCAACAAATTGAATTTTCGTGCGGTTTGTTTCTGGTGTATTTACAAGTTAATTCAAAGGCAAATCTATGAACAAATTATCAGGTAATTCGAATCTCACGCTTTATTAAGCGTCACTAGTCGTGTTTGTTTTTAGATCGTTCACGGCTTCCTTGGCAATTCAATTGTTTTGAACGCGTCCTTTCATGTGAAAAAACATAACTTCAACTTATATTTTTACAATTTCTAGACCTCACGCTCTTTTTTAAAGTATTGTAAGACTGGAATCGGCTTCCTCTTATAGGGCTCGTTCCTCATGGTAAGTTTCGAAACTCTAGCACGGATATTTGCTTTGCAACACTAACCTGACCTTTTTTAGGCTGCGGAAACTGGCTCGGAACCGCTGCTCCTGATGCTAGCTGCTGGAAGCAGAACCCTAGGATGGTGGAACTGCTGCGGTGTACTCCTACACGGTGCGCGGACGTGGTGCTACCAAAATTTCAAACGCCTGACCTCAATTGTGCTCAAAATCTGATGATCGTAAACTTCTCGTCGTTGGTGAAGTGGTTCGGAAGGTGGTCGCAGATGAAATAATTTTTCGGTGATTGATTTTCACACCCACATTCTCACATATGCACTACGAACTCCTGATCACGATGGTATAATTATTTTTAATTTATTTCAATTGTAAATGGCTTAAAACTCAATTAATCTGGAGAGACAAATTAGACTGTCTTGAAATAATTTTTATTCAATTTTTTCTCCCCTGATGGTTAACCAAGTACAAATCAATTACTTATAAACTAAATTTTAACTTATAAAAATGTACAAAATCTTAATTCTAAAATTACTGTTTGTCCACGTTCGTATTTAAACTAGGTTATAGCGCCACTCGCTATGTTTTATTTGGATTGTCTGTTCACTTATGTCACTTCACTGACTCATTTTTTTAAACACCAATCTCGTTCATTTCCTGTTGTGTGAATTTCTTGTATTTTATAATAATTGTTTGCTTTTCACCATTCTTCAAATATTACAGTTCCATTTTTTTATAGCCTTATTTGATCTAGTATTGTGCTCTTTTTGCACTGTATTGGGAACAAACTGTCCTTACCTTTATTTAAAAAGTTCATAGAACTGTACTTATTCAATTATACTGACATGTAAATTTATTTAACACGCATGTAATAAACCCTTTGGTGATAGATTTGTTGAATTTTGATTGGCTTTACTTTGCACCAACCTCTTAATTTATGCTAATTGATATTCCTGTGACTCTAACTTACGAATTGAGCTCTGCCTTATTGCCATTTATTCTGAAGTAATTCCATTTAATATCGGCAATGCTTTACCAACGCAGTTATGAATTCAAATTTCTGATGTAACTTCTTGCAGTTGCCTGATTTACCCCAGCTCTGTGATTTATTGACTTGCTTTATTTATCTATGCTGCAAGCAGAGTTGAGTATCGGGCTAAATACCATCTCAATCGATCGAATAAGAGCAAGGTCCGTGACAGTAAAAATGAAAACAAAATTTGCATGTGCAAGCCACAGAGAAAGAAATACAGCAACGAGCGTTAGGTAGGTAGCGAGTGCAAAGTCGGTTTAGGGCAAGATTTTTAAAAATCCTTCAAAGTGCATATGCACATACCTAAGCCGTAGTTAATTCATGAATATACTTTATTGTCAACAAAAACCATGAGGTTGTTGTCTGAGTTCTATTCCATGGCCACCTATTTACAGAAGCCGAAACTATGTCGAACGCTTTCGAAACTCCCGGCGACCAATCCAATTGTAGGACATTTCGGCAGCAAGTTTAAATTTCTAAAAATGTATTTTGGGTTACATTTCTAAACCACATGGAGGACCTCTACAAAAATATTTATTTTGTAATTAGTTGTAAATTTGAAATGTACATAATTTTCCAGAAAAAAAAATTACATTTTGGGAGCCATTTACAAAAAAAAACCATAAAAAGCCATAAAAGTCCGCATGTAACAACTTCATTAGAAATTGTAAAGTACTTTAAAATAAGTTCCTGAATTTTAGCCTTCTAGGTCAGAGGTTCCCAAACTTTTTGGGCCAAGGACCCCTTTCCCAAAAATAGTTGATACCATAGACCCCCGACTGTAACTCGTTCTTTTACTTGCTTATAGCACCTTTGACAATAACTGGTTTTCCATAATTTGATAAGATCTGATTTTTTGGAGTCGATGCTATTTGTAAACGAGGGTAAATTAAATGACACGTTTCCAATCGCATTGAACAAAGCAAGTTCGGGCGTGCAAAAAAGTTGTTTCAACATGCATTCGTCCTGTACATGTCCAAACTCGTGTACCAGCAGTGTGTTGACACAAACCTAGCTAGTTACAATTTAATCTACTTAAAGTAAATTTTGTGATGTGTTAATTAGTACTTACAATATACTTGACCATTAAGTTAACATACGATAAGTTGATATTGAAAGATTTAAATAACGGCCTGTTTGGGGGTCGATTTTCAAATGCCTTCGACCCCCATTTTTATGCACCGAATTTATCGACCCCTGAGAGACCACTTTGGGAATCACTGTTCTAGGCCATGTCATTTTCAAATGCAACCTAAAAAAATACGATGCTGATAGTCTGATCTGCACTGTTAAGAATAATAACCATATTCCTGTAAACTTCTTTTGTTACACCCACTGACTAACCAATACTATCGTCTCTCAAACTATTGCTGTATTTAGGTTTTTAATGAAAAAAAAAAACCGACAAATACCCTCTTGAAATCTCATGAGCACGACCTAAAATTAGTTTCGGCCTACAAGTCTAGGAAAATGTTTAGTGATAAAATGGAAAGACATCAGTTTTTTGTCCACCATACAGAAGCGACAAATTGTCACCATACAAAAAAGACATGGAAAGACATCAGTTTTGTATCCACCATACAGAAGCGACAAATTGTCACCATAGTACAAAAAAGACGAGTCCAGAAGAAACTTCTGGCTATTCAAGACTACAATGACACTATGGGTAGTGTAGACTGTGTTGACTACTATTATGCAGATAAAAAACTGCTGCCATTTTCCAGACGTATTGCCTGCTACATAAAAGAAGAATAATCCAACAAGAGTATGTACAGTATGCAGTAAGAAAAAGGACGTCAGAAAACAACTTTGTCAAAAAATTAAATGCACACACGCAATTCTATTAAAAAAAAAGTAAAAAAGAGCCAACATCAAGACTTTTTTAATAAAACGCAACATGAAGGAAAAATGGTATGTTAAATGGTTAATAACATAATAACTGTATCAAAATATTATGACAATAGAAAGTTACTGCATATTTAAAAACTGAAAATATACTCACTTAACGTCAGATATACAGGAATGCTAATGCTTCTGTCAGTCTTAACTCCAAGAGCTCGCACGTTATCTAAGCCGCCAGGAAAATCGTTGTCGAGTTCATCTACAACTGTCATAACATTCTCAAAAATCTGCTCCTGGTTCATATTTACGTGGCCAACTTGCACTTGAAACGAATCACTTTTGGAATGAATCTTCATCAGCGTCGTCCTCAAGGCCTTATCGATGCGATCTTTAAGTTCCCCCTTCTCCATATTAACGGGTGTGGGCATTTTGCGCTTGTCCAAAAATATTTTACCCAGCATATGAACCACATACCCAGATATCCTCGCATCCACCAGAAAATGGTCATAGAGGCCCAGAAGCTTCCTTTTTAGCTCAAACTCATTGCCGTATTCCGTCCTGAATTGGTGATAGGGCATTATGGTTTTTATGCCGGTGACTCCATTCTCGCGCAACAGATCCTCAAAGTATTCGATGGTCTCCTCGTGCTCCTTTGCCTTGAACATGTCCTTCACGATCAGGCATACTTCACTCTCGTTTGTCAGCATGGAGTGTTGCAGCGTAAAGCGAATTTGGCGATTGGGTGTGTTTGGAACTTTTATAGCTGTGACTTGCAAAAAAATAGGCCTCTCGTCATCTGCGAAAAGCTCAGTCTTTTTCGACTCTGTTGCCACTTTCTCTACATACTCGAAAAGAGCCGTAACGCCACTTTCAACTTGTTTCCGATCAACAGGACTTTGGGCTTTCACAAAGCTTTTCATAAACGACTTCCTATCATCATCACTCTCGTCCTCTTCAAGGTTTGGCTTTTTATCGTCTTCTGTTTTAAGAACCACCCGATTCGACAATTTCTGTTCATTAGCGTGTTTCGCTTCTAACTTCTTTAAATTGCCAAAAACTTTCTTTGGGTCTTTTCTTGGCGTTGCGTTAATTTCCTTCTTAATTTTAGCTACTACTTGTGAGTCCTCCGAAAGCGGTTTTTGCTTTATTACCTTCTTAAGTTTAGATGTTACAACAGCCTTCTTTTTCTTCATTATTTTTTCCTTCATTTTAGGTTTTTCAACCTTTACAATTTCTTTTTTAGCTTTTACCATGGTGCATTCAAAATTTTAAAACATTGCGAAAACACACATTAGGATACACGTGAAAACATTGAGGTTATGCTTCTTTCAGTTTACAGAAAGGTCTGTTCACAAATTTGTCCTTTTCGAGAATCATACGAGCACAACGATTAAGAAAATTATAAACTAATGTGCTATTCTATTACTATTGTATTAAAAGATTTGACGATATAATCGCAATTTGTTATTTATATCTGTGGATATTTCTATTCAAATTAACCCAATACAACTGTCTGTTAACAGGCCTTTAAACTTGCAGTGCAAGCAACATTCATTATTTAAAACCCCTGTAGTAATAACCTAAGATTTGATTTTACATAAAATTTTTGAATTCTTTGATAAATAGCTTGTCTTGCTTAATTTTGATGTCTTCTATAATGAATAAGCAGGAAATAGATAAATGGTAATTATTGATAACTTTGCTAACGTTCTTTACACATTTTACTAAATTAACCTCAATTATTTGAAATGTCAACATCAACATTTCAAATGAATTTATTAATTCCAGGGCAAAAGTACTTATGGAAACTCATAAAAATCCTATAAAGAAGTTGGATCAGCTGGGAAGCAAGTTCTTTCTACCTACCGGAAGTGCAGAGGAAAACGAATTAGTTAGCAACTCCTTAAACTCCTTGGCGAATGCTTTCAAAACTCAACGAGTGGAGCGACGGTTAGTGTATTAAACCTTAGAAATGTATTAGAAACTACTACATCATACTTGTCATCTAGCTGTGCCAGGTCAGCAGCCAACTGGTTACCAGAACAAAAACTGGTTGAAATTGTGAAAGGTGGTGGCATTCTGAACAACTTCGGATTTGCCAATAAAAACGGACGGTTTTTACATCCTGAAGAAGCTTTATTTTTACTTGAGACCGTAGGTTGAACAACTTTGTTATTTTATAGGGCTGTACATTTTTTTTTAGAATCGCCTTGAGTTGTTCTGGAATGAAGTTCCCATGAGTATTCAACAAGCATATGAGGTTATTTTAAGCGAATGGGACTATGGCTTGTCGAAGTATTTAATATATAAAAAGTTGGCACTTCAAGGTTTCCGTTTGCTGAGAGCGGAACGTTTGCAAGCAAATAATAGTGACGAACCGAACTGTAAAAAACGTAAAATTGCTAAAAATAACACCTGTAGTGAAATGTCAGCAGAAAGTTCACATTTAGAAAGCACCAAAGCACGGTCAAACGAATTATCCAATTTAGCTCATGATATTTTTAAAAAGGCCAGAGAGGCAGGTCCTAAGCACATTGAACTGGAACAAAGCCAAAACAGCAATTATAAAGTATTTTTGCCCAACAACAATAATAGAAAGAATGCAGATTTTAATCTTTACATCAGGTATGATTGTTTAGAATAATTCAGAACTGATCTGCAGTTGTAATTTTTAGCGAGAGTAAATCTGTCGACCCTAGTTTGGGCTTTCTCAACGATAAAGCCGTTGTAGGATACACCACTTCTGAGTTTTCTGGGTGTTTTCGGTTTGAATCCGTTAATTTACCGAGCTTACACGACTGAAAATGAGATGGGTGAGTCAGTCTTCTAAATGGGCGCTCCCCTGGAGGTTTTCGGGTGTGGGGAATGCCTCTCGGATTCCTGCAAGTGGAATGAACAGTCCCAGGGATTCTACTTACCTGGGTGACCATGTTACATCAAACTTTTACTACACTACAGGAAACAATTTCAGAAAATCAGGAATAGCATATAAAGTTTATTGTGTATAGTACATTGTTTGATGACAATATCTTTGTATAGATTTCAGTTTGGACAATGGAAATGCCTTATTGCTTTGATATTGAAAACGAAAGAATTAAACTTTATGGTACAAAATATTACAACATGATGGTACCTATGCTTATAAACTATAATTAAAAATAACAAACAACGGCTAAATATAACAAACTTAATGGTATGTAGTTAATAACAGTAAACAGATGTTATAACACAAATAAGACTATTATTAATGGTAATGTGGAATGTCTTTTAACGCAACAGTTCAAAATAAAACTTTCTAACAAAAGTATAAAGCGGTGCAGTTATGAATGACAGATCAGTTTATATCTACATTTACTAAAATCAGTTCATATTGCCTTAATTACTTAGTGAGCGACTACCTCCACTTTTTTACTTTGATATGTCGTGCTAATATATTTATGAAGTGGAACGCAATACAGAAATAGTGTAACTAAGTAGACATATTGAACCGTCATTAAAATTTGTGGATCCAACATATCCTGTGAAATAAATAAATACAGGATGGTTTATTATTCGTTCTCTTCCCGTTTATTCTTTTTTTAGAAATTAAAAGTTTGAGAAAAAGATAAAGAGTGGTTGGCACAGTGTATTTATTAAAAAAGGTAGAAACAAATATTTTACACATTTAAAAAAATGGCTTTGCCATCAACTGTAATGAAAAAAAAATCCGAGTTTACAGTGTTTTGGGTTGCCTGTTTTTTTTTTGGTATCACCCTGTATTTGCTTCATTTTTAAAAATACACTGTGTTAACTAACTCCCTTTAACCCCCTTTCCTTCATATAAATTTGCTTAAAAATAAGCAGCTGCGTTGTAAGTGTTGGATCATTTTGTACGATGAGATGTATGTTTATTACCAAAAATATTTCCGCATTGTGTCTAATTTGCGCTACTCTATTAAAAATTAGCTTCCAACTATTCAAACTGCACAAAAGTGCACTGAATTAAACCATCATATAAATTACTTACAAGCCTTAGAGGTGTAAAACAAACAAAACAAAAATATCACTGGTGACGGACTATACAAACTCGGACTAAAGCTATTTTACCTAATACTGTAAAAACTATAGCTATCAGTGATTCTTTGTATAGCAGAGGTATTTTATTCAAATTGACTGCAGTGCAATTAGAGCTGGATATCTATTGAACAGTTACAAGAAAAAAAATTGTAGAGAGTACACGACAGAACTGGTAGATATGCAGCACTAATTTTAAATAAAAATGTGCAAAAATGACTAGTGACACTAAATATGTGAAGTAGCTATTGTAGTTACTTTTCAAACTAATTATTTCTATGACAATAGACTAGTTTTTTAAAATCAACTCGTTATTTTCAGTGAGCATTTCCTAAATAAACAGCAGCAAGTGAATGGAGGCTAAACACATCTGCACAAATCGAGTCTCCAAATGTTTTAAATTCTAGTAAAATTTCTATAAAACGTGTGTATAAAAGGGAAGTTCAGTTATTATCAGCACAGTTTTCGGATGCGAGTAAATAGGCTGGATGGGCCGACAAGATTATGGCTTTAATCAGTACCTGTTGTAGCTTAACCTAGCAAAATTAGAAAGTGATATGTGTCGATTGTTCCAATAAGTAAATGCAATAGCCTTTATTGTCATATTCAGTTATCGAGTGCACATCATGTTGAGTTACTGCTTACCAAAATTATTGCAACTTTGGTAATCACAGTATGGTAGTAATTAGTTTCAATCGTGCCTGATTATAACCATAATCTCTTCATTCTAATCATTTACTTCGCCAACCCTTACATCTGCTCAGCCACTTGTGGAACTATTCCCCCCGTAAATATCTATATTAAATTTTGGAAAATAATTAGATATTTTATTGAATTAGATAATGCTACAAGGATAGGCGTTTACCTTGAAAAAATCACTAGAAACAGAAACTTTATTATTATGGGATTGAGTGAAACAACATATGTTGAAGTTCAGGTAGAATGATAAAAGCATTCAAACAAAAATTCTTATTGTAAAAAATTAAAACTGAAATGTGGCTAAAGTTTTCACCAAGTGTTGGGCTTCATCGAGACTTACAGTAGATATATAAAAAAGAGTACGTTTTTTTTCTATATAACTGTCAGTGTTACAATGTTGGTAGACATGTGATTAAAACGCTAGGAAATTTTTATACCTCGTGTTGGTAGAACTTTTTCAAAATTATGGTAATGTGGCAATTTTGAATGTCAAAGTTTCTTAATTTGAATTCTTGACAAATTTCTTTTTTTAACATGGAATCATCATCATCAATAAAATTGGATAAAAAAAGAAATCCAAGAAATATTTTAAATGCAAAAATGAAGCAAGCGATATTAAATTATGACATATCTGTCAAAATGACAATCAGTTTTTTAGTGGAAGAAAAGAACTAAAAATCTATGTACCAACATTATTAAAACTAGGGACCCTGCAGGAATTCAACTTATCCCCTAGAAAGTTGACCTTGAAAATTATTATAGAAAAAAAAATGTACTTTATACTCCGTTCACATCTTTTTGGCATGAAGGTTGGCCATGACAGTTTCCCCAATATAGCTGTGTAAAATTACTTTGTTGTGTTTAAACGAGGTTTACATTTGAGGTTATGGTTATCAAATGCTTTTAGGTTAGAAAACATGACAAAACACCTTCAAATGCAAAGTTTCCATATTTAAGCAGAATAAAAAATGGAACTTAGTAATTTTTATGTATGTATCCAGTTTCAGTAATTGTGTAATTACAGACATTTTTAATTAAGTGCGTAGAAGGTCGTGGAATACTTCAGATTTTAAACATTTCTCCACATGTACTATCATATATAATGCAACTAGTGGATTCTTGATTATCAAATAATCATTTTTGTTTACACTAGGTAATTGTTTGGACTCGCGTGATTGCCTAAAACAATATATCGAGTGGAAACAGAAATGATTTGATAATCAAGAAGAAACAAGTTGCATTCGGCTAGATTATATCACGAGTCAATAAACAATGTTTGAACAGTTTATTTATAAATATTAAAAGTAAAGTACTTTTTTTTCTATAATAACTGTCAAAGTATTATAATGTTGGTAGAAATGTGAGTAAAACGCTAGGAAATTTTTATACCTTGTGTTGGTAGAACTTTTTCAAAATTATGGTGATGTGTCAATTTTGAATGTCAAAGTTACTTAATTTGAACTCTTGACAAATTTCATTTTTTTACATAGAATCAAACGTTCATTATTTTCAAATATTGTAAGTTTAATAATTAATAAATTTTGCAAATTTTACTATGCTGTTAGTTTTCCACTATTATGACATATCTGTCAAAATGACAAATCATTTTTTTAGTGGAAAAAAGAACTAAAAATCTATGTATCAACATTATTAAAACTAGGAACCCTGCAGGAATGCAACTTATCCCCTAGAAAGTTGACCTTGAAAATTATTATAGAAAAAAAAATTTACTTTACAGTTAATGTGGTTGTTATGACAATTGTACTGTCAGCAGATACCGCGATGTTTGTGAAGGCATCTGACTATCACTTATTAAAAGTTAGTACATGCGTAACTATGCATTTTGCCAATTTTTCATTGATTCATGTTAGAGGGAGTGATATAATCAAATTAAGTACGGTGACTTTATATGAGACAGTGGCGACAATCGAGTGTATTCGTTTTTATTGGTCGCTCGAATCGGCCGCCATTAAGAGGCAAAATTTGTTGATGCTTTTGTTCGTTTATACCAAATCGAGGTTAGCAGGTTAGGTTTTGCGTCAGTTTGTGTCAAATTCGAGGTTAGCAGGTTAGATTTTGCGTCAATTTGCGTCAAAACTGACGCAAAACCTAACCTGATGACCTCGAATTTGACATAGACTTACAGTGCCACCAACATATTATTTATACGTTGTGTAACCATGACCATTCAAAAACGTTCAATTTATTAAAGTTAGTAGGCCATTGGCCGCCATTTTGTGGCAAATTGTACCTATTGTCACCACTGTCTCTATCAAGTCTGTCAAGTGATAGTAAATTTAGAGGTTATGCAGGTTATGCAACAAAATAAAAATTACGGTTCTGTTCATGGGCAACTTAAAAAACAAAAATCCAAGGCCAACCTTCATGCCAAAAAGATGTGAACAGAATACACATCTCAGTCTCCAGAATTTATACTCTATTTAGCCAGTAACAAGAGTGAAAGGATATTTTTTCCTAATTTGGAAGTTTTTACTGACTAAAATCTTTTAGATTCTGATCATAATCATCTTATATATATATGATGTGTACTGTTTAGTTCTAACAGTTTGAGGACCTGTGTATAAGCTACTGTTTTGTAGTTCAAACAACTTCCAACTTCGTTCACTAATATCTTAGGTCACTAGATCAACACACTAAAGTGTAAGGTACCGCCATTAGTGATTTTTATATCTATCCTTGACGCACAATTTTCTCAAACTTGGGGATAAAAACAATTTTACCAAAATTTGACTATACAGCAGTGCCATTACACCAAAAAGAAAATCCCCAAAAACTAGTGTCTTCCCTACACAATCTTAAAACATATATTTAATAGTACAACTCTTACACACTTGGTGAGCTGTGCGCAAGCGTTGTCCGCGCGGTGGGAAAGTGGTCAAGTTTAAAATTTGCTTCTAAAGGCGGAGTTCAAATTCTCAGGCATGCGCACGAGACGCGTAGTGTTCAGAGTGAGACTATGTTGGCGCCGTAATGTTTTTGCCCGTTCCCAGACCCTACTACAAATATACTCGTAGAAGTAAAAATATATATGTCTAACAATAATTTGACTTTACAGCAGTGCCATTACACCAAAAAGAAAATCCCCAAAAACTAGTGTCATCCCTATTGCACTTCGGAGATTTGTATTTGTTACCTTTATCTTGCAATTTCATCACATTTTCACGCGAGGAATGGAATGGCGGTACCTTATACTTAGTGTATTAATCTAGTGACCTTACTAATATCAGCTCTTTGTGCAATTCACTGCCTAATTATTAATAAAAAAAAGAGGAGTCCAATCAAGTGTGGTCAACCTAGATCAATCAACCATATGCGTATAAGTTTTTATTCTTAAGTATTTATGGTTACAGAGTCTGCAATTAATGTATGAGGCAGCATTGTGCAGCTGTATTATCGTCATTTAGGCATAATAAAGACATTATTAAGTGTTTTTGTACTGTTTCAGTAACTTCAATGCCTATAACACTTTCCCTACCCTAACCAAGTCTCATAGCTGTAAAGGGCTCATAATTTACCTGTGCAAAGTAGAGTAATCGGCATAAAGAAAAGATTAAAGCAGCGAATTTAGCAAAGAATATAGAAAACTTTAGTGGATATGGTGACATTGGAATATTAACAAATGGGCTAATAGACGGAGAGCAAGCGACAAAAATAGTTGCGACATCGCATTAAGAAAATATCTCATCTTATTATACTCTCTTAACGTCACTGATAATTAATTCGGAAGTCTGGCTGGTTTCCGGTGGTGGAGAAAGCTGCAGCAGGGCGCAAAGTGGTAGAGATGACAGATAAAATAAACGTATCTGGCAGTACTGAAGTGTATTGTTGGTGGCACTGTCGGTGTATGTCCAATATGAGGTCAATAGATTAGGATTTGTTTGTTATTTGACACAAACTGACAAAAAAACCTAACCTGACAACCTCGAATTCGACGTAAAGTACGTTTCTTTCCTATAAAAATTTTCAAAGTCAAAATAAAATTGGCAAAACTGTCAGGTCAGGTTTTTCTGTCAACGACTTGTGTCATTTTGACATTTAAAATTAAATGCAAAAAAAGCAATTCTGAAGTGTGCAGAGGAACTGTTGGATCTGTTTACGAAAGATTATTTAAAAACATAACTCCTTTAATGCCAGATTTTAAATTTCCCACCAATTTTTAGTTCTAAAAAGTTACTAAAACAAATTCTACCAACATATATTTTTTAAAGGAATCCAAGTAATGCCAACATAAACCCTAAATTCTTTAACCTTCAAAATTTTTAAGGAAAAAAACGTACTTTAGACTGACAGTGCCACCAACACGAAACTTCAGAACTGCCAAACATATAGCACGTATCACAGGCGACTCTTATTACATATTTATTCGATCTCTCGGTATTTCATTTTCTTATGGTCCTTGGGGAAAGTATCCCCAGTAGATCATGTTTAGTTACAGGGGTGCCAGATCTCACGATTTATCGTGAGTTCTCACGATTTCATTGCAAATCTCACGATCTCACGATAAGGACTATTTAACTCACGATTTTTGTATCAATTCTATTTAAAATAATTTTATAAAAAATTAAAACAATAAATGATTAAATAGAAAAAAATGTTTGTTAGTCTTAATATGATTTAATGTATGTTGTCAGTGATTTTATCATTTCCCGCATTATCATCAAATACTGCTGCCATCTATGGTTAACATAAAGAAGTTGCAAGTTGCGGTTGAAAGCGGATTTAAATCTTCTTTCAAGAAATAGGTATTTACATAATTGCAAGATAAGCACAGATTTAATTAAAAAAATGAACAGTCAAGTACTTTATCCCTCCAAACCAGTCATCCCGGACTCAGATTCTTCAGATTCTGAGTAGTCGAACAATTTTTTTTCTGTATACTTAGGTCTATGTATATTCTATGTAGCCATATTTAGTTCATTTAACATTCACTTTACATTAATTAATTTTTTTTATTTATGGCATTTATTTAAAATGTTTATTATACAGACAAATCAATAAAAACACAATTAGGGCAGGCTGTGATATGTGTTATACGTTTGGCAGTACTGGAGTGTATTGTCAGTCTATGTCAAATTCGAGATTAGTAGGTTAGGTTTTGTTTGTTGTTTGACACAGACCGACGTAAAACTTAACCTGCAAATCTTGAATTTGACATAGACTGACAATACACTCCAGTACTGCCAAACGTATAACACATATCACAGCCTGCCCTAATTGGTTTTTTTATTGATCTGTCTGTAATTCTCTTGCAGTTATTTATGTAAGTATAAGCCGTTCACGACCTTTTTGGGACAGAGTTGGCTATGATTTTTTCTTTTCATGTTGGTGTAACTGATTCGATGATGCAGCAGATGAAACTTTTTTTTCTGTCAGTGTCTGTTCGACATTTTCTTGCCACCACAATGCCAGATTTATTATTTTAATATTCGTAAGAAAATAAATGATTTATCAAATGTGTAGAAATAATTTTAATTTCCGTCAAAGGAAAAGTCAAAATGCCCAAAATAAGTTTGTTACAACAAAAAATTTCCATTAAACAATACTACTTCCAATTTAAAAAGGACGGACCAAATTTAAAAGAACGCGAGTCGATGTGGAGACTAGAGAATATCCGGCAACAATGTACCTATTCAGAAAATATAACCTTAAACTGAAAACAACCTAACCTAACACAAAAAGTGTCAATTTCCATGAGGGAGTTTAGTTGCAACAGAGGTTCTGCCAACAAAATTACTAGATGGTCATAGCCTCACCTGACCCAAAAAGATCGTGAACGGCTTATATGTACAACTTATGTACTCAATGTTTAATAAATCTGAAACATATATTCCATATTTTATTAATTTTCAAATAGCTTTTTTTTTAATTTGCATCCATAGTTTCAAATCTCATCCATTTCCGAAATCTCACGATTTCTCACGATTTTTTCCGACGAAGCTAACGAATTCTTCTTGGCACGATCTGGCACCCCTGTTTAGTTATGTGAAACTAACAAAATGTCAGGTATACTTTTTAAAATTAGATTATAATTTTTGACATTTGACAAACACTCATATAGCTAAAAATGTTGTCAAAGATCAAAATTATAACCTCATTTAAAAATGATACATGACATTTTGTCAGGTCAGTTTCACCCAAGAAGACTATACTAAGGAGATGCAACTTCATATGACGGCTGTATATAAAAGCGGCTCTTATGTCGGGGATAGCCGTCGCGGCGCTGTCGACAGCGTGTACTGCCGTTCGAGAGTTGGAAGCGAGCTAAATTAACCTGTAATCGCGGTTAAAAGTCAGTTTACGGTTGTTAATCCAATGGAGTGTATTTCAAGTGTGTTATTAATTGTTAAAACATGGTCCGAATTTCCAGTTACACTCAGCAAATGTTTGACATTGACAGTTCACGAGTTTTGTGAATGAATAATTGTACACCACGGCCGCCTTACTTGTCAGCTTTTAGCGGTCCGCTTCGAAACGGGAGTTGCGTGTCCTTAGTATAGTGTTCTTGGTTTCACCTAATTAAACATACATTTCCGAAGAAATAGATATATCTCTACTTCTTTCCACCGCCTAAAACCAGGCAGACTTCCGAATTAATTATCAGCGACGTTAAGAGAGTATAATAAGATGAAATATTTTCTTAATGAAATGACGTAACTATTTTTGTCGCTGGCTCTTAGACTATAAGGGTCTATTTACGCATATCAGTGCCGTGTCAGTTCCGTGGTAGCTCCATGTCAGTGACATCCGCGACGTATCAGTGACGCCTATACACACATATCCGTACAGTTTGGTCAGTTTTCAGTCAGTGATTTTCCAAATAGCAATGTGGACGGATAGGGAATTGGCAATGATTGCTATAATTTGGATGAAGAGGAAGAGGAAGTGCATCATAATGCGAAGAAGCGGAACTGGGTAGGTATATGAGGCATGAAAGAATACAAGGTGTATTGGCGTATACTTTTAAAGCTAGACTGTCGGCTAAAATTAACTGTTAACACGTTTTTGTGTCAGAATAACTTTATTTATTTTTTTGTTGACAAAAAGCGACTATATGATTTTTCTAACAATATAAATAAAATCAATATATCCGCAACATTCTCCCAGCCTTCAAAATAAAGAAACGAAATTCCTTCAAACTCCCTTCATTCAGCACTTTTCAACAATACTAATTTTGAGATAGGCCTTCTGTAAACTCCAAATATTGTTTTGAGATCTACAACTCGAACATATCCATCTTTTCCTGGATAAGTTCGTAGCACTCTGCCTTTAGGCCATGAATTTCTAGGGCTTGTTTCATCTGCTAAAATGACTATATCCCCTTCTGAAATATTCTTTTTTTTATTTTTCCATTTTCCTCTTCTGACTAAGGTTGGCACATATTCGTGCAACCATCGCTTCCAAAAATGGTCTGCAAGACGCTGTGAAATTCGCCATTGTTTCCTATGAATGAACTCGCTGTCAGAAAAAATTCCAGGGCTAGGAACTCCACATGACTTTCCAATCAAAAAATGATTAGGAGTCAAACTTTCTACATCTTGACTATCGCTAGATACATAAGTTAAAGGATGGCTGTTAACGGAGTATTCTGCCTCTGCAAAAAGGGTAATGAGGACTTCTTCTTTGGGGCATTGTTCCTTTAAAATTATTTTTAAAGTTTCTTTGACCGATCGTACCATTCTTTCCCATACTCCTCCCATATGTGCTGCCGCTGGCGGATTAAAATACCATTGTATCTTACGAATAGAACAAAAATTTTGAATTTCTTGAACATTCAACTTCTCTTGCAATGCTATACGTAGTTCCTTTTCTGCACCCCGTAGATTTGTACCATTGTCAGAATATATTTCGGTTGGATATCCCCTTCTACAAATAAAACGTCTAATAGCCATAATTGCTGAATCTGTTGTGAGAGATGAAGCCATTTCCAAGTGCACCGCTCGCGTTGCCATACATGTAAATAATACCCCATATCGCTTCTCCCGTCTTCGACCAATTGTGACGTTCATAGGACCAAAATAATCCATCCCAGAAACCACAAACGCTCGGACTTGAGGTATAACTCGCGCTTCTGGCAAATCCCCCATAATTTGAGTTTCCAGTTTTGCATTATTTTTTCTGCAAATAACACATGCTCGCTGAAAATTTCGTATAGCGGTTCTCGCATTTAAAATCCAAAATTTCTGCCTTATTTCGTTCAAGACAACTTCCCTTCCCTGATGATTGTTTAATGTATGATAATGTCTTATTATCAATTTTGTCAATAAATGCTTCGAGTCTAGAATAATTGGAAATTTTGCGAAGAGACTCAAGTTATGAGCATTATTTAGTCTTCCTTGAACTCTTAAAATTCCATCTTTGTCAAGAAATGGACTCAAATTGAATAATTTGCTTTTTCTTTTCATTTTGGTTTGTTGCCCTGCAAGTCTGTTGACTTCTTCAGGAAAGCTTTCGTTTTGAGCTTGTTTGAACAGGGTTATTTCGGCATTTTCAATTTCCCTGACATGAAGCTCTTGCGAGTAAAACTGAAGATGTTCAACGCCTATTTTTTTCTTGAAAATTTCGATTGATCTGAAAAACCATGCAACTGCACGTACCAATTTGGTAAAATTTGAAATCCTGGAAAAACTAAATATATTTTGATATGCTGTATGAACGCCAACAAAGTAGACTTTTTTCTTCTCATCTTCAAATTTCTCCAAAGTGCTTTCAATTTGCCAATTTTCTTCATTTTCTCGAAGGAATCGTGGTCCATTGAACCATTCATCGTGCTTATCCATGTTCCATAATCCTCTAGTAGCTTCGTCAGCAATATTTAACTTAGTAGATAACCAATGCCAATTTTCAGCAGAAGTTAATTCAAGAATTTGAGAAACTCTGTTTGCAACAAAAGTTTTGAAAGTTTTAGGGTTTGAGTTTATCCAGCTTAGAACAATTTTTGAATCACACCATAAGCATGTTTTACTAATATCAATTGTATGACCTGTTAAAATAGTTTTTGCCAAATTTGCACCAAGAAGAGCAGCCTGTAATTCAATCCGTGGTACAGTCATGGGTTTGAGTGATGTTACCCGAGATTTGGCCATAACAAGAGTCGCAAAATTTCGTTCACATATTTTGACTCTAAAGTATGCCGCTGCTGCATACCCTTTCTGGCTACCATCACAAAAAACGTGCAATTGCACCTCAAGTGTATTGTTGTTCAGTCCATACCATCGAGGTACCTTAAGATTAGTTAACTTCTTCATGTCAGCTATCCAAATTTTCCATTTATCAAATAATTTAGGAGACAATTTTTCATTCCAGTCTAATTTCTCCATCCAAATTTCTTGAAGCAGAATTCTTCCTTGGATTGTAAAAGCGGCTAACATTCCAAGCGGGTCATATATAGACATAACAATTCTCAAAACTTCTTTTTTAGTTGGCATTGCGGAGTGATTAAGTATATTGTCAAATTTTTCCGTGAAACGGATAGAAAAGCTAAAAGTATCATCTTTAGGATTCCATAGAAGCCCTAATACTCTTTCAATTGTTGATTGTTCTATATTGAGCGACGTTTGACTTTTTGCACGTAGTTCAGGTGGAATCCCCTCTAGCAGATGCATCGAATTTGTAATCCAGTTTCGTATCTTGAAACCACCAAATGCATGTACCTCTATCACTTCTTTAACGACTTTGATAGCTTGCTGTTCGTTCAAAAAACTGTCCAGATAATCGTCCATATAGTGATGTTTATGGATAGCTTTGACAGCCTCAGGAAATTGTATAGCATATTCATCGGCATTTCTTCTAATGGCATATATGGCACAGCTTGGTGAACATATGGAACCAAAAATCATCACTTTCATCTTATAGACTTCAGGAGGAGACTTTCGATCTCTACCTCGCCACAAAAAACGCTGAGTTTCCTGATCCTCAGGCCTAATGCGAACTTGTAAAAACATCTCCTGAATGTCTCCAGACACAGCAATGGGATACTGTCGAAATTTGAAGAGAACATTTAATAAAGAATTTAGAAGATCAGGACCTCTTAAGAAATTATCATTGAAAGAAACTCCATTTGATTTAGATTTTGCATCAAATACGAACCTGAACTTATCAGGTTTGTTGGGATGCTTTACAGCGAAGTGGGGAAGGTACCAGGTTCTCGGTGTCTTTTTCTTTGTTTCTTCTGGGGGAAGTTTTCTTGCATAACCTTTCTTAAGAAAGTCTTCTACTTGTTTGCAGTATTTATTTGCCAAGATAGGATTGGTGTCCATATTTCTCTCCATGCTGTAAAGTCTTCGAAGCGCAGCGCTCTTGCTATCAGGTAATACTGCGTTCTCAGTTTTCCACAGCAATCCGATTTCCCAAGAACCATTATCAAGACGACGACACGTTCTTTCCATTATTTCAAGTCCTCTTTGATCATCTGGAGCCAATTTCGTCTCGTAAGAATTCTCAACACCCAGATTATCCATAAATACAGATTCTCGTACCAAGTTTTCAAGTTCTGCAGTTTCATTGTCTATTGTAGTAAAAAATGTGAATTCGGAATCAATGCGATCTCTAAATATTGTTGAATTTCCATGAATTACCCAACCAAGTTTAGTTCGAGAAGCTATTGGCGCATTTGGTGCACCCTGAACGACTTCTCGAGCTATGGTAAGATCGATATTATCTTGACCAATCAGTACACGAGGTTCGACATTTTTTAGTTCTTGAACCGGGATATTCATTAAATGCTTCCATTTCTGTGACATATTCTTGATGTTCATACTTTGTTGAGGTAGCTTGAGATTTGAGACAGTTCGCACATTAGATAGTTCGTAAATATCATCGTTGAGGGTACCTTTAATTTTGAGAGTAACTTTTCTTGAAAAATTATCCCTGTAGCTGCTGCAATTTGTCCAATACATGGTGAGCGGATTTACTTCACCTTCTGCTCCAACTTCATCTGCCAGTTTGCAATCAATCAAAGTAACAGTGCTTCCTTCATCGAACAATGCATACGTTTCAACGCTTTTATTTTTGCCAACAATAGTAATTGGCGCTACTCGAAGAATTACTGTTTTCAACTTTAAATCCACATGTAGAGTACTTGCATTTCCTTCGGGACTTGTCGATGACATTGCTTCATCCTGATGAAAACTTTGTATTTGAAAGGCGTTCTCACTCGTTGGATGCAGCAGTCTGTTATGGAATTTCTGGCAATTTTGAATTCCACATTTCTTCTTTTTTTTACAATAAAGAATACGGTGTGTTGAGACCAGACAGAAGAAGCATTTTTTATTTTCTTTCACCCACTCCCACCTCTTGATTACATTGAGGGATGTGAATTTCTTGCATTTGAAAATTGAGTGATTCGGTTCTCGACAGAAGACGCATTCTTTTACCTCATTTCCTTTTTCTGTGCTGGTGAAAACAGGATATTTTTGTCTTCTTGATCTATCTTGGTCAACGCTTGTGGTTGGTGGCTTGCACAGAAGATGTGCAACTGCTGATTCCCCTTGAAGCCAGTCTGAAAAATGTAACAGGGATGGCGGCGCAAATTTCTTCTGCAGAACTTCTCTTGCCCACTGATACTGGAGATTCACAGGCAGTTTTGAAACTAGTTGATTAAGGAGTTGTGGGTTGATAAGATATGCTTCCATTTCCATTGATGATGCTATCGCTGTCAGATTTTGAATGATGTTTGAAAATTTGATTATTGAAAGTGGTATATGATTATTTACTTGCCCAATGGACTTTACTTTGTTTATCATCGATTCTATTATAAATTCTGGTCTACCAAACCTTGTTTCGAGGATTTGAATTACTGTTGGCAAATTTTTGGGTGAAATGAATAACGATCTGACACTGTCTAAAGCTTCATCTTTGAGTGACTTTTGCAAACGAATCATGTTTTCTTCATCAGTAAAGTGGCATAACTCTGAAGATCTTCTATAAAGAGCTATAAACATTGGCCATTCTTCTACGTTTCCGCTAAATGTTGGCAATTCTTTTCCCATTATTTTCGGAAATGCGTTCCTGTTTTCATCATTTGACTTTTAAAGCTAGACTGTCGGCTAAAATTAACTGTTAACACGTTTTTGTGTCAGAATAACTTTATTTATTTTTTTGTTGACAAAAAGCGACTATATGATTTTTCTAACAATATAAATAAAATCAATATATCCGCAACACAAGGAATTAATTGTTAACTGGTTTTACATTGAGTGTATGACCTTCAAAAAAAATTGGTCCAAGGTACAACACTTTCCCCTATGTATGACTTTTGTATGTTGGTATCTGCTGCCACCATTCTGTGTCTAGTGTTTAGTTCTGCAACCTTAACTGTCTTCATATACTGAGTATCTCATCTAGAGTAAGTAGGTAATGTAATTAATCACACTCTTATGACGTAGCCCTTCTGCTTCGTATGTGATTTTGTATATACCTTTATGTGAAAACCAGGTATTTCCTATGATCCTCTATACAGAAGTCGAGCATTATCTCGTCATTTTCATTTATTTCTCCATGTGCACCCATTGTTTTGTGACCCATTTCTTTATTGTTTCTTCTGTGTGCATTCCAATCTCTCATAATGCAAACGTGTTTGTGTTTTGCATATTTTCTACTGCTTGTTGCAAATCTTCATAGAAGGGATCTTTGCCGTGTGCATTTGCATTTTCTGTTGGTTCGTACATTTAAGTGATTTCTACTTTCTCTTGGAGCTCTACATTTAATGACATAGAATAAGATTTAAGAAATACGTACAGACATGAAGACAGGAAGACGTAGACCAAGCAACATCTGAGGAGAAGTAGCCAGATCACAGAGCAATTAGAAAGTTCAGTGGGACAAGCTATGTAGATGGCACAGGATTGTAAAAGATGGAAGAAACTTGCTAACAGCATGTATGTGTGTACGTATAAAATATAGAACTTTTTTATAGTGTTACACAACACTATTCAGCAAAATCCATCTACAACGTATGAATGAACAATTAAGTCAACTAGTATTACTAGGTTATTGGGGGTTTGTTAATATTCTTGCACAAAGTTTGTAAACAAATTCTATATAAAAAAAAACGAGTTCCATCAATAAATCAGTATTTCATCAGTACTTTCAAAGCCATTATTACTTGGTCTCTGAAGCTGGAGACCAGCGATCTCCTATTATTAAGATCTACTACGAATAGAGTCACTGATACTCAGAATGCAGATCAGTACAAATTGATAATGTTACTTAAAATTCAAAACAAACTTCACCGAAAATAAAATGACAGTCAATTTTTTCACAATTATTCACTCCTTTTCCGGATAGGGTTCGGCTATCATTTGATATTACTAAGTTGTCTTACAAATGTTTCCAATTTTATAGTGTTTGTGAAGCTGAAGACTTGAAGCGGTTATGTGGCTATTATCTAAATTACCAGAACGGTGTTGCCATATATGCATGTGAGCTCGAATCTACTCTAATGAACTGGTAAGAATATAAAATATAACCTTAACAATGGGTGACTATTCGGCGTTGTGGTAAAATTATCATTGCTCTCTGCTGAAGAGTCGTCTGAGGAAGAGTAACAAGACCACATACACACGTGACTTGGATGTAGTACCTTGTGGTCTACGTGTGAACTTGGTTCATCCATCACCAAAAAATTCAAAATCCGATTTTATGGTGTTACAAATATCTGTTATTGCTGATGCTTGAGTTATTAAATGTGTCTTATGTATGCAATACGTGTAATGTAGTGTGTGGTCAGGTTACTCTTTCTCATAGACCAGTCTTCTACGAAGAGCATCGTTAATAATACACCACAAGTGAATGGAAGTTTAGACATTGTGGTTTGTGATAGTAGGTTAAGGACAAAACTACACAACTATAAAGAATCTGCATCTAGTGAATGTGATCAAAAACACTTTTCCTCTAATACAGCTGAACTTTTTGTTAAAACTGAAAATTCTAAAAATATCAGGACCACTTATTATATGGAGCATATTTCATTCATTTCATAATTACGACCACCCAAAATTGATCCCCGTCATTTGATAAAACCGGCTATTGTAAGGTCTGAAGTAATCCCGCAGCTTTTGTAGCACCACGGGGTTGATAAACGGATGGTTCCTACCTTTAGTCTTGCCTAGGCAGTGAGGTGAGCTGCGGCCCTCACTCTTAAACAGGCACGGGAAGCCTTTGGTGGAGTTGAAATAGAAATGCTTCTCATTGACGACGCGCTTCAGGCCCAGGAAATCTTGCACCCGCTTGAGCTCGATCGCAGGGTCCACCACCAAACGCTCGCCGCTTACGAACAAGAACTGAGACAAGGGGAAGCATTTCAACCAGCGGAATAGATACTTGGCGTAAATACCCAGCTTAATGGGGCCCCAGCTCGTGTCAATGTTGTTGCCGAGCGAGCCGTTCACAAAGACTAGCTCCTCGAAAGGCTTCATCTCGCGCTTCTTCGAAATTGCCTGGGTGTAGTCCGAAATGGAGCGGGTCACGGGGTCTCTAACTACGACTAAAAGCTTAGTGGAGGGATTCATGAGCTGCACTCGGCGTGGAGCTTCCTTGGTTATGAAGTACGAAGGCGACTTTTCTATGGTGATTTGACCCTCGAGGGTCAGAGGCATGTGGTGGCGGTACCATTCGAAGCCCTTGGAGTAGTGCTTGTCGAAGAAGTGCACCTCGCTGCCCGCAGCACGCACATCCGGGTGGATGCGGATGAACTCCAGCAGGGCCCGCGTGCCGCCCTTCTTCACGCCGATTATAAGGGCACTGGGGAGCTGCCGTGAAGGCTGCAGGCCTTGCTGGCGCAGGAAGCGATACTTTGGTGAGGCATCTGTTTCATTTACGGCTAGAAGGGGAACTACACGGACCGACGTCGTGTAATGCCAGCTGTTACTATCTTTTGGAACTAGTGGATGATGGTGCCACTAAATTAAAAAAGATAATTAGTAATTTTAAATGTCTGATGAAGTACAGTTGTTTGCTATTTAAATACATTTCTGGAAATTAGTATTTCAAGAAAACCGAAAAGATTACTATAAGATGGTGATATTTCATTTTTTATAGGCAAATGTGTGGAGTTCATTTAAAGGTCAATTTTAATATTTTTTTAAATAGAATATATCTACAAAAAAGAATATTTATATAGCAGTCCTGCTTGTAGGAGGCAATATTACCTTCTAATTTCTAAGATGGCAATACTCTGCAGATAGGAGAAACACCAAAAAACCCTAAATAATAATCAAGTGCGACATAAGGTAGGTACATCTACTAAAACAAGATGGTATTCGATTACTGTATCAGAGAAGACTAGAGGTGCCATTACTTGCCGTATCAATTGAAATTCGCATAAACATCGAATGGGAAAACATATGAGTAAAAGGAATTACAAAAAGTTTGAAATTAGGAGACCAAATGACATTCTCAAGAAAAATCTTTAAAATATTGAACTAAGAAATTGAACAAGCAAAAGCAGACACGAAATGAGCTTATTTATAATACCTATAGCAGAAACTGAAGCCAACTACAAAACCCAAAAGAATACGGTAAAAATACTAACCGGAAATGCACAGAAAATTGGGGAAGATCATAAGCAACATCGAAAATGATCAGTGGGACAGGCAACACCTTGCGTATAAAATAATGAGAACGCTAAATAAAACTAAGAAGAAACAAGCTATGAATATTTGAGAAGTAAGTAGCACTGTTTATGACAACCAAAGAAAATCTGGATTATAAGCCCAAGATGAATTTTGAGATGTTGGAAGAAATTAGTAGCTCAGACCATACGGTCGTCATAGTAGATACACGATTCTATGTGAAAAAACCAAAACCACCAGAAAAAGAATACCAAAAAAAAAAGATAGAAGAATTAAGAACAGAACAGAAAAGGCTAGAGTATCAGCATAAAATTAGCGAAATGTTAAAATAACATGAGAGAATGGAAGAACAAGGCAAGCAGTGGACGATAGAAGAAAGATGAGCAAAACTGAAAACTGCAATAATAAAAGCAGCCACAGAGGTATGAGGGAAAAAGAGAACTAGCCCAAGAGAAAAAAGAATAAAATGTTGGAACGAGGAGGTAACACAGAAGGTCAAAGAAAAGAAAATGGCGTGGAAAAAGTATTTACAAACGAAAAGAGAAGACGATAGACAGAGTTACATAACTATAAGAAACGAAGCAAAAAAACTAGTTAAAGAAGCAACGAACAAAGCATTGGAAAACACCAACAATACGGAAGAATTTTGGACGACATTCAAACACATAAGAGGAAAGTATGGCAAAACATCATGGTATATAAAAGATGCGAACGGAATCATAGTAACAGAAGAATTTAAAATCCTGGACACCTGGAGCAAATATTATGATAAAAAGTTTAAGGCAGAAAGAATGAGACCAAAGAGGGGAAATATAACGCAAGAACCAATAGAAATGAAGGTTGAACAGGTAGTAACCAAAGAAGAAGTAACAGAAGCAATAAATAGAATGAAAACAGGAAAATCGGCCGAAAAATATGAATGGTCAAGTATGGAAGGAGAAGAATGGTGGAATGCATCCAAAGAATATGTCAACAGGCCTGGGATGGAGAAGACATACCGAGAGATTGTTAGGAAAATATCATCGTACCATTGCACAAGAAAGGAAGCACGAACGAGTGTGACAATTACCGAGCCATTTGTTTATCATCGTGTAGACAGAAAATATACTCACGAATAATAGGGACAAAGATCAGATACTATGTAAAGAAGGAACTACAGTAGGAACAAGCGGCATTTAGGAATAATAGGCAAACACAAGACCACATACATACTATCAGATCAGCAGCAGAAAAGAAATTAGAAGAAGGAAAATCTCCCCTGGCGTTTATAGCCCTGCGTGCAGCTTTTGACACTATATCAAAGAAGATCTTATGGAAAGCCATGGAAGAGGCAAGAATACCCGATAAATTGATCAAAGTCACAAAATATTATACAAAAGAACAACAGAAACAGTGAGAATAAAGGCGAAGGAGTCCAAAAACTTCAATATGGAAAGAGGAATTAAACAAGGAGACTCCCTCAGTCTCCTATTATTTATCATAGTTATGGACCAAATACTGAAGGAAAGTAAATAGAGAGCACTGAACACAAAATTTGGACACTGGAGAATGGAAGACATAAGCCTCCAAAGTCTGGTGGAACAGCTATGCAAAGAGCAAGAATGGAAATAAACGCAAAGAAAAACAAAATAACGAAAATCAGTAAACAAACAGCTAACGATGAAGAAGACATAAATATCAAATGTGGACAGAATAGATTAGAGGTAGGGCAAGGGGGGGCAAGTGCGTTGTCGGGGCAACTGCGTAGTTGTAATGTATCTTAGCAACGCTTGCTTCGTGGATGCCTGTCTGATTACAGTGTCCTATTTGGGTTATTTCCCGTCCGTGACGGGTAGCTGGCGCCACATGTACAATCTATGACGGCATCAAGCGTTGTTGTCGCACCGCACAATTTGCAACTTACTAGATGGTAGTTGACGCGCTCCTCGAAAAACATTCGGTGTTCACGAAATTTTAGTTGCAGTGTGCTGATTTTTGGTAGGTACGATGCGTTATGTATGCATGCTTTAGTTCTTTGATGTATTTTTGCTTAAAATCAATCTCTACTTGAAGAGAGGCTAGTACGCACTTTCCCGCCAAATTTCACTAAGACGGGTTAGTGCGTAGTATGTTGGTGGGGCAAGTGCGGACTGCTACGCACTTGCCCCGTTTCACTGCACACTTGCCCCTTCGACTGCTCGTGCCACAATTATTTATTTCATATTACCTACTTTTTAGAAAATTTTCAACAATGGTGCGAACGTATAAGAGAAAAAGTCAGAGGGCAGTCAGCTGCTTGAAGCCGTGAACGAAGTAAAAATCGGCCGGAGAACCGTTTCGCAAGCCAGCAAAATTTATGCCATACCCCTAAATACGTTAATCGATCATATCAAAGGAAGACGTGGACAATCAAGTTCAACTTTTGGCAGGCCAACTGCCCTGTCACTGCAAGATGAAACTAAATTAGCTGAATATTTAAGGAAACTTGAAAAACATGGATTCGGTTTGTCCAGGAGAGAGGTTATGGATTTGGTAGGAGAATATGTGAAATCAACAAAAATAAAAACACCATTTAAAGATGGCATACCAAACAAAGATTGGTTAACTGCGTTTATGAGGAGGCAAAACTTATCAGTAAAAAAGCCGGAAAATGTTGAGATAGCTAGAAGGAAAAGTATAGATCCGTTCCTTATTAATCGGTATTCCACATTATTAAAAGAAACTGTCGATAAACTGGGGATTGCCGATAAACCTCAATTAATTTGGAATTTGGACGAGACGAGCTTTTGCGGGACCCTTCTAAAACTAGAGTAGTTGGCAAGAAGGGAGCCAAATCAACACGAACAACTGCTGGTCCAGGTAGAGAGAATACCACGGTTCTCTTTGCCTGCGGTGCTAGTGGCGCAAAAGCTCCTCCTTTGATCATTTTCAAAGGAAAGCAGTTATGGACGCATATGATATCTGATACAGCATATCCGGGCACAACCTACGCTGCAACGCCAAACGGGTGGATGCAGTCAGAGATCTTTGAAAGGTACATAGAGGGAGCATTTGTTCAGGCAATTGGGCCAGAGAGACCAGTCCTTATATATGATGGCCATGTAACACAAATCAGTCTCACGGTTATAGAAAAGGCCAAAAACGCCGACATCACCATATTAAAACTTCCGCCCCATAGCAGTCACGTGCTACAGCCTTTAGATTTGAGTGTTATGAAGGCCATCAAAAATAAGTGGGATCCTTCCCTGGTATCATGGCAGAGAAAAAATATAGGTGTAAAGCTGCCTAAAGCCGAATTTTCTAAAATGATTGGCCAAATATGGATGGACATTCCACCATTGGTTATTACAAACGGGTTTAAGAAGGGTGGAATTTTTCCTTTCAACAAGTCAGTGATTTCTGAAGACATGTATGATCCGGAAGCCCTGCAACGGTGGAAGAAGTCATCTAGTAAAGAACCAGTAGCAACAGACCCTCCAGCAGCTATTCCCTCTCCATGTCATGATGAATCAGCTACTTCTTTTGGAGAGCCTTTGGTTGAAGAGCCATCAACTTCTTTTGAAGAACTGCTATTATCACGCATTAAGAGGGGATCTACGGAGAAACCGAGACGGAAGAGAATCTGTGAGGGAGCAGAAATAATAACATCTGAAGAAGTTAAACAAAAATTAATCGAACAAGAGGAAAACAAAAAGCGAGGGAAAGGCAAAAATAATACAAAAGAAAGAGATACAGATGAGCACGAAAATGAGTCACTGCAGGAAGGTCAGCATGTAGAAGTTGAATTTGCAGATTCGTCAGATGACGAGGACCTAACAACTATGATTGAAAATTCTAATAAAGACGAAATGGACACAAGGATCCATGAGAAACGTGTGGAAGAGAGGGAAATTGGAGACTGGGTCCTAGTGCAGTTCTGTACGAAGAAGACCAAAAAGTGCTATGTTGGAGAAATAACTTCACTAAGTGGGATGGAACCTCTGATCCGTTTCTTGCGCAAAAAAAAGACTCTGCCATCTGCCACTGTGTTCATTGCACCATCTGCAGAAGACGTAAGTGAAGTGCTGGATAGCTCAATAATCTCTATTCTGCCTCCTCCAACTGCAGGTTGCCGCGGGGAATACATATTCCCAGTACTTTTTGACAATTATAATGTAGAATAAGTTTTCCAATTGTTACGTTTTATTGTTGTCAGAATTTATTTTCGGTTTTAATAAATATTTCATTTTCTTATGAACGGATTTTAATGGTATAAAGCTTGCTTGGGACTGAAAATATGGACTTTACGCACATGCCCCTCTTTTCTCAATGTGCTTTTACTAGCGGCTGTAGCATTGAAATACGCACTTGCCCCATGGTATGGGGCAAGTGCGTACCAGCAACACACGGATATATTAACTTTTTTTTCTGGTAAACCGCCAAATCAAAAATTCTGATTCTTTTACAGAAAGGTAGAAAAAAGTCCGCAGTTTACACTGGTATATTATTATTTCAGTTAAAGAAAAACACAATCATCATAATATGTAAGCAAAGGTAACTTTAGAATTTACTGGTCCGCACTTGCCCCCCCTTGCCCTAGTAAACTTCTAAGAGTACTTGGGCGTCGTGATACGCAATGACGAGACAATAGAACAAGAAATAAGAAACAGAACATCAAGAGCCACAAAAATATACCATCAGATCAATACAATATTAATAAATAAAAAAGAACTGGGAAGAGAAACAAAGCTGCACTTGTACAAATCAGTATAGGTACCAACGCTGATATATGGAGCGGAAACCTGGCCAATGCAAGACAAACAAAAGAGTAAAATAACGCCTACAGAAATGGAATATCTAAGACAAATGGTAGGCAGGAGTAGAAGAGATAAGAGTTGGAAATATAACCACAAGGGAAGAACTAAAGAGGATGGCGCTAAACAGAAAGGGATACCAGAAATGGATCGAGAACCCGACACCTTAGGGTATAAGGGAATAGGCAAAGAAGAAGGAAGAAATTAGTAACGAAGGTATACTAACAAGACACATAATGGCCCAAAGAATTAAATAGCTAATAAGAGTAGTTAAATCAGAGCACAATCAAACCACTTACAGAATGGAATCCCAATGTAGGAAAAAAGCAAATGAAGACCGATGCTGAGGTGGTTGGAGAAGGTTTCAACTGATATATATCATCACAAACTGGCATCACAGATGCAATACCAAAAATCATGGAGAAAGATAGTGATCAGTGCTAAATCCTACAAGAAGCTATAGATATTTTAGAACGGAGTAATCCACCCTAAACATGAAACACACCAGAAGAACAAATATACCTATCATTTGAAAAGAAGGGTAACAAATGCACTATGATAATTAAAGGGTAACTTTTGGGATTACAATAAAAAACTGGGAAAAAATTATGGAAGTAGCAAGCAAGTTAACAAAATATAAAATAGACATAGTAGCACTATAAGAAATATGGGGAAAAGGGCAAGGGGAAATAAATAAGTGTGAATTTACACTACTATACTCTGGTGAGTAGACACGTGGGAGAAATGGGGTAATTTTATAATAATAACAAAACTAAAAGAAAATATATTGTAATTCAAACCAAATGAATAGAAGGTTAACATGTGTATGTAACCTCTTGTTACCTTAGCGGTGTAGAGGTTGGTGCTTTGTAGGCTGTGGAAAAATTCTGGCCCCTGCGGGATTCGAACCGAGGACTTGCCTAATGCAAGCCTAGCACTTTCTCAAGTCCGCTACCCGGTTTCTTCAAGTTAGCATGTATGAGAAATAAAACAACACACATCTCAGTGGCAAATCTCTATGCACCAAAAGAAGAAGCAAATGAAAACGAACAGGACCTACAGGATCAGGGAATTTAATAATTACTAGCACAATCGATTAGGAATGTAAGTACATATAGAGGAGCAATGCTGAAAATGATCACTTTTTAGTAGTAGCAGAAATGAAACAGAAATTGACAAAAGCCAAATAATGAAAGAAAGAATTTAAAAATGGCCAGTTGAAAAACTGAACAAATCAGCAACCAGAGGGAAATATGCAGAAGCGTTGAATCAAGAAATACAAAAAATGATGAAACTCAGCGAAATTGAACAAGAGTGGAAGAGATAGTCAATCAGCAGCAGAAAGAGTAGAGAGATATAAGCAAAAGAATGTGCGGGAATAATAAAGCAAAAAAGTGAAGCACAAGTAATTTGGATTGAAACAAACACTCCAGAAGACTTGTAAATTTATAGATAATAGAGAAAAGAAGCAGGTAAAGTATGTAAAGAAATAATAAATTATGGTTAAATAATTTATTGGAAGAAATAGAAAAAATATCGAAAAGAACATCGAAAAAACTAAAAAAATAAAAAATGGAATATTAACTGAAAGGAAAACAATATATGCGGAGAGATGATAAAAAATGGACGTGAAAATTTACATAGGAAAATGTAAAAGTTTATAAAACAAATACTGAAGACAGAAAAAGGCTCACAGATTGAAGAAAGAGGCTAATGACCCCAGTACACAAAAAGGGGACAAAGAAGATTGTGGAACTACAGAGAAATCACATTACTAAATACGACTATAAAATACTGGTCCAAAAGAGACTGACAAAATAAACAAAAAAGATAACAGAAGTCTATCAATGTATTACTACATTTAGTGAAACAAATCATAGAAAAAGATTATGAACATAACATAGGATTACAAGGAAAAGTGGAATGCAAAGGAATATTAATAAACAAGGAAGGGGAGTTGATTGATGATGTGGTCATAATTACCAGAGCAAAGAGAAGAATGAAGAGATTTTCAAGAAAAGAGACAAGTAAACTGGGGATGAAGAACAAAAGAAGCATAAAGATAAAAGACAAACATTGTAGCCAGAAAATAAAAATGAAAATCTACAAAACCTTACTAAGACTTGTCCCCACATACATATATACACATATACAGAACAAGAGCAAGAGAAACCAAGTCTGAGAGCTGTATTAGGTCCAAAGAAAGTAAGTGACGAGGAATATAGAAACAGAACGAATTATTAAAAGAAACAGAAAATACCGTAAAGTGGATTTAAGTCGAAAGAATTAGCTGACTAGGATGTATACTCACAAGTAAAGAAAATACAGCCATAAGGGCAAGTACAGAGTATACATCTGATGAGAATTTGTGGACAATGAATATAAGTAAACGGAGGAAGAAACCAAAGGAAAAGAATAGTAACCGAAACGAAATCACTCGCAAAACTATGAAACAGGGAGCATGGGGACTAATCCACCCTAGAAAGTTAATTATGAAAGCTTTGTCGAAGTGGGAATGTGATATGTCAGGTCATATCAACTCTCAAAGAGCATGATTAAAGTAGAAGTGGACATGAATAAAGTGTACTCACTCTAATAAAATAAAGATCTTCCACTCGCAAGTGGCAACAAATAAGAATAAATTGAAAGCATCCAAAATTGTTATACAGAATGATCTGGCCTTGAAAGAGCGAAAAATACGAATTGAACTGAGAAAAATTGCATACAAAAGGAAAATCAAAGGCAATAATATAATAATTGAAAAATTACCATCCGAGATGAAATGTATAGGTATTTAGAATGGTAAACACAATGGAATTTATCGCGAAATGAGCCAGAAGAGGTAAAAGATTCAATTGGTAAAACAAGGGCATGACCAAATAACTGCAGAAATTATAAAAGCAACATCATAAGAAGCAAAGGCACATATCAGAGACATCTTCAATAAAGTAATGAGTACTGGACAAGCACCGATTTTAAAAAAGAAGATATAAAAGATTGCTAGGACTACAGACGAATCACACTACTTAGCACAGTAGCAGAAATATTCGTAAAAGTCCTGTAAAAACGAATAAGGAAGCATACAGAAGAAACACCAAAGGACAATCAGTACAAATTCAGACCAAACAGAGGGGTTCAAGATGCAATCTTCATACTTAGACAAATAAATGATGAACAATCAGAGAATTCGGAGAAATACAGCGATGTTCTATGTTTTGTTGATCTTGAAAAGGCGTTCCATAGAATAAACAGAGAAGTTATATGGAAAGTTTTAGAAGAGAGAGTACAGCAAGAAATGGTGAGAATCAAATCGATACTGAATGAAACAACAAAAGGGGTGAGGCAGGGGTGTATTTTGAGCCCGTTGCTGTTCTCCCTAGTGTTCAATGAAGCGATTAAGAAGACAAGAAAGAAGGTAAAATTCTATGAAGTACAAAATTGGAACATGGAAAATTAATGACTACTAGAAATATGCTATGGCAACAATATTAGCAAAGGACGAAAAACACTAACAAAACTTTAGAACAGCTACATAGTCAATTGCAAAATATAAATATGAAAATGAATAGCAGTTAAACCAAAACTGTGGTAATAACTAGAGAAGAAACAAAACATCCTATCCAGCTGGAAGAAGAAAGGCTAGAACAAGTACTTATACAGATTCAAATATCTAGGCTTAGTAATTTCACAAGATGGAAAAATACATGAAGATGAGAAAAGAAAGAATCTGCAGGAAGACTCTTTAATCGTATCAGGATCACATTTCTACGAAATATAAAAATTCCAACAAAAACAAGAGTGCAGAAAGAATAGCAGTGCCATTAATAATAGACAACAAAACAAGATTCTTAAGAAAAATAAGAGGGTAAATCAATTATGGACAAAAATAAGAGGGTAAATCAATTATGGACAATCAGAAATACAACATACCGGGAGAAATTTAAATTGTTTATCAGGGACAATGAGATTGTTCGGTCATGTAATGAGGATGAGTGGGGAAAAAACAAGACGTGTCTATGAACCAAGAACAAAAAAAATGAAAGGTTAAGGAAAACCTAGAAAAACATGGAATGAACAGCAGAGAAATGCAATGAAAAGGACAGAGGCCTGGAAAAGATAGACACTAGACTAATACAACCCCCTAACCTTACACTCAAAAGGGTAGAAAAGCTTTCGGATTAAGTAAGTAGGTGAAATGAGTAGCATTAAACGAGAGGAGAAAAAGAAGATGAATAAGGTAAATGAGAAAGGAGAAAATAATGGCAAAGTTAATAGCAAATAGAAGGAAAGCAATCCATAACCACGTTTTTGCAATTGAAGAAACAAATATAAAAGGAGAACACTAAACGTACTTGTATATATTAATAGTGGTGGGAATAAGAGTAAACTTGAAGAGGGTTTTTAATAAATAAAACAATCAAGAATGCACTATATGACTACAAAAACATATAAGGTATATACCAGATCTGCGTACTGTTTGATTGTATTTCATAATATTTCATATGCACAATTTTCATATCAGGTGGAACATGAATATTTTGTCTTTACAGACGTCAAAGTTTGTTGTTGTTCATTAAAGTTTACAGAAGATATAGTGTTGAAGTTGACGTGATTTCAATGTGCCTTAAAAAACGAATTTTAGTGTGGAAGATGGTAATCAAGTTTTTATCCCCACATGGTGAAAAAGCAAGTGAGATTGATCAACAGCTGCTGGATGATTGCGAGTACACTGCTCTCGCAGATTGTACCATCCATGAGTGGGTATGAGCTGGTCGAGAGACGACCAAAGATGGTCTCCGTCCTGGAAGACCAAACTCTGCAATATCGTTGGTAAACCTTAACACAGAATCAATGATTTGATAATGGAAGATCGACGTGTAACTATTGAAGAAATGACTGAACCGACAGACCTTTATCATGGCACAATTCAGCAAATTTTGATGGATTATTTAAAAGTTAGCAATGTTAGTGCTTGGTGGGTTCCCCGCATGCCCTCAGATGAGAATAAAACAAGCTCACATCGACATTTGTTAAGCTTTATTAGCAATGAATCAGGCACGCCAAACCAATTCTTTGAATTATAACCATGGATAAAAATTGGATGGAAATGGAAATGGATTCTCTCCACCACGGAAATTTTAGTAAATGTCCGCAAACAACAAGGTCACTTATGCTATCCTTTGGAATAATGCAGGTTTAATTTTAGCACACTTGTACCTAAAGGTTAAACAAACGAATACAGATGTGATCTGCTGTGTGATGGCTTGCCTCCGGCGATTAACAAATTCTGTCCCTACCTCAGAGATGGAAACGTCACACTGCTTTTTGCCCTCCATATTCACTATGTTCTGTATTAGGAAGCGTTATTTACCAACATTGCAAAAGGACTTCCGAAAAGAAATCCATTGATTGCTATGGAAGGTCGATAAAGCATTGGGAATCATGTATAAATAAGGGAGGGAATTATGTTGAAAAGTAGTATATATATATATATATATTTTTTCTAAATTATATAAGTAGTTTCGATTTCATAGTGGAACGATACCCATTTCTGGTCCTACTTTCTAAACAACAGAATGTGCTGGTTGCAAATCAGAGAGATCGAAGGATGCTGATGAACATAATCTTGCGTTTTAGAGTATTTTAGTAACATCGACTAGTATTTTCATCGTGTTTAAATTCAGATCTAAGGCTGCGGTGTTTAAATTAAACAAAAGACAAATGCTCTTATTTCAATTTGTTAAAACAAGGACTGTACTGTTGCTATGGAAGTTAAAAGTGATCAAAAAGATCATCCTCAATTAGGAATATGACGACATATAGTTATATTATATAACGTTACGTAGCACTGTGTCCAACGCGCCAAGCCCTAGTAAACTGCGTTCGTAGAGATTCTCAACTAGGAGACTTTACACACGTTCCAGCTCTGGTGTCGAAGCCAAGGCTATGAGGGACCTCAGGAAACCTCCAAAAAGGGCTGAAATAAACGACCCTCATTTCGCTTATCAAAACGTAGTGAATCTACACGATTTACCTCAGTGGACGCCTTATAAGTACACGGCAATTTAGTACCTTTTAATCGTAAATTCCCTTTCAAATTTCTCCATCCTGCCCATGTGACGATAAGTGTGCTAGATCTGCAAATTTGCAAACAGAATTTCCATGGGCCCAAAGATACTTCAAAATAAACTAAATCAATTTGGAGACTGGTGTACTGATAACCCTTTCGAATGAAAACCAAAAAGCAGAACACACGAGCCACACCTTCTCTATTCCGCAACCAAACAATCAGCTTCACAGGAAATGCCTAATTTCTTATCTCCAAAAACCAGAAAATGTGCCAAAATTGGCGAACGAACAGAGCTAACCATTGGAATAATTGGGTGTAATTACCTAAACGAACAAATTAAACTGTAACGTTAAATAATTTATTGGAAGAAATAGAAAAAGAACAAACAAAAGATGGAACATAAAGTGAAAGAGAGGGAATTAGATGTGAAGACATGACAATATGACAAAGTAAGCTTCCAATGTGATACAGAAAAGATCACGAAAATATGGAGGAAATATTCCCAGATGCTACTACATGTGGCAGATGACGAGAATGAACAAAAAGGCAGCAAGAGTGGTAGCAATAACAGACCAATATCAGTACATACGAAGAATTTAAGTTTGTAGTAAGGAAACTGAAGAATGGGGAAAGCCCCAGGTAGGAACAATATATGCGGAGAGATGATAAAAATGAAGTGAAATTTTACACAAGAAAATGTATGAAATGAAAATATGGAAAACAGACAAAATTCCCACAGATTGGAGAAAGGGAATGATCCCAGTAGAGAAAAGAGGGAACAAAGAAGATTGTAGTAACTATAGAGGAATTACATTACTAAACATGACCTACAAAACACTATCAACACTGGTTCAAACAAGACTTGACTAAATACTCAGTAAAGTTAACGCAACACCGCCAATATAGTTTGAAAAACAGAAGATCTACAAAAGACGAGCATATAGTGAAACAAATCATAGAAAAACACTACAAACATAATATAGGAATTAGGGATGTCGGCGGGTACCCGGGTAATAGTCGACCCGGGTGTAGTTTCAGGACCCGGGTACCCGACTAGTAAATTATGTAATTTCGAGGAAGTCAGCCTTTTTCGGAGATGATAAAAATAATAGGAATAAGCTCTAGAAAAACATAACCATGCAGTAATAACAATAATGGGATGGGGTGATCCCATACCACATAATTATTTTTGTTTCATATAAGGAAGGCAATAAATTCGCTTCGCGGAAATATTCAACACATCAATAGTACCATTAAATTGCGTCAGTATGGGTTGAAGTAACCGAAACATCCTCTGTGTGATGTTGATTGATGCTGCTACCAATTTCGGACAAAAAGTCATGTACTTGGAGTTGATAGCACTTAGAAGTGTGAAAATATTTACGAATAACGGACGACTTGTAGTTTGAATTGGCAAGTAGGTACTATTTTAATTTAGTTCAATTTAAAACTTGCAGCGTAAAAGACAGAAATTGTAGCTCCCTCAGATGTTCAGATGTACACTAACATTTTTGTTATATATTTCGGGTACCCGGGGGTACCCGGGTATTGCTTTCGGGTACCCGGGTTTGATTTTAGACCGGGTACGACATCCCTAATAGGAATAGATTTACTATTTATCAATTTCCAGCAGACTTTCAATAGTGTGAAAAGACGAAAATTGCTACATGTGATGGAGGACATGAATATAGGTAGATACCAATTATGTTAATAAGACTACTTCAAACAACAATGAAGAAATTAATTGCTAGTGTAAAAACTATGGTAGGAGATTTTAAAATCTTTAAAATCAATCCTGTCGGGCGCCTCCCTAGGTGGCGGATAGGGGAATGCTTGTAAGATATGACGAGTACTGGAGAAATAAAATACCTGGGGCGGACCAAAATTCGCAACAACAACAATAGCCATGACGATTTACTGCAATGGTGACCGATTAACCGCCGGTATAAGCAGTACCCCTTTTACTGCCAGCCACCGTTTCGTGTGGAATAGCACCGCCTTGTTCTTGGAGGGAAAAATTGCTCCTAATAAACCAATGAATTGGTCAACGACGTAGAGATGCAGAAGGCAAGGGGAAACCACTGTATTAAAGGATCATGAAAGGCATCCCTAGTATATTCATCATGGTTACTAAAACCAACATTTGAAATCTTGCTGATCATGGAGTTTGGATACCAAGATCCGACAGGGGAGGACAATCGGACAATCAAGAAACGATGAGGCCTCCTCAATCGTCATCATGCAAAATCCCCACAAAATAGAAGACCAAACAACAGATCACATATAACACCTAGTGATATAAAAATCAATATCATAATAGTAGAGACCAGAGTACATAAATCAATTAGACACTCAGCGTCGGTTCCTTTGATGTCAAAATTCCGATTTGAATGACCTTCAACAGCTCGGGGGGGGGGGGGGTACTTTCCGATATTACCAACAGATAGCGCCACTACATTACCAGATCAGGATTTGTAGCAGAGGCTCTGCTTGGTAGTAAGGTCACTAAATACATATAAAGGTACCACCATTCGATTCCAAGATTTTGTTCCCCCAAATTAAAACGGATAGAAAATTGTAAGAAAGTGAGAGTGAGACAATTGATAGCTTTACCCCAAATTAAAAGAGACAAAAGATATATGTTTGCACAGTTGGCGGTAGCTTATAACAAAGATATGATTTAGTAACCTTAATTGGTAGAACTTTGTTCTGCCATCTGGTTGTCAAGCTTAGAAATACCCCTAAGTCACTGTGCCAGGCACTCTACACAGGTTTCAACATTTGACATTAATGTCTCTCATTATTTGGTTTATTTATGTATGCTGGTCCAGATATTAAAGAGGAGAGAGACCATTAGAGAATAGTATCATCAACAGCAGCAAGAATTTTACCAGCAGGGAATCTGTAGATTAATACAACGGTGAGACTCATACCTTAATATTAACAGATAATTTAAAAAAATTAACTTAATAGAAATGATGCTACAGCTTCTAAACGTATCTCTATTGAACAATCCTCGTATAAGCAAAACACAGTTCGGTTTTAGAAGCGGTCACTGAGGATATGGCACAGAAAGAAGTAGTGAGCCGAAGGAATGCTCTCACAGCGACTTTTTAACATCATAACGAAACATATAGTAAGAAAAGCGGAATGCACAATAGGGATGTCGTACCTGGTCTAAAATCAAACCCGGGTATCCGAAAACAGTACCCGAGTACACGAGGGTACCCGAAATATATTTAAAAAATGTTAGCGTACATCGGAACATTTGTTATGCCGCGAGTTTTAAACTGAACTAAATTGAAATAGTACCTACTCTCCCATCAAAATCACACAGGAGATGTTTACGTTACTTCATCGCATACTGACGCGATTTAATGGTACTATTGACGGGTTGAATATTTCCATGAAGAGGATTTATTATATGAAACAAGAAACATTATGTAGTATGGGATGGGGTGATTCTGGTTATTACTGCATGCTTATGTTTTTCTATAGCTTATTCCTACTGTTTTTAAGTTTTTATCATCTTCTCCGAAAAAGGCTCACTTACTAGAGATTACATAATTTACTAGTCGGGTACCCGGGTCCTGAAAATATACCTGGGTTGACTATTACCCGGGTCGACCCGGGTACCCGGGTACCCGCCAACATCCTAATGCACAGGAATATGAATAACTAGTGAAAGAGAGTCGATTGCATATGCTGATGATATGGTTATAATTACCAGAACAAAGAGATTAATAGAAGAAAATTGTTATAGCAAATGTAATTTTCCATCTCTAAATCTCTATCAAGAGTTGTCCCACGTTTTTTTGTCTTGGATAGTACCTCGTAAACAACAGAATGTGCTGCTTACGAATCAGAGAGATACAATACAAAAACAGAGGAAGCTGAAGAACAAAAACATGAAAGCATTTTCAGTATTCTTACTTTTTACAGTACCTATGTCACGTATGACTCGTATTTTCTTCGTGTTTAAATTCAATAATCAGGCTGCCATTTTTAAAATAAACACAAGAGAATAGCCTCTTGCTCCAATATGTGAAACAAGGACTGTACTGTTGCTATGGGAATTAAAAGTGACGTTACTTTTAATCACAGCGTTAATTATGAGGTGAGAGTACAGCCCACTCACATGTAACAGTTTGCATTTATATTAGAAATTTTAGCAAACAATGTACATTGCGAAGTACATTCAAATTAAATCATTCGACGTATTTTACTGCTGCAAAACACTTTTAATTGTTTTCAGACGAGACTGAATCAAGTTTTTCCATACATACTTTTAATGAAACCAGTTATTCGTTATAAATTAAAAATCTCAGTAGATGATGCAGCTTGATGTTAAACAAAACATGGTATTACAATCTTCATTTATTTACAAATATGATATTGATGATATTTCAATATTGGTACTTTTAATACATTTTAGCTAACTTGATATAAAATAAAAATTCAGTAAATAAAGTAAGTATATTGCAATTATTGAAACAAAAGCATTCTGTCATAGCTTTAGTATCTTCAAATATCTGCAATTGTTTTTAAAGTAACATTGTAGACTACTGATAGTAGCTATATCTAATTTATCAATACAGTTAATCTTTAAAGCTTCTTTGTGATGTTTCAATGTCTAGTGTATTAATCTATTGTTATGTTGATAAGAAGAATAGATATTAATATTTAAAATTTTTTTGTGGCGAAATAGCTGAAACAATGAATTATACAGTTCAGTAGTATAACTGATATTTACTAATGCTGACCATATTTGCACTGAAACAGTTGATGTAAATTTGTATTCAAATACAAGCACTACATTAACATTTCAATTGTTTCAAATATCTTCAAATGTTTTTCAAGATATAAACAGCAAACCATGAGCATGCAGTTTTAAAAAATACTACATTTTGGTTTCATACTTTTATTGATTATGGAAAAAGATAAATTAATGCTTGGAACATTAAATTTATAGCAAACTATAGGTAATAAATTTCGCGAACCAGTAGTGCTCATTAGAATTCAAGGTCAAAAAACAAACACATGCGAGCCCACCGGAAAAACGGGTAAAATTGACCATATACATGGGTCGCCGGGAAAATGACAAAAATAAATGGGATGTGTATTTTGAACCCAGTCGTCTGTGACAGCTATTTTTACTAGCAAACTTAAATTTAGTTTCGTCAATTTTTTAAATACCTCAATGATACGCATCGAGCGTAAATGACGGCATAGCAATTAAAACAATTAATCTCGGAAACAGCTAATTGGAAAAAACTCCCGGTGGTACTTACTTTTGGCAGTGATTTCGAAATGTTCGAAACTAGGCAGGTATTAAAGGTATAGGACAAATACAGCGACAAAATTCCCAGGCAGAGCAGGGCAAGGATGATTTTCCGCGAAACTGGTATTTCCATTCCATTTAAATGAATTCATAACAATTAGATGCGCCACCATTGATCACTGTTTTTATTACTAGTTCGAAGCTCGCGATTTTTTCGTTAATTGAAGCAGCGAGCGCAAATCTGCGGGCCGTATACGTTTTTTCAGTCAGTTTAAAAAGCGCGGTAAATGAAGATAAGACATGACGCGATTTTATAAAAATACTGCAGCAATGAACTGCATGATTGATTTTATTGGCTATTCAGCATGCTTTGGTTTATTTTGCTTTGCGAAAATAACCTGCTTTATCGATTACCTCGCTCTTCTATCTTTAATTCGTCTGCTACTCAGTTTAGCTATGGCTCGGTAGGTGGCGCAAGCAGTATTTATGCAAGCCATAGACAGGAATGTACAAAGTGTAAGCATTTGTATTACGTGGAATATTTCCTACACAATTTAGTTAAACATGCAATCAGTTATAGTAACTAAAAACTAATTATCGTCAATAATGAAATAAAATCTATAACACTGTTTGAAACTCAAATATTGAGTCTTGAGTTTAGAAATAGATCCATTGGCGATCTTCATTTTTTAAAATAATACCTGTAGGGCGACCTTCATCCAATTAATTTCGAATTCCTATGGCCCGATCTTCATAGATATCCGCTTTTTACTCAACATTTTGCTAGTTAGGATACTCATCTAACTCTTAATGAATGATGAAGAATACAGAGGTGTGGTATGTAGTCGTCATTTGGTGCTCCGCCCTTGTAGTGGCTTTTTAACGTGTTCGAATTATTTATTGACATTAATTTCTACATAACTCAAAGTGTGAAATGCAGTTAATTATGTGTATTGTTATTGTTTGCAATAAAGAAGCTAATCCTGAAAGAGAGATAACATGCAGGGCTAATAGGGTTGGAAGGTGGTCCGGGGGGAACCTCCCCCCCCCCCTCCCGGAGAAAACATTCAAATATTGACTCTTGCAGACGCATTCTATTAAACTCACCAACATTGTTTTATTTGAAGAGAAACCCATACATCGATCTCTTGAGCTTCGGCTCAGCAAATTTGTACTTTTCACTCTTTGATTAAATTGTTCACAGTTCAAAGAAGAAAAAGTGAAAAATGCAACTCGTTGCACTATCCACAAAACATGTATTTAAAAACGACAATAAGTGAATGACTCATTATAAAAAATATGGGGTCAATCGTAATACAGTAGAATAGATAATATTAGTATTTATTTTAACCCAGATATTGCCACTGTCCTTTTAAACGCCACACACCCTGTTTTGCCAAGATTTTTTTAATAACAACTGTAAAAGTTTGGAAAAAGGCGTTTATTGTCCTTACAGAAAAAGCACGAAAGCTTAAAAACTAAATTAAATGTACAGTTTTTACAAAAAACGTGTTCTTTTAAAAGGACACTGGCAAAATATACTACTAACATTTGTACACTATTTCTTTATTCGAGAAACATAAGCAAATCAAAAGTAACGGTTCTGTAAAAAAAATATCTTCATCAGTGTTGTTATAGACTCTTAACCAAATTAATTTTAGTATTGTTAAGAGCTTCATTACCGCATTCTTTTTGTATAAAGAAATACATTGTACCAGAATTTATTGACGAAGATAAAATATTGAACAACACACGTTTGCTTATGGCGCTTAACGAGACTCGTTTGATTGCCGCAAAACTCGGCTCACCGCCTCGTTTTTGGCAATCAAACTCGTGTCGTTAAGATGCTCATAATCAAACTTGTATCGTTAATATCTATAAAGTAATAATTACAATTACTAATATAAAATTAAGTTTTAAACAAGTATAAACTATTGTTTTGTATGATAAAGCTTAAAACATTCTTTAGGATGTAAAGCTACAGTGTATTTTTCACAATCAAAATTACATTTTTTGTGACAGTATGTGCAACGAGTTTGCTTTTCCTTATAGACTATAAGATGGTTCTTTCCATCAAACTTGGAAAACGAGTGAGCTTCCTTGGGAAGTCTGGAAGGTTTTACTACTGTTCTTCTTCTAAAGCAAGGTGATCCAGTTTACCACCATCAGCTTTGTCGAGGCGCCAGGCATTCTTTTTAGCTAAATCCACAAATGGCTTAAGAGGGGAAAGTACCATTTCTTACCCCGAATTGAAACCCTATATAAGCTAATGTTTTGGTCAGCCCTGTCGACTCCCCCCATATTTTCATTATACAATTGAATTATATATGGTTGTTGTATATGTATAACTTTTTTTTCTTTTTGTGAAAATCTCTTGACTTGAGCTGTTGGTAAAACGTGGCATTGTTTGACGCTATTCTTACAACATTGTTGTCATTCCATTTACATATGATGATTTTATTGGATTCTGTTGAAGCAAAATCAAAAGTACCTCGAGGATGTTTTTTGATGGCGTTACTGGACAATTTTTAGGAACGCGGTACTCCCGAAGTGTTCCTGTTGCCTTTATCCCTCTAGAGTCTAGACTTTAGTTCCGTAAGTAATGTAGAAACGTAAACAGATTATCAAAAAATATATGATAATTCATATTATTTCTGGAAGACTGTAAAACATCTGCGAAATGTAACACTACACTGGGTCCCATACCAAAATCTTTATATTTTTCTGGTATTTTGGTCTGTGAACCCTGATAAGGCTCAAACCATTCCACATATCCCAGTCTATTAGTGCCTGTCCATATTTTATAACCCCAACGAATCGGCTTACCACGAATAAATTGCTTTGTTGGATGTCTTCCATAATAAGGGACCATTGACTCGTCCACACAGTGATGTTCTTCAGGTGGAGCAAGATCCATAAAGTTTTTGTTTAAACGATCAATTACCGGACAAAGTTTTGCAAATCGGTCTGCAGGATTTAGATTGGAGTTATCACAACAGTGAATGTTTTGCATTATATGGCGGAAATGGTTCCTGGGCATTGCATTGCATACTAAACTGTTGTTGGTATCAGAAGAACATTCCCAGTACATTTCACATCTTGGGAGACAGTTATATCCGCTAAGTAACAAAATTGCAATGAAACACCGCATTTCATCAGTCGTAATATTACCATCACGGTTGTGAGTAGTAGCGTACAAGTTAGTAAATGTAACCAACAAGTTTACGACTTCGTCGTCAAAAAATAAAAAGAATATTTCTACCGGTGAAAGTTTTTGTTTTGCACCATAAATTTTATCCCAGGGGAGTAATTCAGAAACCATATCGTCTTTTGTCCATATAAAATCATTTGATTGCTTGCTTGATTTAACGATTTTTTGCCTTTTGACAAAATGCGATAAAGGAAGTTCATCTTCACTATCAAACTCGTTTGTCGGTTCAACAGTTTGAGGTCATCTTACCTCCGCTTGAGCCCTAAGCTGCGACCCAGGAAGATTTTGTAGTAAGACATTGTCTTCTTCGCCACTGTCTTCGTCTGTTAGTTCGTTATTTTCTGAGGAAAAATTATTATCTCCTCTGGAATTAATTCTTCATCCATCTCTCTTCTAAAAGTTCATTAAGCGACAATGGTCGTTGCCAGTAATCACTGTTAAAAAATAAGTTTTAGTCACGTATTTTGCCACTGTGCTTTTAAAAGGACGCATTAAAAAACCGCCATTTACAACTATAACTCTAACCTAGATTTGACATAATATAAGTTTTTATTCAAATCTACGCATGCAAATGAATACAAAAAATTTAAATCCAACAAAAACTATTTAAAAAACTTACCTCGAATATGCCATGTTTTTATATAAGTTTGCAGTTCTTTTGTTTTTGCCGTATTATCTTTAAGAACACTAACTAACCACAACATTGCTGTTACAGTTTTCTTACTTTATTAATATCGAAAACAGTCCAAGCTGCACCATCTAATTATTAGTAGCCAAACTAAGGTATTAGTAAAATATTTAGTACTGGATTTTAAAAGGACAGTGGAAAAATATACTATACACTTTATTTCGGCGCTTGGCTTTATCTGGGTTAAAGAGTAACATTTTTTTAGAAGTTTGCTCTTCTCAGCAATCAAATTTATAATTTTTGCTTCGTCGAAATCACTAGTAATATCTCTTTCACACGTCATCAACCTGAAAGCCTCTAGATACAAACAACTGCGTAAACGGTTTTTAACATATTTTAAAACTGAAAAGCTTCGTTCACATGCAACTTGAATGGTTGATAAAGTAAGCCTGCCGGGCCAGGCCACCGGGAAATTTCCCGGTATTCCGGTCGGCCAGTCCGGCTCTGGACGTCAGCCATTCTACTTGTTCTAGATTATTACGTACTGAGACCCAGTGTTTATTGGTCCGTGATAGGCTTATCGAATATCACTGCAACAAATGTAAGTCAGGCTCATCAACAATTTCTTGTGATCAGTTCTCTGCATGACTGTATTTGTAATGAAACAGAAGAAGCCATCGCTTCTAGCAAAATATTTTTAGGGACAACAAATTTTGGCTAAAGAACAACAATTGCCACTCTTTCAACTTTAAAAAGAATTTTAAAAAGTTTACACAACGTCGTTGTCGCAAGACCATTCCAGTGTCTGTGGACTGTTTTCTATTGTCTGGTTTCCTCAATAATATAAATTTTGATAACTTAATTACGCAATTTGCAAATGCCAAAGTCCGATGTGCGGCTGTGGCAAAATCTTAAATATTTTTTTTATCGCAGAATAGATATTTTAAGTTTATCTTTAAGAATACATTTTCTGCTTGTTAGCTTTTACTAAATGCCACGAGTAAAACGAATACACTTTGCAAACACCACTGCACTGGACAAGGCTCTCAGTCATTCTGATATAATGATACTTTGTGGTACAGCACCGATGAATCACTACTTGGACTTGTATCACAATGGTATGATGAAACCGGTATGGTTGCCTAAAATTGTAGAGAATATAGAGCACACGTGTGCTAGACAGTAATGGATAATATTTTACCAAGAGAAAACAAGATGGTACATTTACTATTGTACTTGTTGCCGAGCTACTAAAGTAATTATTGTATTTTCCATTTCGCTTGCTCTTACAGCAAATAGTATTTGAACCTTTTCCAACTCATGGAATTGTCATGTTTCGTACAATTTTAGGCAATCTGTAGGTTCTTTTTAAGATAATCATAGTTCGAAGCTAACACAGCCAGCGTAACGTTGAGACGTTTTCGGCCCAAAATCTACGCTCGGTTATTCCTGAATGTTCCCGAACAGACATCAGAGGGCATTTCAAACTTAAAGAAATCAAATAGCAATTAATCACTTTGTATATTCAAAATGTCTCTTCTACAACTACTAGAAAATGGTTCTAATTACAAGACCACAGCCATCCAACCAGAAAATGATTTAAGCATGAAGATTGTGCTCACCCAAGTAAAATAAATTCTACTAAAACAATCGAGTGTGACATCTGGCAGAAAACACATGTGATTAGACTCTGGTTAAATAACACCTTAAATAGGTCGCTAAAGTTCAGCTATAAACGCAAAGTGAAATGCCATTAGAGCGAAATTGAATTGAATTCCGCGCACAAATAAACTCTTGCGAAGCTGTCTATTCTTGAAATGCGATGGTACTAAAAGCGCTGGAATACGAGATAGCGTGGGCGCTTTTAAATGACGTAACCGCGAGGTTCTGGCTGAATGGGATTTTTCGTGCTCTCAAACACGAGAATGATGGCTCCACATGTCGCAATAATACCTCACCTTGCACGGTGGTTATAGTTAGCAACTAACCTGGCTTTTGGTTTCCCCCAAATGTTCTTATAGTAGCACAAGAAAGGCGCTACTTATATGGTGTCGAAATGATAGCTTTCTTCTAGCAGAGGCGGCAGCCTTTAGTGATGATGCACCAGTCTATAGGTTCTTTTGGAAGTTGGGTTCACACTCAGGGTTCTCTGTGTGACGGTGGCGAATAATGCAGGCCACAACACACTGCACAGAGCACTTTTAGGGCTGTTATTAGCACACTCCACACCTCTGTTAATTGGTATCCACGAGTCGCGTGCCTGCTTACGACCCGCACCTTTTACTGGTTTGGGTGCGAGTGAATCTCCGCGGGCCCTCACGGCATTGTTGCCGTACCTGGAATTATGCTGCTGTATACGCAAACTCACTCACATTTGAACTCGTGATTTCGCGTACAGATACTTATAATACGGGGCCGTTTATACATTGTTACTACTTATACTATTTACTTACTTTGTTAAGGAATAATGAAACATACGGTTCAGCTTTATTGCTAACAGTGTATACCATGATTGAGGTATAAAATATATGAATACAGGTGACACGAATTGGCCCGTTTCAATTGTAGCATAATGCTTTATCGCGCAGCACCGATGAATCACTACCTGGACTTGCATCACAATGGCATAAGAAGAACATTAGGTAAAGTCATAGCTTCTCGCTAACACGGCCAGTCTGGCGTTGGGACATTCACGACCCAATATCTACGCTCGATTATTGTCGACTATTAGAGGATGTTCCTGAACAGGCGATTTCAAACTTTAAAGAAAAATCAGACAGCGATTACTCATTTTGAATATTTAAAATGTTTTTCTCATAACGACCAGCAAATGGTTTATTGTCGCAAGATTATGGCCATCCAGGTGAAAACAATTCTTCTAATATAATCCAGCGTAATATCCGTCAGAAAGCACAAGTGCCTAAGCATCAACAAACAATAAACTCTGGGTAAATAATTGAAACATAATCAAAATTTAAACCTTTAAACTACAGGGATGGTGATGTCACTTCACTTACAGCAAAAATGCGCGTTATTTTTGAGAATAATCCTACATTTGATATTACCTTTTATTAAATACTGCTATCAACAAAATGAATATATTTCGTGAACACGACTGCACTGGACACGACTCGCAGTTATTCTGGCATGATATTTTGTCTTGCATCGCCGATGAATCACTACTTTGACTTGCATCACCGTGATATAAGAAGAATATTAGATAATCATAGCTGGAAGCTAACGTTGCGATTTATTTATTACTCGTTTTACATTTGCTTCCAATATTTTTTTAGGTATGGGTTTAAAAGGACCTACCCTAACTTTTTTTAACTATTTATCTTATGTCTGATCCAATGTGTTTGTTTTTCAATAAAAAGTAAACACAAAGTTTGCTTTATTTTATTCCGTGACACAAAATGAGTGTGCTTATAAAAAATGGAGCGGCAAGAAATTACCCTGATTCTAGTTGCAAACTTCCCTTAATCAGGCCCTGGTTCTCTGACCTCAAAGTATATATTTCGGAACAATTAAATTTATTAAAAATTACGTAGATGAACGCTTATCTGAATTCGAAGCTAGCGAGTTTAAACCCTCAGAAAGAATTGAGTTCTTCCGTTTTTGAAACAGTCGAGCAAGAAGCCGCTGAACGCAATGTACAGGCGAAGAATGATTTTATCCATGGCATACCTGAAGATACCGAAAATGATAATACTAAGATTAGGCAGATTTTACAAACATTAGATGCTACTTTGAATGTTCTACTTAAAACTAAACGCTTAGGAGGATCCGATCTAAGCAAAGGAAGCCTCTTATCTATAAACTTCTCTGATAACCTGGCGGCCAGGGATCCCATTAAAATTAAAAAGCACCTACATGTAGCCCCTACTCCAATATAAAATTTACCAACGATAATACTCCGACACAAGTACAATACCTAAATGATTGTCGTGCAGAATTGAAATGCCGTTTTGAGAATGGTGATCAGTGAAAAGTTTCAGATTTTAAATTTTATTAGTACTCTATAATACCCTATAAAATACGAGTCGATAAAAAGAAGAAAAAAAGAAAAAATAATTTTTTAGAGGTATTCAACTGAAAAATCTCCTATCTCACATTAATACACGTTAAAAATGTAACGTTTGAAAAAAATCGTTACAGCCGTTTTTGAGAAAATCGAAAAAAGCTGTAAAATCACAATAGGTAGTAAACACCATACTTCCGGTTATGCGATTTTATTCAAAAGGTTTGCTGTCGCATCTAGATAGTACACAAAACTTACCTATGTATGAAGTTTCAACGTCACATTTCTTTTCGATTTTGAGATATTCTGCTCACATACAGACACACAGGCACACACACACTGACAGACAGACCAATGAACAGAAACATGTTGTTTTAGGGACTCTAAAACGTGAAGATCTATTGAATATTCAATTTCGAATTTTTTGGGGCGAATCCTTTATTGTAAAAAAAGTAAAAATCGTGATAAAAAGCATTGACATAAACAAACAACTATTGTTTACAAGTTGTCATATAACTGATGGTTACTAGCTTCTGTTATGTTAAATCATGGCTGCTTGTTATGTTATGACTAGACAATGGCCCCCTGTGTAAAACTGCAAGCTTGCAACCTTGAACGATAAATAGCTTCTTTGTATGAATTGCAAGTCTGCAACCTTGAACGCACGTGGCTTCCTGTCTCGCGCTCCCTTTTAGAGATAACGCTTATCTTAGTTGATTAGACATAGTATATATACAAGTAGCTTGCACCTCTAAGATAAGTTCCAGTTAGTTCGTAGCTAGATGTAAGAAATTGTCTGGCAGCTAATCTGTGTGCTTCCAATGTTATATTTCATTGTAAAATAAAAATAAACGTTTTTAAAAAGTCGTTTCGGCGGCCTTTTAATAAAACTGGCGCAGTCGGTAGGATTTGTGGAGGAAAACCTGGAAAACTACAAACATCGAGTCGACCAGCAACTTTCCTTGAGGTTCAGCTCTTTGCCGCAAATCGAAACCTACCACCCAGCGGATCTTCGGACATCTCCAACAGGGACAAACATCGCCCGATCGTGAGAAGCGCCCGTCGACCCAGCTCCTGCTCCTCCGTGGTTATTGGAACCATCTGGTCATTGGGACCACTTGATCATTGGGATCAGTCTCTGGTTTGGCAACGTCAACAACGACGACCCCAGGACAACTTTTGGATAACGCTCTAGCGCAAAGCAGACTATCCAAAGTCGGACTTCAGGACCTAATTGTTTGCAGGCCAGCCGACATCAACAGGATCGACGCATCCTTTTTGAAGACAACAGGACGTAGCAGATCGCACGCCGTTCGTCAATTTTAACGCACAATGTAAGTGCATATTTTTATAATAATTTTCAAGCTTTAGAGAAAAAGCAAAGGTATATTTTTATAATAATTTTCAAGCTTTAGAGAAAAAGCAAAGGTATATTTTAAAGGCAACAAAGTAACGACTATTAAAGCGTTCGCCTAAGTAATAATTTTTAAGTTTTAAAGAAAAAGCAAAATAAAATTTTTTTAAAGGCAACAAAGTAACGTAATATAATTTTCAAAAGTAATAATTATTAAAGCGTTCGCCTAAACAACAAAGTAAAAATTTCAAAGGCAACAAAGTAACGTAATATAATTTTCAAAAGTAATAATTATTAAAGCGTTCGCCTGATCTATAAAGCTAATTAATCTCAAACAAACTTTAACTTATACTAACATAGTTCTAATATTTATTTATAATATTAGGCAGAACGTAGTAAGCCAGACCAATTGCTGCACATACTAGGTGTGCTTAATTTGCATTTGTGCTTGCGTTCTTGCGCGTAGGATGCCTAACAAGGCATTAGAAGAAATCCCCTAGTCAGTAAATTGTTTACTAATATAAAACAAAATTAAAAATCAAGTGAAACAAATAAAGTAAATTAATTTTTGTCTACAAAAATTCTTATGTTAAGGCGAGAATCTTAAGTATTTTTTTACAACTATAAAATTTTTATGTTTAGATCACCATTATCTTGAAGTATTAGATAAAAAATTATATTTTGAAACGATTGTAGAAATTTATGTCACGAGATCGATCACGCTCACCAAGGAATTCTATCCCTAGAATTTTATTTTTAAATAATTGTAACAACCCAAATATGGTTGACCAAAACGCATCATTGTTTCCCCCACATTTTAATGTAGCTTTACTAAATGAAATTCCCACATATGATGGTAATCAAGCCACTCTTTCGGAATTTGTCAGATCCGCAGAAATCATTGCAACTAAATTTGCACAGAAAATTGAAACGATTATATCAACCAAATAATTTTAAATTCGATAAGGAATAAATTAAAAGGTCAAGCGTTAGAAGTAATTACAGGTTACCAGTATGATACTTGGAAAGACTTAAAAAATGTCTTAATTGAAAATTTTGCGACCAAAGGTCAGAATTGAATCTTTTAATTGATTTAACCAAATTAAAACAGAATAAAGACTCTCCCATAGAATTTTTCAATAAAGTTAGAACCCATTTGGCTATTTATAATTCTAAAGTTTCTCTGAGTCAAGAATCAAAAGACATTATTACTTATAATTAAAGGCTAATAAAGATGTAGCACTTGGCACTTTTACAAGTGGACTAAATGAAAATTTAGGAAGCTTTGTAAGAAGTAGAAATCCAACTTCACTAGAACAAGCCTTAAGCATAGTAAAAGAAGAAATTGATATCAGATATTCTCAAAATCAAAATAATTTTCAAAGTCAAAAATTAAATAAATCAAATTTAACTTCCAATATTCAAACACGAAATTCACATCAACCTAAATTTAATAACCCAAATTTTATGCAAAGACCATTCCAACAAAATCGAAGTAATTTTAACCAAAATCCTAAAAGTAATTTTAATCAAAATCCCAACTATTTTAAAAATCCAACGAATTTTAACAATCAGAATAATTCTAGAATAACTCAAAATTCAAGCTTTAATGCATTTGCACAAAACCAAATTTTTCACCAACAAATAAACCAGAACCTATGGACTTTAGCACTATAAAAAGACCAGCTACTCAACAATCAAATTTCCCCAATAAATATCGAGCAAATTCTCAAACGTTAATAGAAATTTTAATCATTTAAATTATCATCAAGAAAAACCTCCGGATGAATATGAACACTTAACCGAAAATTTATTTGAAATGGAGAATTTTCAACTCCAGAAAATTTTAACGAAAACCTTCAGGAATATTCTGACCCTGATAATTCACAAGACTTAGATCACACCCCAGATTATTTCGAATATCCAGATCCAGACGATACTGTAAATTTTTATTAAGAGCCTCGGAAAAGAATATTTTAACTTTTAATATAAATCCAAAATCAAACCTTCCTTATATTATAATTCCCGCCACCGGCGATAAACTTTTAATAGATACAGGTAGCTCACAAACAATAATTTCCCAGAATTTGTACAACAACATTTTCCAAATTATATTTATGAAACAGAATTCGAGATAGTTACATCTCATGGAATTTCTCAACATAACTTAATTGCAGATTTACCCATTCCTAATCTTTTTTATGAAAACGGAACACATACATGTTATTTATATAATTTTAACCAAGACTATATAGGACTTATTGATCCGATTTACTTTCAAAATTATCCGCACGAATAGATTATAAATGGATGCATATTCAGACAGAAAGAGCTACGATACCATTTTATTATAACCCGTAAAAACTAAACAAAAAAAAGTGAAACTAATGTAATTTTTCCAAACCTAAAAATTGAGATTTTTATTTTTCTCAACAAAACCTACAGTTAACCCTGTGTACAGAACTTTTCGTAAATTTATCAGCATAAAAAAATGTAACTAAAATAACTCCAAAATTAAAATTTAATGAAAAATTAGTCATGCCTTCAGCAATTGAAACCATACAATAATCAATTTAAAACAAGCGTAATTAATACTTTAAACGAAATACAAGAAATTAATATTTATAATCCTTAATCTTATAAAAATAAAAATTATGAACTCAACAAAAATCAGTCTATCAGATTTAACAACTTTAATATAAAAGCTTCAAACATTAAAAGTATTTTAGGTAATTAATTTAAATAACAATTAAAAAAAAAACAATTTAAGACTAGACCATTTAAACGAAGAAAAAAAACTCTTTTGATTAATTTATGTTTTCAATACAGAGATGTATTTTACTCTCCCGAAATACCTTTATCCGTTACGAAACTGACAATAAAAGTCAACTCACAAGATTTAGTAATTCAAACATAAATTTGTAAAATATTTAGATTAGTAGCTATATAATACTATATTAATACTTTAGAAGGAATAAAATCAGATTCATCAAAAAATTCAATAATCAAAATTTCCCAGCACTTAAAAATCGAAATAAAATCATTTTTAACCAAATAGTCTATTAAAGAACATTTATCAAAAATTTTGCCAAAATAACTAAAATTTTTAACCGTGTGTTTAAAGAAAGAAATAAGATTGTACACACCCTGAATTTTTGAAAAACTTTAAGTATTGCAAATAAATTTTAATAAATAAATCAGTAACTTCAAGTATCAAAAGTATAAAAAAAATAATATCTTAAGAAAAAACTTAAGACTAAAATCATTTAAATCAGAAAAACTCGAATAGAAATTATACTTAACAAACAAACAAGACCAGCATAATAATGTATTTACAATTTTAATAATCACAATATTTCTCGCGTTAAAACTAAATGTTCACAGCAACATACCTTTATAATTGATATTGCTAAATTAAAACAAAGAAAAACCCTTACAACAATTTAAAATTAAATTCAAATTCAGAAAAATCAAACATTTCAATTAAACGAAAAAGTATTTATTAAAACAAATCTCAGAAGTAAAGATTAAATTTAAAATTAAAACCAATTCAGAAAAATCAAACATTTCAATTAAACGAAAAAGTATTTATTAAAATAAATTTCAGAAGTAAAGATAAAATTTAAAATTAAAACCAATTCGGAAAAATCAAACAATCCAATTAAATGAAAAATATTTGTTAAAACAAATTTCAGAAGTAAAGTTGAAATTCAAAATTAAATCTAATTTAAAAAAAAATTGAAATATAAAACACCCTGACTAAAAGGAATTATTGCTCTCCCTTTTTTCAGGATTACTACCCTCTTCATCGCCTGTACCCTGCTGACTCAATCACCAGTTATACAGAGCGATATTATTATTAAGAATTTAAAAGATAATCCCGGATTATATCCCTTAAACTTAGGAAACGTAGTGCTTAAACAAAGCGAATGGACGCTTATTAGAAAACAATGTAGACTATACTCCCATATTGTTAGTTATGACACACTTTAATGAAAGTAATACCTTTACTCGAAAATAAAAGTTATGTTATTGAATATAGAAATTTGAGAAAATTGACATTATTATCAACCGTAATAATTAACTTATAATATTAAAACAATACGTAGAAAAAGCTGATAAACTTCTGAATCAATTATTTCACAATATTAAACATAAAATTAATAAAAGTCCTCTCAATTAACTTTTCGACGGACTTGGATCCGCCTTCAAATTTTTAACTGGAAACCTCGACGCCAACGATGGAGTCAGATACGAATCTATGATTACTAAATTACAAGAAAGCAATAAAATTCAAAATGACATTATATTAGAGCAAACTAAAATTTTAAATGATACCATCTCAGTAATCAATGATATAGCAAAGAGTCAAGAATTATTAGACAGAAACATAAATAAAATAATTTTACAAAATGAGGAATTAGGCAAAAATCTCGCTACATACTCCTTAAAAACAGTCTTGCTAGAAGCAATTCAATTTTTACAACTACTTATTAACACTTGTTTGGAACTAGAAAATGCATTAACTTTTGCCCAAAATCAACAGATGCATATGTCATTAATTGAAAATGACGATTTAATTGAAAATCTAAATGAAATTTCGACGTATCTCAATAGCATATCAGAAAAAGCTTTAACTATTCCATATCCTGCAGAGTTACAGTATTTACATTTATACGAGTCAATTATCATTACAAAAGTTTATCAAGTTAAAAACAGAATTACATTTATATTCGAAATACCTCTTACTTCCAAACTAACGATTATCAAATGATACAATTAATACCATTTCCGATTTTTATCCAAAATATCAATTTCGTATGATTATACCTACTTATAGTACTTTATTATTTAACGTTAAAAACAGCATTCCCATTGAAATAAGTCATTGTAAACTTGTAACTTTAGACACCTACTTTTGTAATCAAAATAACTACTTTGAAATCCCCAACGACAAATTGTGCGAAACACAATTTCTGTCATTTAATAAAAATAAAACATGTATCCCTTATTTATTCAATTTAACAGAGATCAAAATCACAAATAAATCCTGCGACATGGTTAATATCTTCCCCATCTGAAGCAATATTGGACGTCAAATGTAAAAATCAGAATTTTAGAAAAGGAATATCTGGCACTAACCTCTTACACCTCAGTTCAGACTGTCTTGTTTCAATAAATCAAAAACACATGTTATTCACCGCAAAAAGAACCTCAAATGAAATTGTTAATTTAAAAATTTCAAACATTGACCGCTTAATAATTCCTGAATCAAACCACATAAATGTTTCAAAGATTGACTTGATACCTCTTGACACCCAGAAATTGGTTGAGGACCGAATTAAGCTTAATAAATATGAGAATTTGTTAAAACCTGTTAATTATATTAAATCTGATAATTTAAGTGTGTCTGCAATTATATTTACTCTGTGTACTATTCTTATGTTAATAATTTTTATATTGTATTTGTATTATAATAGAAACACAATGAAGATTAAACTTATTAGATTTTTAAATAAAGATTTTGAACCAGTTAACGTAAATGCATAAGTTTAATTTTCTTTTCTCTTTGTAAGTTCAATGGAGGCATATTTGAATACCACCCATTGAACATTTTATCGGCGGACGTGTTATGTTATGACTAGACAATGGCCCCCTGTGTAAAACTGCAAGCTTGCAACCTTGAACGATAAATAGCTTCTTTGTATGAATTGCAAGTCTGCAACCTTGAACGCACGTGGCTTCCTGTCTCGCGCTCCCTTTTAGAGATAACGCTTATCTTAGTTGATTAGACATAGTATATATACAAGTAGCTTGCACCTCTAAGATAAGTTCCAGTTAGTTCGTAGCTAGATGTAAGAAATTGTCTGGCAGCTAATCTGTGTGCTTCCAATGTTATATTTCATTGTAAAATAAAAATAAACGTTTTTTAAAAAGTCGTTTCGGCGGCCTTTTAATAAAACTTGCTATGTTTATATAAACACTTTAAAATCGCTATAGCTTCTGAACAAAGGACGACAAGACCTATGTTTATATGCATTCTCTTTTCATGACAAACAAATCTTTCCGTTACCAAAGCTTGTAAAGAGGCTAGTGAATGGACCTATATATTATAATATCGTGTGTTTAAAAAAAAACTAATTCGCAGCATGCCATGATTAAATTGAAGTTTGCCATAACTTGATACATCTATTGAAGCAAATGAACTACTCAGAGAAAACTAAATTACATCATGATCTTGAACTATTTTTTTAAAATATACAAACCACTTAATAAAAACAATTTTTATTGACTGTTATGATTAATACACTCGTTGTTGTTGTGTAAATGCCATATTATTTTCCACAAAATGCAATCTGACATTCACCTACAGACTTAAGTTAAGACATGACTAGATTTTCTGTCTTTCTTTCCAAGGCCTACCTTAAATGAGTTTTTTTTTAACACACGATATAAACTAGTATATAAGGTAGGTCACTTTTATATTCTGCTTAGCAATGAAAATTTATATAGATTGTCAATTTCTTCACACACTATTCTGATATTATTCTTGCTATTTTATTTTCTTCTTCCATATACAAAAACATAAACAGATTGAAGACCACGTGACCATGTTATATAGGCTACCCATTTAACGCTGTTGGCAACAACTTTTAGAAAATGTATCCAACAGTAGCAGTGATGTGCCACATATTAATGAATTAACATATTAAGGAAACTGCTTACCCGAAACAATTCAAATTAAATAACTTAGATTTGAATACAACCGTTGTTGATACAACTGAAATGAAGTGTCATAAGTTAGAAAATGGCACAGCCTGAGAATCCAAAACTACACTACGAACGTCATTGCTCAAAAATGTCAAATCGCTGTTTGTATGCAACATTGGAACATTAAATTTACTAAATCCCTACTGACCACGTGGTATTTAATAATTTATGATGTTTCTATGTTTATGTGGTCCTTTAGAAATACATTTTTGAAAGTCGCTAGATAAATACCGCTCTTCCAACATTTCTCTTTTAAGTCTTGTTTTTCGTTGAAGTGGCGACTCTACAAAACAATATTTACAAACATTTTAAAAAGTAATAGCAATGAATGTCAAAAATTATCTTGGTGAAGGGTGGTCATGATTTTAAAATAATACGTCGGAGATAGTTGGTGACACTGTAAGTCTATGTCAAATTCGAGGTTAGCAGGTTATATTTTGCATTAGTCTGTGTCAAAATTGACGCAAAACCTAACCTGCTAACCTCAAATTTGACATAGACTTACAGTGCCACCAACTAGCTCCGATATATTATTTTAAAATCATGACCACTCTTGACCAAGATAATTTTTGTCATCCCGGCACTTTCGTTAGTTAGTTTGTTACAGACAAGTTCCAGGAATGCTGGCATTCTGCAGAGGTTTTCATCCCCATTTTCTATTTTTAAAAACCTCACTGGAGCGGGGATCGAACTCGCGACCCTTAGATTAGCAGTCAGAATGCTGAACCTCTGAGCTGTCGAGCATGCAATATTAAAAATTTGGAATCCATAGTTTTGAAACGATGGGATAGGTAAAATGTAGGGAATTAAAATTGTATACTTAAAATAATACTGAAAGATATCTGAAACTAAAGAAAGGAAAATAAGACGCATAGATATTACGAACAATATTGTTTTACATTTTTATTAATTCTGCTGCAGTTAACATATTAGTGGAATTAGACAACCAAAAATAAATAAATTTAAACTTCTTTTGTCTTTTATTTTTTGCACTTTGTCTGACAAGTAAAAAATCTGCATTTGAAAAATATTCACTATTTTTTAATACAATAGTTCCAAACCTTTATCGATTTTTGAAATAATGAAGAAACATCGCTCTGCAGTTATACGTACTGTTGAGATAGGTGGCATTTCTCTTCTCTTCGTATCATTTATAATTATTTTGTTTATTTCAAAGCTTAGCAACAAGTAACTATAACATAATTTTTTAAGTATTGAATTTTATGTATTTTTTTTTAATTCAAGCTTCAAGTTTTATGAAAAATTCTATTTTTTAATATATTTTTTAGTACCATTCTGCTGCTTTTAAGTTTTCCTGGATGGCATAGGTGCAAATTAGTTAGAAGCATACAACAGACAACAGATTATTGTATATTGGATATCCTGGGCGGTCCTCGCTGAGTCACCACAATTGACGAATTGTTTTGACAAATCAATTTCACGGCCATTTTTGGGGCGTCATTGTTAATGCATTTAATTCATTGTTAGTTTCCCGTCTCTACTTTACAATTGTCAAGAAACAATGAGTCATTGTTATCTACAAAATATACGATAACGACTTCTCATAGGGGCGTCATTTTTGCACATTTAATAGATTCTATAATGTTTGAATTCGTCGCGTGTTGAATGAACAATCGCCCAAAACTTTACGAAAATGAGTACGTGTACACAGAGAAAACGAGAACGACTCCAGAGAAAAGGTCACCCCTTTCTAGATGACTGAATGACGAAGACGAAGAAACGTGTTGAAATGTAAACGAACCCGCAAATACGAGGGTGGGTCAACTGAAAAACGTTTATAATTAGCAGGCCATGATTGGTAGCCCTGGTGACAAAATAATTGTTTATTAACAAAGTCCTTTTCTATATAGATAATTTCACAAGCAGTTAAGTATATTAAATTCTATCTATTTTTAAAATACCCTTTACAATACAAAGTTCGTTCAAAGAAAATCAATGCATTGTAATTCAATTTTTAACTGCCGAGGAGCTTTATGCTCAAGAAATTCATGCTCGTATGTTGTTAATGGAAAGCTTGCTATTTAAAACGGCAGTTATAGAATGGCAAAATAATATTTTTGAAAGTATGAATGTCCAAAACGAATTATGCCATGTCCTGGACAAGCTCATGGTGTGAAAACTGCAAGCACTGTTAAGCGTGTGGAAAACATTTTGATTAAAGATAGGTATATTCGAGTAGAAAATATTGCAAACCTCATGAATATTAACATTGGAACTGTTCAAGCCATTATTAATGAACTCGGTCTTGAAAGGACGCTGTTTTTAGTCGGACGCTTATGTGTAGCAAGTTGGTCAAGAATGGATTTGCCAACAGATTACAGAAATAAAAAAAAAGCTACAACTTAGTGAAGCAGTGAAAATTGCGTCTTAATACCAATTGAGTTTTGTTTTATATAGTCTTTTTCTTTTGTAAGCTTTGAGCATGATTAATTTGAACCAGCCTCGTATATATTGTTATGATATTAGTATAAGGGTAAAAAATCAGATTAATAGGATTAAAAGATTACAGTAATGCAAAATTATAAAGATCAATTTAGATGTAAATTGGATATTAAAATTATTAAGAAGCATTTAGTAAAGAAAGAAAATAGAATTTATAATTTAATAAAATGAAACTGATTGAGAAACAGAAAGATTCTAACTTAATTTAATATCTAAAATGAATTGGAAATTGATGACAAATACTTTTTCGAGATAGACTATTGAACATAGTGGGTTTTAATCAAATAATAAAGCTTCTAGTGTGTTGGATTGAAAAATAAGCTAGATCGTTAAGCAGTTTGTTTTTATTAATTGATATATAAAATTTTGAAACGAAAAGATGTAACCGATTTGTATAATAAGAAATTAATAAATAAACCCTTTTAAAAAGTTTAAATATGTTTGGTGTATAAAAGGGTTTCAGTTAAAGATAAAATTCGCGTGGTGTACAAGAAATAATCTACAAAAGCAAATAAAAAGAAAAATACTGAATTAAGTTTATTGTGGGATTACATTTGGCGTTTTGCATCGATTGAATTGGATTACAACAAACAATTTACAAGAGAAGAGAATCGCAAGGAAGTCGTTGGCAGAGTGAGCATGTTTATGAGGCTTGTCAAATGAGGTCTGGTAGCTTGTCTCTGGTCGGGATTCTTGGTGCTGAGCTGTAACGTGCTTAAAGGAGTAATTTGGATTGAATATTAAAGAAAATCAACTATAACTGGGGTCTGTTTGGATCTGTGCTGTGATGGGCTGTGTAGGCTGATTCTTGGGGCAAACTAGTTTCCTGGGTTAATTCAGATCCTGATTTTGGGAGTTTGGTTATCAGTTGAGGCATTCACCGTGATTTTGAGTGGAGCAGTGGTGGTGTGATCGGTTGTAGAGTTGGACGAATTGGTTTCGTCAAAGAAGAGTGCTAAGTTCAATAAAAGGTAAATTAATTCAGGTATTATATAAGAACTGAAACAAAATTAAGATTGAAGTTAATTAATATAATCAAGGGAGTGCTTATAATTTGAGATTGTCATATAACCAATGTAACGATGAAGTATTTGTGATTGAATTTTCAAAAACTATTTTTGACGTAATATTTGACAGAAGTTTAGAATTGTAATAATAGGAACATCAAATTTCAGAATAAGCAATCTAGATAAAAGAAATCCACTTTGATTTTCAGTCAAGTGCATCTACAGAAATATTCAAAATAAATAAATAGGGCAATTTAATCGATTAATATTTAATTATAAATGTAAACTTATAGGTAAAATAACGTGGAGCTATAACCTTATCAATATGTATGAATTCACTCTATTGGGCAGTAAATATTCAGAGAATAACGCCGATGCATTTCAGTGGCACAAATAAGAGTACTTAACTATAGCATTAGCAGGAATAATCTAAATTTAAATATTATATTTTGCACAATAAATGATATGTAGTGAGTAGCACTGTATGCTTATAAGAGGGCAAGCTAAATTTATTTAGAATAACTGTTAGTTTTTTGCAAGACGTGCATTCTAAACTTGCTCAAAGTAGTTTCCTTCGGCAATACTTCACTTGACTATATTTTGCGCTAATTACTGCAGAGTTGGAAGTGCTGTGTGCGAATATGCATTATCGTGCAGTAATAACAATCGCTTCTTTGGAATGTTCTTGATCACTTCTGTCGAAATATATTCGACATATCATTTATCCGTACCTGTCCTTTTCTCTGCTAGTTGAATGTTTTTTTGCAACCAGGCAAACCTCACGCTGTGATTAGGTATTTTATTTTATAAGACAAGCAGCGCATTGAAAAGTCGATAAATTCACCTACTTAGGATGCACTATACACTCCAGTAGAAATAAGGTGGCATAGAAAGAGTAATAACATGGGAGATCTACACTTATTAACTGATTCGTTCAATCAGCGGTCATGTACGGAGTGGAGGCTTGGATCATGCCAGTAGTCACTGAAAAATATTTCCAAGTCTTAGACATGCGGATTTGTCTGAACGTCCTGATGATTTCCTGAATCGACCAAGTCAGCAATATAGAAGTGACCCGTAGGATTGGTTGGAATATCTAGGCCATGTAAAGAAAAATGAAAGCAAATACTATATAGAGTTAAAGTTAGAGGTAGTTTGGTGAGGCGTTCAGACTTGGATATCTCTCGTAGACTGCGACTTGCAAGATATATTGTAATAAAACCCCTAGTTCAAGTTCCACGCTCAGTCTTATATTCTCAATGAAAATCAGTACCTTGTTTGGATGAAGCTGTCGTATGCCGTTGGTCAAAGGGCATCCAATATCCGTTTGCAGCTGCACCGATTTTCTTTCTGTGACACCCTAGTCGAAAGTATACAGTTGATAGTCCTGCATATATTCTTAGTTCATTTCTGCTAAGATGTAAGGCTTGGTGTTGCTAGTGTAGATTCTTAGTGTTACCGTCCTCAACGATAGTATCTATTTTACTTGCTTTAATTTTAATTTTTATATTGTGATGTATTAACCAGTATAACGATCTTTATAACGTAGCTGGCTGGTTAATTAATAGTTTCTTCTCCAATGTGGTGTGTTTTGTGAATTTTATTGCTACCTCATCTTCAACGTTTCAACCTAACCTCAATTTAATTTAACCTACAAATGTAAAGCGTGGTTTTTTACTACCAATGATCATTTTGGCCTAAAGATGAAACCAGTCTGGTTTCGAAACATGTCGTCAATTTAAATAAATGTACGCGGAGAAGACTATCGCTTCTTATCAAGACACCTCCACTATTAGCTTGATGGATCACCTCCCTATTGCTAGTTTACTTCAAGACCATATACTATAAGTCATTGCCTAAGGAAAAATAAGGACAGACAGGGTTCTGACAGAAGAAGAACCTCATAGCTGGGCAACCTGGTCCACTCAATTCTTCAGAATGGCAGCTTCCAAAGTCAGAATTGCTATGATAATAGCCAACATTTCGACTCTATAAAGCAAAATAATTATAACAAGAAGAAGATTTACAACCCCCTGAAATACATAACAGTTTTAAAATTACGAGATCAAATGAACAGAATATAATAACATTAATGCTTTAACAAGGGATACAGATTTAATAATCTGAAAACTCACCAGAATGGCCTGGTAAGAAGACTTTTTTACACGGGGACTTATCCACCCTTCTCAGTTCACTGTTGGTAGACGTCAAGATAATTTCAATTCCCCTAACTGGGGACGGGCTGCTATAGGCATCTTGCGTCCCTCTTTAGACAAGAACGGGAATTGTAAGATGGGCGAGAGAAAGGAGGGGTGGAGAATGGAAGAAAGGCCAGGAGAGGATGAGAAGTACTACCCTAACATTCGTCTCAGAGAAGGTCTCCTGTTGACTTAGAAAAACTACCTAAAAATCTGAATCAGAGCTGACGGTCGCGGGAATCAAACCCATGACTTCACTAATGCTAAGTAGGCGTGTTAGCCACTAACCTACAGAACTCGGTCTCTCACTGTTGGACGTAGGCCTCCTATAAAAGTCGCCACTCGCTTTTTTCTGCACCCTCTGTATCCAGTTGCCAGTAATCCTTTTTATGTCGTCTGTCTATGGAGTAAGTGATCTTTCCTTACTTCGCTTGTCGGCTCGTGGTCTTCACTCTATCACTTTATTTGTCCATTTTCCGTCTCTAAATCTGGCAAATTCTACTTGAGCTTTGCTATATGCTCTACTAGCCAGATGCCCGTTCTTCGTACGGACAACAAATGTTTGTTTCTTCTTTTAAATCTTAATTGAATTCTGGAGTACCTCCTTCCTTCCCCTCACTCAATACGCTAAACGAACAAAGGCTGCAAAACAATATTGTAGGTAAAAAGGAAACAATATTCTTCTGAAAAAAGTTCTCCTTAACTTTTTTATTCTTTACGTACCCCTTGGAAATGTGTATGTAATTGTCGTTATTCTTGTATACATTGATAAAACTATAGTTTTAGTATAACAATGAGATAAAATCAAAAATACATGTACTTATTAAATGTTGCATTCATAAATTACAGCAAGATACCCCTTTCCACCACAGGGGGATAGAATTTTAAAAATTCTCCTATTTTATTCTAAGAGATATTGAGAAACTCGTGAAAACACAGTTTACCCCTTTTCACCCCTTAGGGGTAAATATTTCTAAAAATTCTTTCAGCCCGTTTTATCCTGAAATGAACCCAGAGGGGAAATAATTAAGTATTTTAACCCCCTACCCCTTTTTCAGTTTTCCCTTTTTACCACTTTAGGGGTGAAATTCAAAAAACCCTAAAACCCTTTTCTAAAGATTTGAAGAACACATCTATATGACAAAAAAATGCTCTAACTCAACAAATACAGGAGATACAAGAGGTTCTATAATTCACTCCAAATGCAGATTCGTACTTTTAAGGGTTGATTAAGGCAAAATCCATAAATGGGTTTTTAGAAATTTGCCTTGGATACCTATGCAAGGCTGCAGGCCAACTGGGCAAACGGTCAACTCTATAATCCCGCTACTTAATTTTTACCTGTAAGTATAGGGGTCAACCGGTCAAGGGACTCGCGAGGAGGCAGATTATCCGGCTTCTAAGAATTTTAGATAAGGAACTTTAGAAATATTTTGGATAAGAGGAAGGGGTGGTTATTTGGAAGTTTCTTTATGGGAACGGAGTTAATGGTAAATTAGTTACTATCAAGACTCTTTGAAGTAAAGTAGTTTTAAAATGGAAGTTATTAAGAGCCAGCGCGGTCGAGATTTAATAGTGTTAAGAAATATCAAGTTTTCGTTTGGATATAGTGGCAAAGACGGTGTCGAAACATGGCGTTGTAGTGTTAGGACATGCACTGGTAAAATTACTACAAATGAAGAGAAAACGCTCTTAATTCTTGAAGAAGGTGCACATAATCACAATGCCTCCGCAAATATTGCTTTTCAAGCAATTAGCAACGGTGTTAAGCGAGCAGCTACGGAAGATCTGACCGAGAAACCAATCAAATTAATTCGAAGGGAAATCGTGGCTTCTGGGACATATGGAAACGAGATTGTTCACGGCGATTTGCAGCGTATGAGAAAAAACATCTACAGAAGTCGGCGTAAATTTCTTCCACACTTACCAGCGTGCATTGGTGATGTACATGACGCAATCAATGCAATCGACATTAAAACAAACCGAAACGAAGATTTTATACTATTCAATAACAGCGAATATAATATAATCGCTTTTTCGTGTTTATTTAATATAAAATTACTAGCAACCCAGTGAGACAAACGTCTCTTTTAAAAAAACGAAAAAGACCGTTTTGCAAATAGAACGCGTATTCACCACACGTACGTATATGACGTCATTGTTGGTAGCAAACTACCAGTCGCATTCGCCTTGATAAAATTTGCCTAGAATCTAACCTAAAAAGTTAGGATTAGGATAATTAAGATAATAATTAGTGTTAGAGACTGAAATTAGGTTCCTGACCTGACATGACCATTCCAAACATATAACTTTAATAACTTTTTTCTCTATCTCTTACGGTTTCGCTGCTGAAACAGCGTCCCAGACAGACACGTCTATTAGATAAAGGATTATGCGACTTCAACAAGATATTCGTGGATGGGGCCTTTTCCTATTGCAGTAAATTTTTCTGTCAATTATTTACAATTCACATCCTAAAGCAAGGTTTTTATATACCGCTTATATGTTTTCTTCTTCCTAATAAAACTAGCTTGTCGTATTCACGTGCATTCAGATTAATTCAAGACTACTGCAGCAATGTTGGTCTAACTTTCAACCCTTCCACAATGATGTCGGATTTTGAAGTTGCGATTCACACAGCCGCTAAAGACGTATGGCCCACTATTATATCGAGAGATCTAAAAAAAAACTGTTTCTCGGCGGGCTGTGGAAATTCAACGTATGAATAATATGTTGGTGACACTGTACGTCAATGTCAAATTCGAGGTTAGCAGGTTAGGATTTGCGTCATTTTGTGTCAAAACTGACGGAAAACCTAACCTGATAACCTCGAATTTGACATTGACGTACAGTGTCACCAACATATTATTCATACGTTGAATTTCCACAGCCCGCTGAGGAACAGTTTTTTCTGGATCTCTCGATATTACAAGGCTGTCGATTTCATTTAGGGCAGTCGTGATTTAGGAAAATTCAAACCATTGGTTTGAGGAAAGAGTACTGTTCAAGTTCAGAAATTGGAAAATGGCTACAAAACTTATTTGGACTGTCCCTGCTCCCAGCAAGTGAAGTGGCGGATTGTTTTGTTGAAGATTTTATGACTGTGAAACCTGTAGTTGCACTCTTAGACAAATTTTGTGATTACTTAATGGATAATTACATATCAAGTGAGAGCAAATTTCGTCCAGAATTATGGGCATCGACATCCCCAAATACTAGAACAACAAATGCTTGTGAAAGCTTTCACTCGAAATGCAATTCTAGTTTTTACAGCCATCATCCACATATATTTCAGTTTGTTGACATTTTGAAGTATTTCCAGATTGATACATACACCAAAATGACAAGTATTTCAAAATGTGAACAAAATAGCAGACAAAATGTTAATAGTAAACTTTTATTGTTAATTTCAGATTTCAACAATAAATTAATTACCCGATTTCATTTTGTTAAATGTGTATCGCATTTCTAGAAGAAAAATAATCTGATGATTTATGTTTTATATTCTGTATACTTTCACATAGTTAGATAATTTTATTTCTGTCTTGTGTATTTTTTGTTTTATTGAATATACTTGAAACGTACTAAAAGGGTTTTTATTGCTTTACTAAAATGTTTTCACACAAAATAAAAGTAAAATTTTAGTTGGTATTTGAATAACATTCGCTATGGCCGATAGTCCTCTTAAGCGGATTACAAGGTTTTTGCCCAGTTAGTCCCCATAAATATGCGCACCCTTTTTGCTTGTTGCCCAGTTGACCCCTAGGATTTACGGACAAACTGACCATTTTGCCCAGTTGGCCTCCTCCGGCAAGCAAAGGTCAAGTCAATATTTTATCGGGTCTACGAGATATTGAAGAATTCGTGAAAACACAGTTTACCCCTTTTCATCCCCTTACGGGTAAATTTTTCAAAATCTCTTAAACCACTTTTTAAATATTTTTAAAATACATTTGTGTGCCAAAAAAGAATGTTCTAACTCAAGAAACATTGGAGATACAAAGGGTTCTTTAATTCACCCTGAATCCATATTTGCACCTTTAGGGGTTGATTAGGGCAAAATCCTAAAATACGTTTCTAGGTATTTACATTGAAAATCTTTGCAAGTAAAACCAAGTCGATATCTCATCGGGTGTAAGAGATATTGAGGAATTCCTAAAAACACATTTTACCCCTTCTCGCCCCCTTAGGGATAGAATTTCAAAAAATCCTTTCTTAGCACTACCTTACGTAACAAATTTAATCTTCCATGCAAATTTCAACTTCGTAGTACCAGTGGTTACGGCTCTGCGCTGATTACTCAGGGTTGTGTTTCCTTTATACATATATGTAATATATGACGTCACATACTCCAGTTCGCCTCCCCATTCGCCTTTGAGTTACTCAGTTTTATGTTTTGGGTTAGGGTTAGAGTTACTGGGATTGATTTAAGACGTTGCGCTTTACTGTAATAGATATATTACTTTTGAACATTGCACTTAAGAGGCTGAATGCTGCCCATGCGAGATTTAATCTTCTATGTAGCTCGCACTTCTAATCTACCTGACTTGAACCTAAATATCAATATCCCAATTTTCAGTATTGCTTGAATTTAAAATAACTACGACCACTGTTCATACTTACACCATTCAGCCATAGCAAAACGCAGAAAAGAAAATCTAAATATCACCTTCTTTTTAATCTTCGCCTAAAGATTAGGCCCTAGTTTTTCTTGCCGCCTTATCGTACGGATGCAAAAAACCTGTTCCACTCTGGATTTACAAAAAGTAATCAAGTCAAAGTGCACCGAGCTAGCTACAGTGTGACACGAGCGCGGTTCTATTCTCAAAGAGTGGGTGTTTTGTTTAAATCAATTTAAGACACCGAAATAATGTAATTATTATTTCTCAGGCGCCACTGGATTACGTTGACTTGATGTAGCTCCGAAATTGCCTTGCTTCCACCTGTTAACGTTTAATTCGCTTAAAGTTAATCTATATGTAGTTATATAGAGTACAAGAAAATACATTGTGCAAATAATAACGTATATTGAATACACAACACTATAGGGAGAAATATCTGGGCGCAACCGACGCCGATCGCTATGCAATTGATTACTATCTTAGGAAAGCGTACCTAAGGTGACGCCACGGTTACAAACTATACTGTATGAAACCTATTAGGCTCTCTTAACAATATTCCAGGTCTTCCCTCAGGAGGAGAAAAGCTCAAGCTGGTGTTCGTGTAGTGACCTCTCGAATAAAACATACATATACAGGGAGATAAAAAAACTTAAACGCGTTAGCCATTGAAAACAATAAAACTTGCCTAATCTGCAGCAGCTTTTCGTTGCCATAAAATTGTCAAATTTTTTTGAAGTTTAAAATTTATTTTCGACATCTTGTTCAATTTATTCACGTGTTATTTTAATGTTATCTATCAATTTAGTTTATAGATTTGGTTGAAATTTTATATTTTGTACTGCATTAGTCACAGAAATTAATAATACACTTAATTGTAGTTTACATGTAGCTCTATAAAGTGCAGTGTAGGCAGTGGTAATATTTTTTTTTGGGCTCCCGCGATCAATTTTATTTATGATCGCCCTGTATAATGATAATATTGGATCTACTTTTAATTATAAAGGAGGTAAGCTCTAGCTATTAGAAGAAATAGTATAAAAATGCAAAAACTACAAGCTCTGTGAAAGTTATCCAGAATATACAGGAAATATTTAACTTTATGTGTCAACAGTACCCATTTGAAAGCAAAACAAGCCTGTAGTTTGAAGCACTAAAGTTCGGGGGGCTCCGGTTTCTCAAAGTCGCATCTGGTAGGTTGAAATTGCTTTTTCCAGACCTGGGATCGGATGGGATCGGGTCGCATGACAAAGATGCTGAAGTTTGAGAATGAAAGTTGGGCCATTGTGACGTTCACGTAGCGAGGGAGGATGTATCGTTGTGAGTGTATAAAAATTCGATCACAGCCGTTTTTTGGGGTTCGGCGGCTCTTATGTTAAAGTAGCAAGACCAACCAACACATTAAAACAGTTCGAAGTTGATTATCAATACGGTTAAGACCGATTATTCACATACGGTAGCACTAATTAGTTAATTCGCACCGCGTATAATACGTAATCAGGAATGCATGTGTCCGTGCACTCGATATTTGTTGCTATTTGCTGCTGCTATACCAAATGGAAACCCTCTTCAGCTCTTTATGACAGTCTCACAAATAACGACGATAACAACAACAAAATAATGGCCCAAATTTGTACTCACGTCAAGAGACGAGGGAGTACCCGTTCTGCTAAACAGCTGGTTATTTCTGGGTGTTATGCGGGACTGAAGGAAGAACTGACGGTGTCTCGTACTTGCAAACAGCGATTACAACCAGAACTCGATCAGGACGCGAAAATTCAAATATAAAGTAACATGAAAAACCATCCCATGGGTAGCCGTTCGAAAGGTGAAGGTGCTGATCAACGGCAATTGTAAATATTGATCCTGCCTCTCTTTATGAATGCTTTTGTCGGTATTTTATTAACTTGTCTACATTGACTACTTCACAGCGTTGTCTTATATCATTGTTTGTGTGTGTGATTTGGAGCATTATATCCTGAATTGATCTCAATATTTTCATTCCAATTATTCTTGCTATTTCTTATATTTTTCTTCTTCTCCACGTGTGTCAACACTGTGTGAAAGGATTCGTCGGATCATGAAATTGTATATTTTGACTTTAGATTCTGTCCCCTGTTTAGTGCAAACTAAAATTAAGACCATTGAACATCTCGCTTATTCTCTTCATTTAGCGATGTGTGACATTTCGTTGTTCCTTGAACTTGAAAAGAATTTACGTGGTTGCAAATTTTCTTGAGATGAAAAAATTGATGTTGCTGTAGTGTCGTATTTTGAAAGTCTTTCAAACTATGTTTGGCGGTCAGCTTTTACGTAATGGAAAGAAAGGATGTTTAAGTGTATTATCGCTAAAGAAAAGTGGTTTGAACATATTTAGAATACATTTTTTTTTTCAAAAACGTTATCCTTATTCTCAGTAAATTCAGCTTGGCCTTCGTATATGTATTTGTATACCTTACACGTTCTACGACATTATGGCAATTATAATAATCGAATTAGTGTCATAAATTACAACAAAAAATGTTGTATCTGTAAATGCCGTAAATAAATTATTCAAATCGAGACGTAATTAACAAACACCTGTTATTTCGCCTAAATTAAAACGTTAAACAGTTCGCAGGCATACGAAAGCATTACCATCAAAATTACAGTATTTTGTGAACTTATAAGCATACAATACCCGCACTTAAGCCACTTAGCTTATTATGCGGACCTAAACACATACTACAAGTTTTTCTGTAATACTCGAGCGATGAATAATGTATTAAACCCAGCGTAATTTGCTTTGGGAACTGCGCTTAAACAAATACGCCTTGCACTCGAAAACCCCACCAATAATGTACTTCGGTAATTACGCAACTACGTAGGTGCCTGCTAACAATAACGCTAAAAATAGCAGGGCGGATATTTTAATAACATTGGATTAGATGTGAAGCTTGACGTAAACGATATGCAGATTTTAATTTTTGATAATATAGTGGTAATGTTGGTAGTAATGAGTCGCCTAGAAAGGACTGAAAATAGCAAAACACGACCACGTTAATATGCATGCGGTGAGAACGTTTACTAAGGAAGAACGGGAGCGACAAAATGCAACTTTCCAAGCTCGGCGCTCATTCTTCATGGGCAAATTGATGGGTTAGTTTTTGAGTCTCGGTTTGTTCTTGCGTGTCGCGTAATTGATTTACTTCTTGCCGTTTGGAGGCAAAAGATAACGCTTTTTCTCCGCAGCTCATCATGAGTTGCATCTGTGGCACGATTTTTGTTGGCGACCTATGGATCACGGATGTTTTTGGGACCCACGCGACGACCAAGAATAACACGCCTGTGCAAATATTAAGAAGGTTTTAGCAATGTGTTTCCTGTTGATGTCATTTGGTAAATTATCAATCGATACTCACAGTTAGAAATTTGCACAGGCAAGGTATGAAAATATTTACATTGCCTGCTAACACAATTTTTTCCATTGCCTAAATATAAATAAACATCTACTAAAATGTAAATGTGATTCCGCATATCGTTGTTTTCTTTATTGCTTTATGATTAAACTTCAATAATAATTTTTATTTATTTTTACAGCCATTCTGCTGTATTCCCCACAATAATTTCCATGCAATCAAAATACCCACAGTGTATTATGCAGCATAAGAGCCAGGTCACGTCATGTAGATTTTTGCTATAAATCCTAATTAAACGTTGTAGAAGTGTTAAAAAATATTTGCATGGGTGGCCAAGCAAATTAATGCTCGGTGAGATTGCTTAATTTTTAAATTTAGTGTACCTTCACAACCGATAGTCCTAGTTCAGATTTTTAAACTTGCTTTATTGCTTTTCAACATTTACAACTGTATGCAGGCCTCCTGGATGGTTGAGTGGGTTGCAAAGCGATGAAGAATCAAATTCAATGGATGTAATGGGCCGATTCGTCTCACCATATATATTTTATAATATAGGTAAATAACCCTATCGTGCTAGTAATATAACTGAACCGTATTCATCATTATGTATCAATTAATTTGCAAGTTTCGCCAGTGCAAGTGAATGTGTGAATACAGCTGATTGCAAGCAGTGTAGTTATAAATAGAACAAAGTCAGCGAATGTAAAGAACCGCACAGACAGCCGCTTACAAGTCAGTGAACGGAGTGGATGTCGTCAAGCAGCCGGGGACGCCGCGTGAATCATAGCCGATAACCTGGGAATCATCTCCGAGATCAGCTGCAATTCATAGTTAAAAGCTGCTATTCAGGCTGCCGTTCTAGCTTCAAGGAAGCCAGGCGACTTCTTCAACATCCCCGGAGCTGCAGTCCAGGAACCTGTGCAATCAAACAACTGCAAGGTTGGTTACTGTAATCACATTTTATGAGTGAATGTATAGAAGAGACCTACGCGGGTCCAATATATAGGACCCGCATCCGACCCGCGAACCGCAATTTCTGAAATTTTAAACCCACACCCGACCCGCGAACCGCAATTTTCACATTTTTATACCCGCACCCAACCCGCGACCCGCAAGTTTTGCACTTTTAAAGACGCACGTGACCCCAAATTCAAATATTAGACCAGCACGTACTAGCAACTTGCTTCAGATAGAATGCCCATACACAATAAAAAAGTTATTTTTACACTTCGACGGTCAAATTATTATTAAGTATATTTTTTTATACAAAAACAAAATTTATGTTGAAGAAATGAAGTTATACCCGACCCGCGACCCGCAGTTTCAAATCCGCACCCGACCCGCTACCCGCAATATTGATATAAGTCCTACCCGCAACCCGACCCGCAATCCAGGTAACTCGCGGGTACCCGACCCGATGCAGGACTCTAATGTATGGCCTAGGAAGATTGGACAGATCCAAAACCATAATAAGTAATTAACTTTTGTTGCAACGCATTGCGCAACAATTATACGCGCTTAAAAGCTACGTGTGCATATGTGTTGAATTCGTAGAACCCGAACTAGGCGTTACCTCATCCGTCTTCAAGGAATTTATGTTTGAGGTAACAAAGCGAGTAGAAACAGCTTTGGCCCGTAGATATTTACAGTAAGGAGCTTACATTTTTGACAATTGACGCTGTTTATTCTTGGTGTGTTTTATGTAAATCTATTTTCCTGTATTTGTGTTTCTCTTGCAGATTATATATCTTTTTATGTAAACTGTTGGGTTTTTATTGCTGGCAGTGTTTGCATGCAGAATTTCAGTATTCTAGGTGACAACGAGCAGGTCATGCTGAAGATTTAAATCGAGTTTTACGTTTCTACGACTATTTAAACCAACAAACCCAAGGCAATATAAATTAATAGTACAGTAGAGTATAAGGCTGAATAAACGTACCGTTACATGGAACAAGAATTAGAACTAGGCAACTGGAACCAGTATATCTATAGCGATTAATTTATGCAAATATGGCGCAATACTCATAACAAAAAGTAATGTAGATATGCAAACAATTATAGACGTGTGGAACGAAGAACTAGAAATAGTAAATCTAAAAATCAACGTGCACATAATTAAAATAATCAAAATAAATAATAACAAAATATAACAGAACTGAAGATGTAGAAAGTTACATATATTGCAGGCATAAGAAAAAATAGAACAAGAGATTACCAACAGAATAATTAAAAGGAACGAAATATTTTGTATAATAAACAATACAATAATTGGAAACTCAGAAATTGCCAATAGAGCAAAAACGCAAATATGTAATATGGTATACTTACCAACACTCACGTTTGCGGCAGAAAATTAGGTACTTACGAGTAAGTTAAGATCTAGAATAACGACAACAGAAATGAAGTGATGAGATATGCTAAAAAAGATAGAATTAATAACAGTACAGTATGACAGATGCTGAACGTTGAGCCAGTAATAAAGAAAACAGAGGACAAACAATTAAAATTGTATGAATATATTTGCAGAATGGGAGAAAATAGAATTACAGAAATAATGACAGAGAAGAAAGTAGAAGGAAGGCCAATTAGAAGACGTAGTAGTAAGAAGAAGGAGTAAGACCTTGCCAGAAACGGGAAGAATAGCAATGAACAGAAGACTATATACAAAATAGGTAGAAGAGGTGTAGAATAGTATGAAGACTTGACGTCCTAGGTGCGTAAGAATGGACGAAGAAGAATAACAAGAATGTGCGTGTATGTATACGGGAGAGCATAAGTTACATGCGACCCATTGCCGCCGTTGCACTTGAATGAATAGGCTTATTATTATTTCTTATATAAATTTGATACTTTTTCAGCTATTCAGAAATTGATTATATAAATATTAGGTACACATTCAAATGAATAGGCAAGTATTCTGCTCTTTAGTTTAATAGTTAAATCTTTATTTTAATTGACTAACACGGTAGAACTTGAATAACTCAAATAAGGGTTGGATTTTAACACTTCGGTAAAATAATAATTTGATTAAATTGCCGTTAGATTCAAACAAACTTGGTTAAATGATATTCTCCCATTATTCCAAGTGATTATGCTTTGAAATACCCTCAATTACCTTTAATATTGAATAAAACAACTAATAGGCTTGGTAGTTGAAATTTAATTCCGGATTTTTTAAATTTTACCCATCGATACCATCTCATTTTTCTAAGATTAGGTTTATGTGAGAGAGAGCCCATCAACGGTAAGTAAAGATTGTTTAAACTCTTACTTGGATTAAAATTATCGTTGTCGCAAGATGAAAACAGGCGTTTATGTTTAGTAGTCTTTGGAATCAATTAACAATCCGACTCACTACCATAATCGCCGATAATTTTCAGTTAGTCTGAGCTGTGATCTAAAAGTCTGAAAGAGCTGTACGCACATCAGTATTCTTCCATTATTAGAGGGGTAATAATTCATCGTAGTAATCAAAAAGAGGCCGTATATTCGTGATATGATACTGTAGCCAGAATTCAAAAAACATATTTTCTCCTCCATTATTGTTGTCGTTGCTTTAACACTTTTGATAAGGTTGCTACTAAAATAACATGACTATAACTGGTTGACGGATTGCACATTTAAAGAATGTACAAGATTTTTACAAAATATGTTCGTGTAAATAAATAGTGGATAACATAGTTCCAATTCAAGACACAGGCAATGTGTTACGACTTTCAGTTTTACCGAAAGTGATCTTAATTGGTTTTTTAAACAGACCGTGGTGTATTTATTAGTTCGCAGAAGAGAGAGTTCTATTTCCTTTTAGATCTTATTTTGTATTAAAATGCAAATAAAGTGGTATACTTTTTCAGATAACGAAGATGCAATGATTGCCAACTGATCGATTTTTTAAGACGTTGCTATTTTAATCATTGTTACGCCAATCATATAGCAATTTTAAATAATTATATAGAAAAATAAAATTAATTTGCTGATTTTTGTTACAGAAATTGCAAGGAAAGGAAACGAAGGAGCTCAGGCGTTATTAATAATAATAATAATTTTTTATAAATGAAATTCCGATTTAAACATAAAACAATCGCTATTTGTGACTTAGAAATTAAGTATTAATTTTCAATTATTTTTGAGTGTTGTCTAAAGCATATTTAAATTGAAATTTATCCCGCCAGATTTTTAAACATAAACTAATCTGGATGCCTTAAACTCCAAATATTCGATTTACAATAAACTTACTGTGGTAAACTTAAGAAATTATCGATTATTAATTTTTATGTGTAAAGAAGTTAAATAAAACAAGTTAGATTAGTTAAAATTTAAAAAAAAGAGGCGTCCAAGGCGAGTGTTAAGGTGCGGCTGGACTTACAAATATTGAGATTTAAATAAAACATTAGTCCGTATGTAAATGAAAATTGTTATAAACAATAATTGATCAGTCGTTTTCATCTTTGATGATACGCAGGATCTTACATAAGTAACGTCTCAAGCATGAACGGTAGATTCGAAATATCAATACATTAAGCCAAATATGTCTGAATAAAATGTTGCTATAGTTATAATTAGTTTTTAGTATATTCTGGGACAAGTGGTTGAAATAAAATTTCAACGCTGAGAGTGGTCTTTTTCAACGAGCGAAGCGAGTTGAAAATAGTAACTCGAGACGTTGAAATTTTATCAGCCACAAGTTGCATATACTATTTTTTCTACGAATTTTCACTCATTTAACAAATTAATGCACTTTAGAAAAAAGTAAACATAAAGTGACATTTCTCTTGTCACCAATTGAATCTCAAACAGTTTGAAATCCCGGTAGTCCGAGCACTTCAATCTCTAGTGGTTAAAATGCAATTTCAACCACCGGAATCAATGTCAAAATGACTGATTTCAATGTCATGAGTAGAAAATAGTAATTTACGATACAAGTGCGTAAAGCTACTCTTTAGGCACGAGTGGGGTAAAATTAAAACGCGAGTGAGCGAGCGTTTTAAGCCCCGCGAGTGACTAAAGATGCTTTACGCATGTGTATCGTACAATATTTTATCTACGATAGAATCTAGAAAACACTGTAAATATTAAAAAAAAAATGTAAATTAGGATTACCAGCAACCGGTCGTAATTTTGCGTGTTTTAAAAATTTTAAAACACGTTGCTACTGACAACGTGCCTAATGAAATTTTTTAAACACGTAACTACTGACGACGTAAACTAATGAAAAAATGTTATTAAACAGTCGTTTTACAAACTTAAAACTGCCAACTAAAAGGCAATTTTACACACTGTCGTAGATAAAATATTTTTTGCAATCAAATGAAAACTATCAGAGATTTTAGCTTTAAAATTGGAAAACGTAGGTTTTCGAGGCTGAAGAATAATTTATCTTCTAATGAATTATTTCGAGGTTTCTCTACACACGACGCAACCCACATCAATATTCAGTTCAAATTTTTCTGTTACACAGTGTATAGAATGGATATGTTTCATCACTGATCATCACTGTCAGCTAATCGTTACGCCTCCCCTAGGCATTTCCACCCTTCTCGGTCAAAATATCCCAGCCCTGTAAAATGAATCACTTACGATATTGCTCCATAAAAAAAGAAGACAAAACAAGCCTAGAGAACTATAGGGCAATTAGCTTGCTTAACCATCTATACAAGTTATATACTAAGATCCTAACGAACAGACTAGAAAAAAATTCGAGTTCTAGCAACCAAGAGAACAAGCCGATCTCGCTATAGCACCAACGACCACCTATAATGTGCAAAACTTTGATTGAAAAGCCTGTCGAATATAATAGACCTCTGCTTCTGCTCTTTATCGACTTCCATAAGGAATTCTTTACTGTTGGATTAACTGCTATTATGAAAGCATTGAACGAATGCCGAGTCGATCAATGGCATATAGAAGAACGCCACAACAACGGTCAACCACTCCCATACAGAAAAGATCAAAATAGAAGAAAGGTGTTAGGCAGGGTCACCAAAATTATTTATCACTGCTTTAGAGTATGTTTTAAAACACTTAGAGTGGGAGAACAAAGGCATTAGCATTGATGGGGAAAAACACAACCATTTTAGGTTTGCAGATGATATTATACTCATACAGCTTGGGAGAAGCTGGGATCATGATCCAAGAACTGAAAGATGTTACACAAAAGTTGGGATTATAGATCAATTTCGAAAAGACAAAAATGATGACCAACCTAGTTACCAATACGACCGAAATACAGATGGCGCAAAACTATATATATCTGAGCCACAGGTGAGGATTGGTAGAGACAACCAAACAGCAAAACTATTTAGAAAAATAACATTGGGATGGGCAGCATATGGGAATCTTCGCGATGTCTTCAAAAATGATGTTCGAATTACGTTGTAAAGGAAAGCTTTCAACATATGTGTCCTACCTGTCGACACTTATGGTGCAGAGACTTCATCTAACAAAACCATCGGCATGTAAACTATAAAAACACAAAGTAAAATGGAACGCCCGATGCTTGGTATAAGCCTCAGAAATAGAATGCGGAATGAGGACATTCGTAAGAGAATAGGGGTGGATAATGTTCTGGAACGAATAGCAAGGGCAAAATAAAGATGGGAAAGACACATCGCTAGTACCAACGATGGCAGATGGACTAGGAAAATTCTGGAATGGCGACCAAGAGAGGTCAAATGAAGACAAGACCGACCGCCAACTAGATAAACCGAAGACGTCAAAACAATTAGCACGAATTGGATAGCAACCGCTTAGGCTAAGAAGAGATGGAAATGCCTTGGGGAGGCCTATCTCCAACAGTGGACAAATTAGGGCTATATGATGGTGATGATCTTGTGTGTTCTTAATCTAGTTGCTACCGACCAGTCTTTTAATGTCGTCTGTCGACCTAGTCTGAGAACGACCCATACTACTCCAAGGTCTCCACTCAATAATTTTACTTGGACAACGATTATCTTCCATTCTGCCTATATGGCCTGCCCAACACCATCGTAATTTATATAGGCGCTCAGCGGCATCTGTCACTTTTGGTCTTCTTCGCACTTCTTTGTTATTTATGTGGCCGCGAAGATTTATTCCGGTCGTCCGTCTTTCCATAGCTCGTTGTACTAGCTGCAATTTTTGTTGGCCCGTGTTTCTGTACCATATGTTAATGTTGGTAACACATACTGGTCAAATGTTTTCGCCTTGAAGGTGTTTGAGAGATCTGAGTAAAATACATCTTTAAGCCTTTCAAAGGCTGTCCATGCCAACTATACTCTTCTTGATAGGTCTAATTTTAAGTTTGCTATTATTTTCGTTCGTCATGTATTTAGTTTTTCAGTATTAATTTGGATATGTTTAAAAGATATCAAATGCAAAATTATCAGTGGAGAAATCATGACACTAAATTAATGACGGAAAAACCTGATTACACCCAAAATTAAGAGCTCATAAGAAAAGTACAGAACAGTACAACAGATAAAGTATCACAGGGAAAGGTGTAATCACAGCCGTAAATTTAATTAAAATAGCAAGACCTGGCAGGATACCAATAAGACTTGTAAACTGTGGAGGAAATGTGATTGCAGAATGACTCATTAATGAACCTTTGCTTAGAACAGAAACGAACGCCTGAAGAATGGAAAATATCTTATATCATATCATTACACAAAAAGGATGAAAGAATTATACCAGGTGTTTATTCTCAAACACAAACATGGAAATTTAACATTGTATTAAACTCTATTCACTATAGTCCCGGATTGTCAAAAATGACGTTTTATGGTAGCACTTTTGAATTTCTATTGGTTTTTTTGTTACCTAAAGTACGTTTTTTTCCTATAAAAATTTTGAAAGTCAAAGAATTTAGGGTTTATGTTGGCATTACTTGGATTCCTTTAAAAAATATATGTTGAACAATTTGTTTTAGTAACTTTTTAGAACTAAAAATTGGTGGGAAATTTAAAATCTGGCATTAAAGGAATTTTGTTTTTAGGTAATCTTTCGTAAACTTCTTCTGCTGGCATGTTAGGCTGCAGATCCAACAGTTCCTCTGCATACTTCAGAACTGATTTTTTTACATTTAATTTGAAAAGAATCAGTTTTTTACGCGTATTTATTTTCAAAAAAGAAAAGCTGACAATTTAATTTTAAATGTCAAAATGACACAAGTCGTTTACAGAAAAACCTGACGAAAATAAATTTTCTAATAATTTTTAAAAAGCAGTTTTGCCAATTATATTTATTTATTTATTTATTTAATTCGCACTCAGCCAACAGCCGTTAGGCCAATTACAGGCGTCGCTGTGCAGTTATGGGGACTTACAACCCCACTAACGACTGTCATGATGTTGTATGACCGCCGGGACCAACTTTTTTCCGTGATAGCCGTACCACGAGGCGCCGAGAGATGCAGCCGTGGAACTCCCATCCAAGTTCTGACCAGAGACAGCGTTGCTTAACTCTGCTGATCGAACGTGGACGCAAATAAAAAAGTATTACCAATGATGGGGTTCGAACTTCAGCTGCTGCGAAGGAGCCCGTGCATTCGATTTTTTGTTCGGCGTTGGACCACGAGTAAAGCAGGCATTCGTCGCCTGAGCCACCAGGACTCTTCGAATTCCTGCGATGCAGCCATATTTAACCTTTTCGCTCAGGGCATGGATTTAATTTTGGTGTCGTCCAGTATCAACCAAATCACGTAGCAGAAAATAAATCGTATTTTTACACAACAATAAATCAATCAATTCTTGCACTTTTTTTTCATTCTTTTTTACACATTTCATACGCTGGAAGTATGCATTTATATGCAATAGTTTTCAAAATACCCACATGCTGAAATTTATACAGCACATTCCCCGTACGCTTTGTTTAAACAATTTGTCAGGCCATTTTCTATTTTTCCTTAATTCCGATAGCTACATAACCATTTAGAGCAGTTTTGTTACGAAATTGGCGAGCCTGCCTCTATATCGGGGCCATATTAGCCATAATTTACGTAGAACGCTTTAGCTTCTCGCATCAAAGAAAAATTCAGACACGATCATGGCTTTTAGCTCCATTTAAAGGTTTAGCGCACCGCGCCAATCTTTACATCGTTGTTTTATGCAACTGCGTGTCCTTCAGTTGTGTATGTCTATTTTCAAGTCATTCAAAATTTAGTCCATGAAAGCAAGTGAAATGCCTATCTTCAATCGTATAAAAGCATCTGTCCATCTCTCTTGCACCGAAACAGCCTCGGCGGTCATTCTGTGAGCGTCTTAGCTCCGCCGGCACCGTTGCCTTCGGGCACGGTGTTCGGTTCCCGTGCTGTTGCAGTTTCTTTGTGGTTTTCGGGAGTCGCTTCTTGACTAACGTCGCGTGTGTGCTGCTGTGTTTCTTTCGAGGTGTTGGTGATGTCCAGTGTGCCGGCCTAAGCCACTCAGTACTTTCGGAGGCCTGTGGCTTGCTTTAATCCGTCTCTTTGAGCGGAATTCTCCTTTGAGTGAGCTACTTAGCTGCCGTACCGATGTTTCAATTTGCCAAGGGGGCAGAACGCATCTGGTCCCGCGACTAAGCTGGGGATATTCTCTTAGACGCCGTTGCCTTCACCTGCACCATCTCAACAGTAGCAAAGCGACAGTCGACGCCCGCCAACTTACGCCGCCGCGTCTTGAGGCCGACCCACTATTAAGGTAGTGTTCACTTTGTTGTAATTAACTTTTGTGTAACCTGTTTGCCGCAAGCGGACATTTGTATCGCATTAACGCTTACTTAATTGCCGTCCGATACTTCATGCAAACCTAGTACATTCAACACCAAATTAACTTTTCTCTAACAAACCTGTTTGCCGCAAGCTGACATTAGTATCGCATTAAAACTTGCTTAATTGTCGTCCGATACTTTATTCAAACCTATTCAAGTGCAGATTTAACCTTTATGTAGTAAACGTGCATGTCGCCAATTGACATTTCAATATAATCGAAGTTGACTTATTGTCCGCCCATCGTTCAGTCGAGGCGAGGTACACTCACTGGTAGAAGTTAACCTTTGTTGTACGAGTTGTACTTTGTTATTTATGAGTAAGGCGCTTCCCAGCTGGGTTTATTCCGTTAAGTATTTATTCCTTTCACTGTGCCAAATTGATGTACGTGCCGACCACGTCGGTACAACTGTAAGTTTTTCGGTCATGTGAAGTGGCCCAATAGATGTATTAACTGATTAACGACTTATGATTTTTCCTATGTCTTGTGCATGTTTGTTTACAGGGTGACTGAGTCACTGTGTCAATTTCGACGTAAGGTAAGGCCCGGACGTGGTGAATAAGCGTTGCAGGTAGGTCGGCGCGCTTGTCGCTGCGCTACTGTTTCCAGAAGTAGTATTTGAGTATGTTTTGCCCCGTTTGACCTTCAAGGTTCGGTTAAGCGTGGGTCTCCTTGCTTGGACCTTGTGGCGCCCTTTTATTTGGTAACACCCTATACATATCAACACGCTTGCCCCGTGGTGTTTAGTTTAGGACCACCCCCCCTCCCTGAGCGTATTTGAGCTGCGGCCTTTAGCCTGTTTCTTACGATTTCCAGAGTAAGTGTACACGTTTCCCGGACTTGTTGTGAGTGTCGTTAATTCAATTTGATACTGTAACAAAGTTTAGTAGTATTTGTTAAAAATAATTTTGAGGATAATTTGATATCATCTGAATCTAGAAAGAATACGCTTTCTAATAGTTTAAAAATCATTGAGAACTATTCAAAACTAAGCTCGTAAATAATATGTACGAGTAAAATTCGTCAATTTTCAGTAATAAAAACACCAATAATATTATTTCTGTTTTTTTACAATCGCAAAAAGAATTGAGCCCTCTACATCCAAACAGTAATTCCAGATATTCTACATTTTTTAAAACTATATCTTCGAGTGTACATATAATCGCATGTATGTATGTATGTATAATCGCTAACCGCGTTTTACCTTGCGGTGTAGAGGCTGGTGCTTTATGTGCCTGCATCTGGCGGTACAATGCTCAACTTGCTCTGGATTCGGGATACAAAGTATAGCCCCTTATTCCTAACTATAATGCGAAGCTCAGCCTCGCGCACATATGCGCGTCCCTTGTATTTGGACGTTTGCGATTTGCGCATTTATTGTACGTCTCCCGGCTTGAAAGCTCAACATAACGCACACATTCTTTACTTTTTTGTCTCATACAACATTTTTCCTGTATCTGTTGAGTCCCATTTTTGTCAATAATAAAGACTAAGCTATGTGCAAGAGATATTACAAGGAGGGGGTGTGGTGAGAGGGTTAAAACTATGTTTTTATCATTTTACAAAAAATTTGGAAAGGATAATAAAATGAAAACTAGCAGATTTTTCTGTCAATAGAGGGATTATATATGAAATATGTTTTAATTTCTATGTATGGCAAAAATCCCCAGTGCTACGCACACGGGATTCTTGTTGACCGGCAAAATGTATTTGACAAATTTCTTAGCAAAACATTCTGACAGAAAACGTCAAAATTTAATCGACTATTTTAATGCACTTGGGATATTACTGTTAAATATGCTATACAGGGTGTATCAAAAATACTTTTTAAAACTTTGGGAGTGGATTCCTTACTACAAAACAACAAACTAGGGCCATATAAACTAAAAAAAAGTTTTGTTTTAATATTATTAATAAAAGAACATAATGACACATTATGAGCTTATTAGCAAAAGTGTCATCAACTCAGAAACTTATAATAAATGTTCTAGATACACAAGCACTCGTCTTATCATGGACTGTCGCACCCTTTCAAACACTCGAAGACGGTGTCAAACGGTACAACATTGAGACGTGTTTACATTTGTCATTTGTCATTCACAGTTGTCATTTGTGTACATTTGTCGTTAGTCTAACTTCAACGTTTCTCTTTTGTAAACCTTATTGTACGTAGTACTGTGTGTTAACTGAACAGTGTTCTGTTTCACCATGCAGAATATTTATTTCGCGAGTAGGTAGATATCATTTTTATGCACGATAGGGCGAATGGTAATGGACGCGAGGCTACACAATTGTATCACATAGCACATTTTCCGATCGAAGGCAACCGAGTCATCCAACATTTGCAACTGTTTATCATCGTCTTGCTGAGACAGGATCCCTTTTACCACAAACGTTAGATCGAGGAAGACTAAGAGTCGCTCGTACGCCTGCACGTGAAGAATACATTTTACAGTCGAACATCTAGGCATCAGCACCCGACAAGTGGCCCGACCATTTGCTACATCTCATTCTATCGTATAGAGGGTACTTCACGAGCAGTTACTGTATCTGTACCATCTTCAACGTGTGCAAGGTCTTTTGCCGGTAGTTTCTTGTACAAACTGAAAATCCGTTGTGTGTACCGTCTGTCTTGTTTACTGATGAGGCAATATTTGGAAGAGATGAAATAACGAACTTTTACAACCACCATTTGTGGGCGGATGAAAATCCTCATAGTACAATTCAGGCTAGACAACAGCATCGGTTTAAGACTAATGTTTGGGCTGGAATTGTGCATGATTGTCTAGTAGAGCCATATGTCCTTCCAGCACGTCTTATAGGCGCTGTCTACCTGAACTTTATTCAGAACACTACTTGTTCAGAGTTACTACAGGATGTACCCTTGCAAATAAGAAGCATATGGTTTATGCATGATGGGGCTCCCGCACATTTTAGCCGTATTGTTCAAGATGCACAGGCTGATATCCACCAAGGCAGATGGATAGGTAGGACCGGTTCCATGGCCTGTACGTTCCCCCAACCTCAATCCTTTGGATTTTTATATGTGGGGCTACATAAAGCAATTGGTTTATGCAGTAGACATTCCTAATGCAGAAACACTTTCATAACGTGGCATGGAAGCTTGCGAAACCGTTCAACACCGTCCGGGAGTGTTTGAAAGGGTGGAAAAGTCCATTATCCGACGAGTCCATGTGTATCTAGAAGCAGGCGGACGACATTTATAACATTTATTATAGTTTCTAAGTGGATGACATTTTCAACTTTTGCTGATAAGCTGATAATGTGTCATTATGTTTTTCATTAATAACATTAAAACGTATGGCTTTAGTTTCTTGTTTTGTTGTGAGAAACCCACTCTCAAAGTTTGTAAAAGTATTTTTGATACACCCTGTATATTGCACACTTTGAAACATTTTGGACACGTTACCAAAAGGAAGGACGACAACCTGGAAAAACTGGTTGTTCAGGGGAAAGTAGAAGGAAAACGCCCTCGAGGGCGTTTCCCAAAACGCTGGATCAAGTCAAGGAATTCACCGGTACACCTTTTCAAGAAAATATTAGGTGCGCCTCAGACAGAGACAAATGGAAAAAAATTGGCCAAACTAAAACTTAAATAGCAACCATGAGATCACGATACTTCAACTATGAAGTATACGACCAGAGAGAGAGAGAGTATATTGCACCGTATGTAGGATGACTTTGTAAATGAGACGAGAACTGATTATTGCGAAGACGAAGGAAATCTGTTTAATGGCATTTCAGATTTAACGGTGACAAGGCACTTTGCTTGTGCATTATCCCACAATTAAAAAAAAATGCCGTGACTGACATTCGAACTCGCGACCTAAGAATTGGCAGGGCAGTAGTATACCATTACGCCACTCGGACAGGGCAGTTACGGGCCCGCTTAACGTCCGTTGCTGGTAGCCCAAATATAAATCGACAAACACATTATTATTCAGTTATTTGCATTAATGTTTCATACATACTGGAGAAGGAAGCAACCTTATAGATTGTGGCATTCTCGAGTTTTAGTGTTTAGCTCCATGCGGAATGACTAGTGAGTTATCAATTGTTTGATTTTTCTGTAACTCCAAAGCAGTTTCTGTCTTCACAAAAGTCATGTAGTTTCATGAGGCCTTTTATATAGTTTTGGGTTGGGCGCAATTATTGGTCTGTTAGGACAAAAATTGTAAATTTGTAAAAACGGTTGGGGTCGAAAGCAATACTTCGGCAGGTTGTGGCAATTAAAGAAATTTACTGGTGTGGCGGTGAGGCGGTGAGCAGTAAAACACATTGTTTATCAGTTAATATATTTCTCTTTCTTAAACTCACAGACTGAATATGTTAGTCCTACAGTTGTAATAAGTTTTACGTAAAGGACTGTTGAAAACTTTCTTAGTCTAAAACCAATTTATGACATTGCAGCATATTAAAGCAGGGAGAAGAGAGAGGTGATTATATATTTTTGTTGGATCGCCGAATGTCAAACTACCAAGTATCAAAAAGGTACAGGGCAATCTTTAAAACCGATGAACGCCACCTGTTGATATAAAGCATGTAGGTTGTGACTTTTGGTCGACAGTATTTTTGAAACTGCAGAAATTTACTATTAAAAAATGATTTGTCATACAGTATGTGTTAGTGGAGATAGCATCGGTGCAAATCTACTGAAAACTTTTGTAAAGTCAGCAAATTCAGAGTTGTATTGTAAGTCTCCTTAGGCATTTAGAATTTTGAGAGAATACTTTTTTATAATTTAGATGAAAATTATATATTTTCAGAAAAATAATTTTTTTGTCAAAGAATTGAAACAGCATTTTACACATGATCTTTTCAGAAACTTTCAAAATTATTGATAGCAACGCCACTGATCTATCATTTTCGCAAAAGCAAGCCTTTCCAACTTTGAAAATTAGAGATATTACTGCTCTCTTTAGCTTACTAGGAAAAATGCCATTGCTTACAGACATACTAGATAGGTATGTTAGCACTGTATAATGTTTAATGGTTCCCAGGCGCTCAAATTCTCAATACATATTAGAATTGAATTTTGGCTTAGACCGCGTCGTCTTTTTAGATGAACAACCAGCGTTTGTTGGCTTAATGTGCCTAACACCTTAACTCAAGCAAGGGTTTGTGTGATGGTTATGTTCTTTGATGCCTCGTGAACTCTTACAAGCCACTCATGATTTGGTCCAGAGCAAGCTGCAGTGTCTTGCGAAACGTCAGTCTATATGGGTGTACAAACAGTAAAAAGGCCAAATATGTCTAAGTATCCTTGTTCATAAGGTACTCTGACACCACGGACCAAATCATGAGTGGCTTGTAAGAGTTCACGAGCCACCAAAGAACATAACCATCACACAAACCCTTGCTTGAGTTAACAAGGTGCTAGGCACATTAAGCCAACAAATGCTGGGGGTTTATCTACCAAGACGACTCGGTCTAAACAGAAATTTTAATATGTTAGCACTTCCGTAAATATGTTCACATTTTTCATTTGGGTTTTACCGTCAATACCGCCCAATCTACAACTTTTGAGGAATCGATTTTTGATTTAACTTCGGTCTGCTTATGAATACTCGAAAAAAGAGCTGTCTGTTTCCGAACATACACTCAGTAAATAACACGTCAAGTAAGTAAGAGCTAAAATGGCAAAATATATATTCATTTCACTTGCGCGCCGTTAGCCGAGGGTTAAAAGTCAAGACAGTGCAGATGCACCTAAGCGTCTTACAATCTAACTTAGCCGTTAACCAAGACAAATGAACATAACATTCGTGCAATGACACAATCTACAACCTAAAATTTCTAATAACATACTTACAGTTGCGTAAAATGTCTAAATACTTCGTTGAAGACAAGTATGATACTTAGGAAAGCGGAAAATTCATGCCTGAAAGAGAAAGCAAGAAATGTTGCAGCATCCAACGAGCAGTGCGAGAGAGATGGAATGCTGACCCAAAGTATATAGGATGGTGGCAAAGAGCGTTGCAGACAGGTCAACGACATAATTTGAAAATAAAGTATCCCTCAGAATTATCCCAAGAGACATGGTACGTCAAAAGAATTTCGGGAATGGTCTACTAGTTTCGATGTTTTAATTGGACAATGTAAAAATGCCAACTTGGTGAAAATTTAGAACTAAGCACGCGTGATCTGCTAACCAGCTCCATTGTCAACCAGTTCTATTTCTTTCGGTTCCTCGAAGGTGCAGATCGTACTGCCTATCAGTCGAAATAAAAACTTTAAATGTATTCTGACTACGATAAGATAAGTATCATATCACGCTAACATAATTATTTCAACTAGTAAGCTTTTTAGTTTTGCTTTAGACCAACTTATGCTGTTGGTCAACCAGTTAGGTTTTCGGTACTAAATTCTCATCGTGTTCTGCGCTCTAGCAACATATTATTAAGGCATACTTGGCTCAATCCTTATATTTTGATCAATAAAATGTACAATTCATGTATGTTGTTATGGTACACTGGATTTGCCTGAATATGTAATGTGTAAATATAATTTGGGAAATCAATGCAATCAATTTTGACAAATTAAAAAAAAACAGGGTTTGAATTAAGTTCATATAAAAAATTTGAGACAAATTAATATGAAAATGATAACTATTGAGTATTCTATAGGGGTTTTGGAATTTAGAAAATAAATACATGCTTATATCACACATGACAAATGTAAATTCTAATAAAAAAATATGTTGAAGTAGGTAAGACTCAAATGAACTTAAATTATAGATGGCATTAATAATTAAAATATGGTAATTAGGAGAATTTTTTACGATTATTAATAATAACAAATTATAAAAACAGGTACTTTTTACAATTTTGGTCTGAAATAAAACATAGAAATTTACACTATTTTTAAATGTGTTAGTTTTGGAAATGTTTAAAATGGGTTATTAAAAGTCTACGAGGTGAATATACAAGAGAAATATAAAGAAAAGTATTATAGGGAAGCATCAGTTTTAGAAGAGAATTGGAAGATGGTAGAACTAAATAGAAGCAAGAGCAGTTATTAATAGAAGAATTCAAGATTTGGATGGAAATAGTTTATTTTAACTAATACAATTGACCAGGCGTTACATTGGTTTGAGTATTGCTAAGTACTGGGTTTGTGAAGGATTACTGAAGACAAGAGATCGGGGAAGATAGCAGAGGAACGACTGAATCCGAGGTATTGTGTTGGTTACTGACGACAGAGGTTGGTGAAGCTTGGAGCTGCGGAAGAAGGATATCAATTGGGGATCGTCTGTGACAGCTAACTTGCCGGGGATCTGTATGAAGCAGGGTGTTTTTGGAAGATAGCAGTTGCACGAGCAGAGTAGGGCGAGGTCTATCCTGGTAGCAGCCGGGAGTTGACAAGTTGACAGCTGTTGTCAGTAAGCAGTGCATCACATCAGGACTGACTAGGGGTTCAACCTGCTAACGTCAGGAGGATTACTGTCTTGGAGGTGATAAGAGCAGTGAGAGTAGGAACAGTGCAAGGTGGGTCGTAGTCTTGTTCTATCAACCCTATAGCAAATAAAAGACAATTTAAAACGTGCAATTAACTATAAACAAGTACTTACCGTATTATATTGAGTCAATAAGAAACAAATAGAATTGAGCATTTGATATATCTGATTGAGATTCGTACTTGAACTTTGTTTGACATAAAAGGTAGCAGTTATGTCATTACACAATTGAAAGTAATTTTAAAAATAAAATTTAATTTAACAAAGCAACTAGATAATCGAACCAATCCTGAAAGAGGCTCAAGGCGCTATCAATTTTAATAATTAAAACTATTGAAATTCGAATGAAACAATTCAAGTTAAAAAAAATAAGAGCAGTTACTACAATATATTATGTTTTACGTCTTCTTTATATGTCAGTAGTTTGTTATCCTGGTCAATAAATTTTATATTTTAATTCAGAAGTTTGTGAATTAAGTAGTATTTTATTCCAATGCACTTTTACTTTCCTCGGCTAAAAGGCGAAGGTTGTAAGTTTTGTAATCGCAAAAGAATCACTTTCCGAAATTTCTTCAGATTTTCACGTTTTACGGTTCCTAGATGACAAAAACAGGTTTTCTCAATTCAGTCTGTCTGCCTGTTGACGGTATAACTTAAAAAGTGTTTGTTGGAAAAAGACCATATTTTGCATTCAGATTGTATGTCTACCTGGCTAGAAAACGAGAAAATTTCGAAGAAATATGTCCTGAGTAAACACCTTAAAAAATCTGGGGTGATACACGCACACAACTTCCTTTTACAGTGATTTTTAATTTTTAAGCATCTGTACCTACAACACGGAAGCTCTGAAAAATTTCGTACACTTACCGCGATGGCCGAGCTAACTCAATCGGCGATATGGTCGTGGGTTCAAATCACCAGCTCTGCACCCCTGTAAAGTCTTCAAAAAACAAATATTGTTGTGCGCCAAAAACCAGATAGTTTCGATTAAAAATAAATAAACTACAAGTAATCAGAGTTTATTAAATACTAAATAATCTTGCAGTCAATAACTGTGATTTACGCAATATAAAGTTTATTCAAAATTACAATAATACAAGCAAACAAACTAAAGGTTGCCACACGCGTTAATACAACTAACCCCTTTGTGGGTCGTTAAATTAATTGAAATAGCAAGTTAAATCGAGTGATATGCATATCGCTGTCATTTATAAAAAACTTTTCTGTCTAGGCTGTTGTAAAAAAAACGTGGGTGCTCCTTTCACAAAAAAGGCCTAAAATGCACATAAAATTCAAAGCTGTCTTTAATTAAATAACAGTGAATGTTCTACTCAATGAACAACAAATTGAAGTACTGATATAACCAGCCCGGGTATGCTTGAAGAGCACGGCAACTGTTCACAATTAATGTAGCTGTATTAACAACCTAAAGCACTAACCTCTGGCGTCCTGTACTTCTTAAGTGGCAGTACACTCGGAGGGTTGCTACACAGGCTAGTTAGGAGAATTATTCTTAACGCGATGCGGCGGATTGACCAAAAGTAGACCAGATTGCAGCATCGACGCTAAAGATAGCTGACGCCCGTCTAAAATTGTGACGGAAAGCTGGCCTGTAAGTGTAAAGTTATCAGGCGAAAATGGTTACTTCTAAGTAAAATTTCCAGAAAATTTCCGGATAAAAAATAATTCCTAGTAAAAGCTAAAGAAATGCAATTAATATGAGGATAACAGAAAGAAAAACCCATCGTACCTGAATTAAATTTTCAGCTTTCAAACACAATCGTCGTGGCGTAACTAGCGCGAAGAAAATCCTCACAAGCAAGTGGCTTGTTTGAGGAACGAAAATATAATGCCTCCGCGTTCGGACAATCGAAATGAGAACAGCTGCAAGCTGGGCTTTTGAGATAAGCCAGCGAATGTTTGTGGGGCTTTCCAGAATCGGTACGAAATGAGCGAACTAATAAATTGAAATAATTCGAAATACAATTTGATTATTATTCGAAAACAATATACAGGCTAGTTCTAAAGTAATTGGTATATGGAGAAAACATTCGAGCGAAGCCTAAAAATGGTTTCAGGGTGTTCTATTTAAAATACGAGTTAATAAAAAAATAGAAAAAAAAACAAAAGAAACCCATTTTAGAGGTATTATACTGGAAAATCGCCTATCTCACATCAATACACATTAAGATTGTAATAAATATATATAAATATAAAGTTTGAAACAAAACGTTAGAGCCGTTTATGAAAAAATTGAAAAAACCCGAAATGCACAAGCGTAAACACCATACTTTCGGTTATGCAATTGTCTTCAAAAGCTTGCTGTCGCATCTAGATAGTACACAAAACTTATATATAAAGTTTCAACGTCATACCTCTTTTTGTTTTTGAGATATTCTGTTTACAGGCAGACTTACAAACAGACAGACAGACAGACATAAACACAGACAGACAGACCAATGAAGAAAAACATGTTTTTTGGGTGCAGGGGACTCTAAAACGTGAAGATCTGTTGAAAACGTAATTTCAAATTTTTGGGGTGAATCCAATACTTCCTTTATCGTAAAATGAAGTAATTAAACTTTGTATATTTTTGCTTTAACTGAGAAATAGTAAAAGTAATAATTTTGCACATTGCTCAGGCTTTATACTTGACGAAAATCAGACCTAATAGATACAGGGTAAATATTACAAATGGGACAGTATAGTATGATGTTTTTATAACGCAGCAGAAATTCGTACAATTCGAGTTGTTACGGGAAGTTTCGTTACAGATTTTTTTGTTTCATAATTATTATATTTAACTTCTTTTAGTTTTGTCTTCACCCCTACTTGTCGAGCTTCTTTATTCTATAGTTTACTGTTTATCAAGTAGTTTACTTGTACCATGCAATACAGTTTTTTTATTTTCTCATTAATTTCGTTAATATTTAATGATTTTTGGTTTGTCCGTCTTTCATTGATAACATTTTTTATAAATTAAATCCAAGTATAATTAACGCTGCACCAAAGAATCACAGATTCAAGTAAGCGTTTTCCAAGGCTTACTCTGTACTCTTACTTTTAGGTGTTATGACCTTGTGCAGAACTATTTGAGAATTACTTCTCTAATTTGCATTTTATCTCCAATCTAGACAAACACTGAGCATCTAGCATTAAACTATTTCAACTATGTTGTACAATTCGCACATCATAGCCAAGGCGAGAAGATTTATTGCCGCGGCACGCTGAATTTTAAGTCTTAGCAGTTCCTTCAATTAATTGCAACCATTATCTCCGACGCGAAGTAGCAATAATAGATGATAGTTTGCTTCCATTTATGCAGCGTTTCTATAAATAAACCTGCAGAGCACCTAAAATTTGATTAGAATCGTTTATTACCCTGACGTTGATGAATGCGTGCAAAAATGGCCGGAGCGTCTCGTTATCTGTAATTTTCGACTGCGGCATAAGTAACTGTTGGTTTTGGTTTTTGCAGGAGCCTTTTCCGAAATTTCGGCTACTGCGTGCTCGTGTGTGGTCTCGTTTCAACAAGACCCGGTGAACTTTGCAGTCGCACATTTGGCGGGCGAAATGATAGCGTTTTTGTAACAGTATCTAATAGCCCGCTTTCGGGATTTGAATCCAATTTCCTGCTATTCCTGTCAGTTTGAGGTATGGGAATTTATTATGCGTGGGTACTGCTGGACCGACATGCAACGCTTCTTTCTAACTGTCGATGTCGCTCTGAAGTTGCAATTTTGGAATAATAGCGACACGAAACATAAAGTATGTGTTTTAAGCGTCTAAGTTTCGGAAACAGTTGTGTTCTTTTTCTGTGGAAATTTGAAGGTGTGGAACTGATTGTAAATCTATGGATGCATCGACTGCTATCATACAGAACGAAAAACTTTTTTTCAAAACCATCACCATTGTTGTCGTTATTAGCGGTTTGTTCCGATCCCATAGTTGAATTTTCCTCTTCTCTTCCTCTTTTCTTCTTCTTTTTAATTTTCCCTCTTAATTCTTATTTATACCTACTTTCAGATTGTTTATTTCATAAAAATGCCAATGTTAGTGTAGTTGCACCTTCTTAAACTTCTATTAATGAGCTTTCAAAGTTTTGAAGTCCATAAAAGGTACTAATCTCTAAATATAATCGAAATATTTAGGGCTAGTAAGCATAAACGCAAAAGTAGGAGGAAGCATAGTTTACGTTTAAAACCAACGATTGAAATTTACGGAAAAGGTTATGTAGGAATCGTATTCGACAATATTAGGTTAAAAATAAGTTCAAAAAATGTAGACTTAGATAATTACAGTCGTACTCTTTAATATTATTTGAAGCCTGCATTGAAACAGAAGCATGACAGTTTCTTTAGTCTTTAATAAATGTAGCAACAAGATAAAATTCATTTATAACAGAAATTATATACCCTATGTTTCATATGCCGTCAGACACAATGTATACGAAAAGCTATCAAAATCCTAGGCTTTCAGCAGTAGAAGTTTGATCATATTTTATCGCTAATGCAGAAGAGCGGTAGAACTAAACTGATTAAAATGACAGAATATAATAACATTCACAAAGAAAGAGAAATGAGGCAAATGTGGTTGAATGAGAAAAGGGATTACAGAAACACTGAC